>JAUPMG010000011.1:9303999-9316726 GCA_031762675.1 Pachysandra terminalis
GCGGTACTGCATAAGCCCATAAGTTCCAGGGGCCTACCATTGATAATAATTCCCAACTTATATTATATACGGATAACAGGAAAGAAAAAAAGAAAGAAAGAAAGGGATATACAGAAAGCATATATCAAGGTTTGAATTTAGTGAAATATGGATTAAAGGAAAGGGAAACTGTGAGATTGGTGTACTTAAAAACAATCCCACTTTAGTCGTTCAAATGTAAACAAGATCCAATACATAGCTTAAGCATGGTCTGTGTTGATCTCACTCAGAAATAATGATAAAAAATGGAACATACCTGATAGGCAAATCCGTTATATGGGGGAATATAACCCATCGGTAGTGCTCCAAATAATGAAGGCTGCTGTGGAGAGTCAGCACTTGGCGAATTAGAAGCTTGGGATTGCGCTTTCTGAGCCCTGCGAGCTTGCCTTTCCTTTTCTGTGTCAGCCCACTTGACAACTAAAGGGACATTTGAACCCTACAACAGTTGAGTTTAGAACTGGATAGTAAACATCGGTGACAGATTGTTCATACTACCAAAATAAGCAATCACATGCTCTATCATAGTCTAGAATAATCCATGAAACAACTACAATAAACAGAAAACAACTTGTGTAAAAACAAATGATGTCTTCTTTGTTTGATCTTTGATCATGATCAAAGTGCATAAATTAAGTTCGCATGGAATTCAGACACATGGAATATATAAGAAAAAGAAAACAGTACTCCATCAAAATGATCAGAGTAGAACTGAAAGTGGAATCCAATGACATACACAGCTATTGAAACATCTTAATGGGATAGCATCTCAACTTGCATATAACATGCTCAATGCCTAAAAATATATATAAGGGATAAAATATAAAACATATACCATACAAAACAACAGATAGAGATCTTTAGCATCTAATCGTACGGTCGTACCATTAGGTATTTAACAATATTTGTTGTTATACAATCAAAAAGTTCTTATTCTGTTATCAAAGAAAAGTTTTTATGATTAAGGATTTCAAGTAGACTCAAGGGCATGAAACAGTTGTAGAAGAACCCAATATCAATCGATATTCTGAGTCTCAAATCACAAGCAATCAAGATTCAAGAGCAGAAGTGGTTGCTAGATGGAAATATATACGTAGAGACTCTATAGAAGGATAAAAGAAAACTCAAGAGCACAAGCTCTACCAAGATAATCAACTATTGAGCAGCTATAATATAGACTATGGACATTGCCGGTGGTCTCATCCCATGGACAGGAGTGTTGCATCAGCTTTTGAGTCAGTGTAAAACTTTGCTAAATAGTTACAATATAGATCCTAAACAATTATTTTGATTTTATACTAAGGTTTTTTCCATAGATCACACATTGCAACAACGATGTCGATAAGATATTTGAATATACACGGATTAGCTCAACTGGCAGGCTCTCCAGCTCATGAACTGGAGGTCCTAGGTTTGAGTCCCCAGGATTACCTAATATCGGGTCCTTTGGGTGGGGTCCTGTATTCGGGGTTCACCTTGGCCCCACTAAGTGGGGTCTGGGTTCCACGTCACCAAAAAATAAAAAAGATATTTGAATACACAAACTGACAAAAGATATATCTATATATATATATATTGATAAATTGGGATGGCGGAACAGCAATCGCTTGCCAAACTCAACTAGTTGGGGTAAGTCATTTTTGTTGATGTTGAGAAATCATAGGTATTCAATTGCAAAGCTCAACATATGCTATAAAAAAAAAAAAAAAAAAAAAAAAAAAAACGTAGGACATAGAGGATCATGTATTAATATTTCCATAGTTCAGGTGTTTGCATGCTGGGGAATTATTTTCACTAATGGAACTTGAAAACTCTTTTTTTTTTTTTTAATTCAAGTAAAAACTGATATGGAGTATCAATTTGTCAACAGGCTAAACAATGTTAAAAGGCATTGAGCATACAACTTTGGTATCATATTTTGCCTCACATCAACAACTGCTAAAGCACTTCAGGATAAGACAGGAAAAAATGCTGTTGTAAAATAGTTAAACCACCCAACAACTTTCAAGCCAAGGGATTGTTTGGCTAAAAAAATGATAAATAAACACAAACCTCCATTTTATACTTCCCATTTATGGCCTCTAAAGCTGCAAGAGCTTGTTCTTTTGTCTCGTATTTCAAAAAAGCACAGCCTGCACATATGAATGAAAGCAGACAACACTATCTATAAACCGTCTTGTTCTTAATCGCGATAGATGTAAGAAGTCAGGACCACAAAGCATCTCAAAGATGAAAAGTGGGGAAGGGATTCAGATACCTTTGCTCGTATGCTGGGAGCCTCTTAGAATTTGTAAATCTTTGATAGTTCCATACTTAGAAAATAAAGCAGAAACTTCAGCATCAGAAACATTCTTTGGAAGCATACCGACAAAAAGTTTGTTTTCTGGAGAAAAGTACAAAATAGAGTTTGTCAAGAATTATTTACAAGAGTACATGGAGCAATTCCTTTTTCATTATGTCATTAGAAAGTCACTGAAACACCATAATGCAATAAAGAATAAAAACAGGCACCACTACAAATTACAGGATCAATAGTAAGGACAAAAATGAAATTAAATAGTGAAAAGAACCCAAACCTAGCCTTTCCAACTCGCCATCTGCATACTTCACTTGCAATGGACTAGCTGCCTGAATTGAACATAATTTAGCAGGAATTTCTAATCAGAGCATACTAAAGGAAAAATGCAAGAATAAAATGAAAGTGGAAAACAAATAGAGCAAAGATTGAGTATCTCTTTCAGCTTAAGAAGGAAAGATACTTTTTTTTTCCAAATTATCCTTCATTTATGCATCACCAAACAAAACCATGAGACAAAATGTCACTGTGACTTGCCATTATAGAAAAAATCTAAATTACAAATCCTCTTATAAAAGCCGTAAACACATTATAACCATTCCTTTCATTATCCGCATAAGATTCTAGAAAATCCAGCAAGTAGACTCATTGCGTCATGGGAATAACTAGACATTTTCTTCTTTGATACGACAAAGGAAATATTATTAAGAGAAAAAAAAGCAGAGACACTATACTATGAGGAAAAGTAAACACGCAAAAACTATGCAGATTCTGGCATATAATTCCAAGACAACCCCTGTGACAACTTACACATATTTCCAACCTATTTGCTCTAAATATGTTACCTTATGAAGGGTGAAGATGCATAATGAGATCACCAGATTACAAGAAAATTTCATAGGAGAAATTCTTGCTTTGTGCAGCAGCTTAAATTGATGGAGTATCCATCAATCTATAGCTTCAGCTTGGAAATTGGAAAAACAATCATTTGTAATTAATTCACCTTAAAATTGCTGTACATTATACAAGTGGATCCATTTTGGGAAATTTTTGGCTTGTTCAAAAGGAAATAATGCATGTCACTACCAAAGATTAGTGAACAAGTACCAATGATTGTCATGGTCATTCATTTTTCTGATGAATAACAAAACTTTATTAAAAATATATAGAAAGTACAAAAATATCCCCCTCCCAAATTGGAAGGACTACAAAAAAGGAAACAAAAAAAGAAAAAGATGCCAAAACTGCAAAACAGAAAAGTATGTACACGACAAAGCCTCTCTAACTCCCTAGGAGATCTCATCTACCATCTCCACCAAGATTTTAAATTTTGATTTCGCCTGAGATTTCGCCAAATATCGACGAAATGGGGGAAAATCGCCCCCAAATTTCGTGTCGCCAGACTAGAAAACGGTGATATTTCACCGACATGCCGACGAAATTTAAAACCTCGATCTCCACTTTCAAGATATTCAAAGGACTCGCTCACAGCTCTTCTCTTGGTTAGCCTATCAGATAACTCATTGCTTGATCTAGGTACATGAGGGAGTGAGACGTTCAGCCTATACACTAGTGATCAAACCAATTTTAGGTAGGCTTAGTTACTTCTTTGGTTTACTCTGATCGCAAATCAGTTTTCAACCTTCACAAATCACAGCTAATTATTACTAGAATTCTTTCCTGCTTGCAGAGTCAAGGATCAGGATAATTTGGGAGGCCTGAGGCAATTAGGAAGTGAGGATAGTTTGGGAGGCCTGGGGCAACTAGGAGGTGAAATTGCTCATAGAAAGTGTCCAAGCAAGCGATTATTAATCAAGAAAAACCTACTCAAGGTGAAGGTCTTTTAATTAATGTATTAATAATTAGATTGAAGAAATGGGCAGTTGGGCACAATGGCATACAATTTGCAAATTTAATCAAGTTGACAGATTAGACCATCTTTGTGATGAGGAAATTGAGAAAATTACACAATATGAAAATCAAGAAAAAATTTCAAACCAGTAGCCAAATAAATCAATTATATAAACTATATTAGAAAGCATAAGAACACATTCCATAATAGCACTGCCAGTTGTGGAATTTAGTGTCTATAAGAATAAGCCTATGACGTGGCTGTTATAAAAAGTTGTTTCAGTAACTGAACAATTTAGTATACTATGTCATACAAAAAGATTATACCTAAATTAATAGATAAATGTTCAGGAAATTCAAATACTAATACATATATAACCATGAAACTTTAGCATACAAATTTTTTAGAAACATATATCATAAGATCCCAAGAGCTTCAAGAAATTTGGGTTCATTTTGGTTAGCCACAATGCAATTCCAGGTTCAATTGTACTGGAACTGGTAGTGCTGCATCGATTAGTTGCAAAATAACAATGGACAGCAAAACTAACCCCCTCTCCAAATGCCTCTGTGATGCAAATGATAATCAAAACAACGTCTCCCTTCCTCTCCCTCTCTTTAAGTGACATTTGCGTCTTACACATGCTTTATTTTTTACAATTTATGAATATACATCATTTTTATGAGCAATGCCCAAGTAACTTGTCACCTAAAACCCAATCACTTGGCATCAGCTGACATTTTATCTAAACTAATCAACTGAAAATACTCAGTATGCGTGCACCATGGTTTTAAATTTCGATATCGCCAGACATTTCACCAGATTTTTCTAGCGATATTTCTCCGACCTAGCGGAATATTTCGCCAGGTTGGAGAAATAATGGGGAAATATTTCACCTATATTTCGATGAAATTTCGATATATTTCGCCGAAATTTGGACAAAATGGGAGAAAATGGGGAATTTAGCAAATTCCCCCAACATTTCGTCTCGCTGGGGGCCATTTTGGTAGCATGCCGGCAAAATTTAAAACCTTGGTGTGCACATTCTATACTCTTTCTGTCCTCTTCAAATAAATCTATATTTATACACTTCAAAAACTCCAAGGGGTATATGTACGTCTATAGAGAGAGAGAGAGAGAGAGGATGCAAGTTTACCATCCAGATTTGTGTCCTTATGTGCATCATTAATTTTTTCAACATGGATCAGTGAGTACATCAATAACACAAAAAAAATGCCACTATCTAGCATCAACTAATTATGGCTATGGCTACAAGACTTAATGCTCACATACAAGGTTATATCATCTTCTTAGCCTTATTATTATTGCTTCTTTACATACAATTAAAAGTAAAAAGATATATTTCATTCTAAATTAAACACAGGAACAACCCCAAATGATACCAATCGACAACCAGAGTTGGAATTTCAAACAGAACCGCACCAAGACACTCCAGGCATAGTACACTAAAGTGATTAAATCACAATTTAAATTCACTGCAACACAAAGAACAGTAAAACCTTTGAAGAACAAAAAGAGATCAGACTCCAACTTACCCCAGGAAGAGTCTTCTTATTATGACAAGCATTGACTGTCTTATCTGCTTCGGGCCTCGACGGACAGATCAGAAAGCAACAACCTGTAAAACCAGAATCAAAACAACAGTAACAACGAGATTTAGGGTTTAGAACAGTCACAAACACATTACCAACCACAATACGCACAACCAGATTGAAAATACCGTCCAAATTACACATTCTCGATCCGTAAGAAAACACGAAGAAGAACAAAATGCAGAAAGAAATCCAAAACGAACAAGGCAAAAAACGAATCTTCCGAACCTCGCGAGGCTTTAGTAGCCTTGTCTTTGATAATGTTGACCTCGTCTACCAAAGCGAACTCCTTGAACATAGCGAGAAGCTGAGCTTCGGTCATGTGCTTGGGAACCTGACCGACGAAGAGCTTCACGCTCTCTTCGCTGGATTTTTGGGTTTTTTGCCCTTCCGCCATTAATGCCGAATCTCTCTCTCTCTCTCTCTCTCTCTCTCTCTCTCTCGGCTTCGAGCTCTGCAACTCGTTTTGATCGATCTTCTCTTGTTCTTGAAGTTCTAAACTCCCAAGTCCTCTCCTCTCTCCTCTCTCTTCTCTCTCTCTTCTCACTTGCGATTTGTTTTGTGGAAATGAAACCTTTGCAAAGGGCAAAGTTGGGTCTTTATAGATAATAATATAATTCAAGACACAAATGCCCCTTATTCTGCTTAAAAATACGAAACCAACCCTTATGGTTTGCATGAAGTCAAAGTTTAAGCCAACCAGTGACCTACTATTACCCGCCGAAGTGCCAACTATTTTTTGAAGAGTTTGTAAAGATTAATGACATAAATACCCCTTATAGTACTTTGTTTGTTATACGGGGATATTTACTAATAAAAATTATAGATATATAAAGTTGCATCAATTTTGGATACTATGAATGGCCTATTAGTGGCCATTTTTTTCCCTAAAGTTTGATCGTATGATCCAAACCGTTTGATCGATTGCTAAAACTTAGATTAGCGACGGTTACAGTGAATTGTTTGCCAGATTGTTTCATTTTGTTTAGAATCTGCGTTGCGTTGTAAGGCAGAGTCTGACAGGGGAGAGTGGTGCAAAAAGTTAGTGAGAACCATGCAAAAACGAAAGTTTTTTCTATCACCAACTCTGGTTGGAAGGAAGTTACGAAAGGAATCCTCGAATCGTCAGTAATGACATGCCATTACTAATTAGCTACACTTGTTAAATGAAAACGTTTTGTTTTTTGTCGATTTTGCACCAGATGCAACCATATTCAAACGGCTTATATTGACAAATGTGCGTTCAAAGGCGTTGTAAATTAAAAGTGATTGTTCCCATTCCGTTCAAATTGATGCCGACGGCGTCTCTAAGCAAGAAGATTTTGTAATAAATGTTCAAATGAAGGGGATTAGACATTGCTTTACAAGTAATTTATTTACAATTACTTTAAATTTTCAAGTTAATAAATCACTTGTCTTAATAATCTAACATTGTTTATGGGGCAATTTCTCTCTCTCTCTCTCTCTAACCATAATAAATGCTTTTTGCTTTTAAGTGCTTATTTATTTATTTTTATTACCCGAAAGCTTGATCGAATGGATTAATTAACTCACACACCCGCACGGTGGAGACGGAGATTGATCTCAAGACCTAAGAACAACCTCACTAGGCCCTTACCACTGTACCAAGAGGCACCTTCAATGCTTTTTAAATTTGTTAATATGTATTTGTAAGAAATTTTGATATTAACCGCCGCAATTAACAAATTTCCGTATCTTTAAGCACGAGTAAGGGTATAATGGTCAAATTACATATGAACGGGCTGTTTCCGTAGTTTTGAGTTAAAATATGGGTACAAGATAGGTACGCCAGACTGTCCCGCCAAGCCGCATTACTTTTTCTCGGTATATACTACCACAACCCGTAAAAAACAAAATTAAAATACAAAGGGCAAAAAGTATTGTAATATGTCTCACCAGAATTAGCCACCTGGTAAACATAAGTTTTTTGCCACGTGGAAAATAAATTGCCAATCCATACTATCCAACTAATATCCAGTCATCTGGGTATTCCATTTGAGCAATACATCAACCCATGTGACGTGTGATAGTACCCGTTGAGTTCTAAATTTAAGAATAGTTTAGCCACGTGGACGACTATTTGGGAAACCTTGCTAGTGAGACGAGCTCGTGTGAAAGTACACGTCGACTTGTGGTAATAGATCTTCTTTCTCTTTTAACGTCAATGGCGTTGCAGGATTCTAACTCTAGTCTGTCTCACCAGCCTTCACGGCTACTAAACGAAAACAGCTAGCTCACACGTTAAAACGACAGTCACCCTGGATTCCTGCTTTTAGTGGATGATCTTTACTCTCCGAGTTTCCATATCGCAACTAAGAAATACTATTTTACCACGTGGCAAATAAACGTTATTAGAGACCCGCCTCTCTCTTATTGGGTCCCAGACCTACAATCATAGTTTAAAATTTTGTCAATTTCAAGGATTGAGAGGGACAAACGAATTTTTTGATTAAAATAATTGAACAAAATAAAGGGTTGAAATTTCTCAAAATTTTAGATATTTCATCAAAATAAATTTATTTATTTTTTAATTTAAAGTATTTTAATATAGACTTAATTTTAGCCTATTTTTTATTATTTTTTTCTTTTTTTAATAAGTACTAAATAATAACTTTTAAAATATAAATAATAAAGGTAGTCAATAAAAAGTGATATCTTCGTTAAAACATATATTATTTATGAAATACAAATTTAAAAAAAATAATAATAAATAATATTTTGATTAATAATGTGAAATAGTACAAAAGTTTACAACTAATAAATACAACATTTATGTTATAACATCCAAAAAGTATATAAGTATCCAAAATATATTGAATTCAAATTCCAACTAGAGGGGGTCTAACAATTTGTAATAGAAACAAATCATTTGACCATAATATCTTTCAATCAATTATAATTGTAATAAATATGAATCATTTTTAATTATTTATTTTTTGATTTTAAATTTTGTTATTTGCTATTATTATTGTTATCTTATAATTATATGAGATCAATGGAGTTTTCACAATTTTCATTGATACTAAGCTTTTTTCTTCTTTCATATAAGCATCTATTTTGTTCTTAAGATTATTAAACAAGGTATACAGGGGTATTTTCGTCCATAAAATATACTGCAATAAGCAAAAATCAAATATTCCGTTACTTTATTGATAGTTACTAACGGAAGGGGTTTATTGTAACATACTTTCAAACTATAGGGGAAGTGTTTGTGATGGCTAAAGTTAAGGGGAAATGTTTGTGATGGCTAAAGTTTAAGGGGTATTTGTTGCCATTATACCAAACTTAAGAGAATGTGAATGTAATTTATTCTTTTCATTTTTGACTTTTAGCTAGATTTTAGATTTTATTTCAGCAGAAAATTTCGTTGATAAAATGAATATCTTGGACGAAATAAATTTGGGCAAAGTAGAAAATTTTCGTTGAAATTTTGTCAAAATTTCACCTATTTCGTATACTTATTTTGCAAAATAATTCATTTCGAAAAAATGTCATTTTGGATTTCCTCCAACACATCTGAAACCGAAATTTCTGCAAAATTTAAAACTAGGCCTACAATCTAGGATATCTCCTGGAGTGTGTCCCACTGGAAGAAATTTGATGGCACAAGACGTGTCTGTATCCTGATCTGAGGAATGATGAATAAGCTAGGGGTGTAATTCGGTCAGTTTGATTCAGTTTAGTGGTCAACCCAAAAACTAAATTGGGATTTACTAAACCAAACCGAAATACAAATCAATTTATAAAATCGAAAACAAACCGAACTAAGATCCCACACCGAAATAAAAACCAAAAATTTGGTTTTTTTTGGTTTGATTTGATAAAATTAATGTTATTATATATATATATATATTAAATTGGTTTGGTTCGGTTTGCATGTATTCGATTTAATACAGTTTGGTTTTCGGTTCCATATTTGATTACAAACAGTCATATCTATGAAAGTAAACCCTAATATTCAAATCTACATTTTGCTTTCATGATTAAAAAAGACGGTGACCATGAAGCATCTCAGAAAAGGATCCAAGAAAAAAGAGAACTTGAAGCAGATAAGTTGACTTTGGCTGTTTACCAAGTCTTTTTGTCTCATGTTACTCTCTTACCAAGCTTTCAACAGAACTAGAACTAGGGATGGCAACGGGGCGGGTTCGGATAAATCCTAGCTTGCCCCTAAAGGACTCCCCTTAATTTCTTGGGGCGGTAGCCGGGAGGGTTTGATTTGGTTAAAAGATTTTTTTAAAAGTAAATATTTTGTTAATTTAAATTTTTAATATTTTAAATATATTTACTTATAATTATAATATATAAATTTATACATAAAATATATATTTTAAACATAAAATTCATATTTAAAACATAAGTGAATGGGACGGGATTTAGAACAAGGCGGGTTACCCGTTTAACCCAACCCGTTGCCATCACTAAACTGAACTAATCTGGATCAACCTAAGCAAGTTTTCAAAGCAATTAAATTAAACAGCTCAATTTTAGACAGAGAAGAAGTCAATCCATGCTGAGAAAGCAATTATATTATTAATCCTTCAGATCATAATACAATCATGAAAAAGACGGTCAAGAATGACCAAAATTTTCCTCCATTGAGGTGGGATAAAGAAAACAAAGAAGAAAATTACTGTCAAATTTTACAACAATTCAATAAATTGAATTGGTGAACCCAATTTGAGTTCAGTTCCCTTGGGCTCTGTCTGTTTTACCGGAAAATATATTCCAGAAAAAAAAATTTCAACAACATTTCTTTTTTCTAATTTCCTACCGTTTGGATGATATTTGAATGTGCTGAATTGATCTCTACCATGTTGGGTTTAAGGGTTTTTCTCTCACCATCTCAAAGAGCTGCTTACACTGATTGATGTTTGTGCTTGGAATCAAAAGAAAAAATATGAATTTTCGAAATAGACTGGACAATGAAGAAACAAAAACTCAAAAAATAGAAGAAGAATATTATCCTCACATACATGAACATAGAAATTCGCAGCCTGAACTCATCTGATCTGTAACAACATTCTTTCCTTTGAATTCGCTTTTCAAAAGTAGATGATCGATAGATTTCGATTCCATAAACTGCAGAGAACCCACAGGACAAAATCCAATAACCCCTTTCGTTTTGAGCTATCAGAAATGAAGAAGCCATTCCTAATAGAACATGCCATAGCTTCATTTGTTAATCACAAAGGTCTTCAAGCTCTAACAAAACCCCATAAAATCCCCTTTCTGTTGATTCCAAACATAAACTGAAAATTCGAATAAAAAATCCTATTTGAAACCGAAACCCCACCAAAACCCACTTCTCCAATTCTACGAGATAAGTATCTTTCTTGCAATCGATCAAGAGAGAAGAATCGAAGAATATAGTTGAGCTTTAAGATAGAAGGAAGAGAATTCGAACAGTTGAGCTTTGACACAGAAACATAGTCGTAGAGTTTGAGATAGCGTTGGTTGAACGAAACCCTTTTCCTTTTGTTCCGGAAAATAACTTCCACAAAAAATGAGCAGAAGCTGTTTTCCTCCAATTTTCCAATAATTAGAAAAATATTTTCCAAAATTTTATACTTTCCATTAAAACAAACACGTAGAGAATTTTAAAATACAAGAAAATATTTTTTCCCCCACAATTTCCGACGATTCAATTCAATTGCAGTGATAATAGGATTGGTAGCCAACATTTGAAGCAGTTCAGCAATTTTGAAGAAAATATGCAAATAAGATGAGTTGTGGGAATCAAATCGCCTTCAGACCAGCAATTTCCCGCAGTTTCTCACAAAGCATAAATGTTATTGTGGTTTGTCGGCCGTCTCGCAAATATTGCGAATCCCCTGACAAGATTTTGGAGTGTTAACATCACAAATATTGAAAGTTCAGAACTAGAAATGGAACAGAAGATCATACAGCAAGCATCAAAGTTAATCAGTTTATTTTCTACTAAATGTCAGCTAATTATCCATTCGGGTTGTTATGGTTTAGCCATGAACTTGAGAAAATGCAAGTTTAACTGACAAGCAGATATTTCTGTCCAATTTTCCACCAAGGCTTTGTTCGAATCACCGGGAAATTAAATATTCTTCTGAATTTTAAAAAGTTCTAATGTTTGTTTCAATAAAAAATTATAAATTACAGAAAAATATTTTAATGAATTTTCAAAAAGTCTGGAAAACAACTTTGGAAGTTAACTTCCTTCCGTCACGACTCTCTCTCTCTCTCTCCTTTGAACCATCTTGGTTGATGTTGCTGTTTTTACTGATTTTTTTTCCCATCTTTGTTCTAAACAAGAATATATATATATATAAAATATGTTACAGAATTTTATTTTCTTTATTTTTCAGGTTTTCGGGCAATTCAAACAGAGCCTAAATGGTAAACAAGAGATTCTAGGAAGAATTCATTACAGTAAATAAATAAATTTAGGGTATCTTCTCCTTTCCTCCACCATAGACATAAGGATTGTGGACAGAAATGCACTAAGACATGTTGGGATTGTGGAGCCTGAGCTAGTTTGTGAGCGGGGCAAATCGCGGGTCAAGTTGCGCTGTCAGCTTGCGAGGGTTCGAGGGTAGAGCCTCCGACCCGGGTCCATTTTCTATTGCCCGTCCCGTCAAGTTCTATTATAAATATGCAATTTCCAATTTTAGATTTAGGTTTTCACAAGGTCTATTATAAATATGCAATTTCCAGTTTCAGATTTAGGTTTTCACAAGGTTTTCTCAGACTGTAAAAATTTCAAATTTTTTAGTGGATTTCTGGTGCACTCCGTGGACATAGGCAAGATCGCCGAACCACGTAATTTCTGTGTTCTTCTTTGCTTTATTTTGTTTTTCATATTTGTTTGCTTTACTTATTTTTCTCTTGATTCATCGAATCCCAAGATCCAAGAACTCTTGGTGAGTTTAG
>JAUPMG010000011.1:9327837-9341218 GCA_031762675.1 Pachysandra terminalis
CCCCCCCCCCCCCCCCCCCCGTCAGAGTTAATGAAAAAAGTAATATAAAGTTGGGTTAGAAGAAAAGTGGCTTCCCTCTTTTATGTGAAATAATTTCTTCTTCTCGATATTTGTAAAAACTAAGTTAAAATAGTTGGTTTTTGATCAACATGAATTTTTTTTTGTTAGCACAGGGTACAAATTCAGCTCCCCACAAGCAGAATCAAACCCTATCCCACCCATCCAGTCCTTCAAAAAGGGGATGTCTTACCACCAAACCAAGGACAGGGATACTAATCAAAATGCATTTTCAAAACATATTTCAAAGTAAAAATTAAAAGTTAAATTCAATTTTTAAAGATTATCATTCATAAATTATTTTCTTTACTAATTAATATAAATAATTTTATGAGTAAAAAAAATTATAAGACATTAATAGACTTTTAACTTAAGTTAATTTTTACTAATGCGCATGTAGAAACAAAGTGTCTTTTACTAGTTTAGGGGCGAAAAAATATTAGAATGTAACTTGTATAGACCAAAATCAGTGAGTACTATTACATTTTTTCAAAGACTACATTACTTTTCCTTGTTTTCTTCTTCTGATTGTCTTATTATACCCTTACAGTTAGTGTTTTATTTTGATGTGTCTTGTATTTTAGCTTAAAAGCTTGTATACTATAAGGGTCTAATGGTGAAATGTTTACAGTTGTACGCTTAAGATTTTATCATTAGGATTTGTTTTAGTTCTCAGATGCTTTTGGTATAACTTATATTGTAAGTTTCTTAAAGCAAAACTTTTATGTTTATGCTCTGAGAATGGTACTCATTGATGGGGTTTACTAGTTGTTTTCACTTGGTGAGGACTGAGGAGATAAAATTAATATTAAAAGAAGAAAAACGCAAATTACAAAAACCTCCCTTGAGGTATACATTAATTACAGAGACCTCCCTTCACCTTTCCGAAATAACAATATCCTCCCTCCAGATTTGAAGGGAGGTCACACTCACCTCCCCTCCATTAACTCGCTGTCAAACTGCATGATGGAAGTGCTGATGTCAGCACATATTTACACTCATTTGAACAAAATTACCCCTTCATAAGTTTTAAGGTAGTTAACAGAAAAATTAACTTCATTTCTTTTCATTCTCTTCCAATTATACCCTCCCTTGTAAAACCCTTATTTTAACAAAGTTCTTATTATACAACTATAAAATACCTTCTTCAATGTATAAGCCTCAAGGGGTATTTTTGTATTAAAAAATACAAAAATAATGAATTTATAAAGATGATAAAAAGTTACTTTTACTAACGGATGTCTTCTAACAGGTGGAAAGTGTTATTTTAGAAATGTGAAGGGATGTCTCTGTAATTAATGCATACCTCAAGGGATGTTTCTGTAATTTACCCAAAAAATTAAAGAGAAAAGGACAAATCTGAAACCAAATATCATTGGGCATCTCACTAAATTGTGGCACACAGGACTGCATTTGTGTTGCACTAATTATAGCATGTCTTTGTAGGCTCAAATCTGTAGATTACCTGCTGGTAAGCATTCAATCTGCCTGAAGGATCAATGTAATGCAGAGAATCTGGACTTCTTGGATTTCCATTTGAAGCTGGATACAAAGAGAAGTTTCAAAGCATCAAAGAAAAAAGTTCAATTACAAGATAACCTTAGCTTGACATTTGTAGATTATTGAAGACTATATACCAGTGAAATCCACAGCAACCATAAAGTTAAGCTCAAATCCACTTAAAATATAATCCAGAAAACTGTACTGCATCTTCTCACAAAATCCATCCACAAACAGCTGACCCTTCAACATCTGTAGAAAAATAGTTGAAAACGCCAGGATTAATAGACTATGTGACTAAATTTCTTTCCAGACAAGTTTGAACAAACACCTTGTCGTGGCCATGGTGAAAGGATGGTAAGAAAAAATTTGCTCCAATCTTTTCCTTATGAAGCTTTTTTCCAGGTCTGCCACCGATTTCTGTATTTTTCTGATGAATTAAAATTTGCAAATTTAGATTTTTTTCCCATCCGAGCACAAAACAACAGATAAAGTACAAGATGGGAAACAAAGAAAAGCAATGAGCGAAATTTCATCATTTACCCTATAAGTTCATGCTTGCCACTGCTATTGAAGTCAAAACACCCTATAACTAATGGGTTATCCTGCATCAAAAATAACATATATTTGTTTTCAATGAGTTGCCTCAAAATTAAATATCACCTAGAACCGACAGAAATTTGACAATGGTTGAGATGTCACAATTAGCTAAATCAAAATACCCGATGTATTCTTTTTTACTACCAGTAAGCAAGATTAAAAGAAAGAAGATAATCTTGCCTTGCTTCCAAATTGTTGCATGGTCAGGCAAAGAGGCTTCCAAGTCGGATTCAAGTTGTCATTCACCACTTCTGTCTTGCAAATTGGAACAAATCCTCCACTCTCAACAACTCTAGATATTCTCAAGAAAGGGTCCTAGATTAAGGAGGCAAAAGAAATAAGAAATAAGAGATTAAAAAGACATTTTTATCTATCTATCTATGTATGTGTGTGTGTGTGTGTGTGTGTGTGTGAGAGATAGAGAGAGAGAGAGAGAGAGAGAGAGAGATCTGGTTTACAGAAACATACACTTTTAGAGAAGAGATCCTTGTTTTCCAGTTGGGAACAGCGGAATATTATCTCGACAGCTTTCCTAGACGCAACTGTTTCCTCTGCATGGATTGTTACTGTTCCTAAATTTTTCATGACTGCATGCGCATTTTTATTTTGAAGATCAAGGGTCAAATTCCGACTGTGCTTTGTTACTATCTGCCACAAAAAAAAAAAAAAAATCAAATCAATTCAATTAAGATGATCTCCAAACAATTATAACAAGAGAAATTCATGAAATTCCCATTCATTTGTCTGGATTTTGACATTGCTATGCTGACCTCCAGTGCAGGGTCAAATATTAGAATCCAACAGAAATTGTACATCAATTTAGAAACTTACTGTAGCATTATAAAACTATAAACAATATAATATCATTTTCTTGTGAATGTTTCTTTCATCATGAAAGATCAGACCCATATAAATCCAATAAAACTTCTGACAGAACACAACTAGCTTCTCCAAGAAATTCTTGCTCATTCAACTTAAGCATCTGCAAGATTTCACAAATTTTATGTCAGCTTTTCAACATAAGAAAAAATTTGCTTTCATTTTATAACAAAAATGAAAGCAATCTGATTGTCCCTGGATCAACAGCTCATGTTGGGGTTCGGGTTGACATAGCTCAGTTTGGGGACCGGGTCCCAGGTCAACCAATCTGCCAGGTTGTTCCAGTCAGGGTTTCAGAACACTGGAAAAATTAAATCTACTAAAGCCAGAAATATTATAATAGTTGACTATTACAACCAATAAGATACCTTCACAGGTATATTGTGATATTTGGTGTCAACATCATAAACACAAAACCTGAAAATAAAGATGCATAACTAAATGAGTGAAAGAATAGACACAATTAGAGTTCAACTATAACATTAGATAGACAATATTGGTATCTACCAGAAAAGGCAATGAAGCTTACACCAATGGCTGAACAATCTCAAACTGATAAGATATAGAAACGTTTTCAATCCATGAGGGATCTAAGGTATTCAATATAACTTCAGTACGACCAAGTTCCTCAAGTTTTCCATCCCTTTTCTTTAAATACACTACAGCCATTGGATCACTCTACAACAAAACGAAACAATACTAAAAGGATTGAGAATATAACTAAGCAGAGTCTCCACTGAAAGTATTACATGTGGTAAACCAATACAGTCCCATATGGATAAGAAAATAATGACAGTAAATGATGAAATGGAACTAGAATTGAACAACTTTTTCATTTTTCTTTGTCCTTTCTTACTTCATTCCTTCATTGCAACAATCTCTGAGATTAACTTGGCATTGAAGCAAGATAAAAATATAATCTGAGAAGAGGTGCAATGCACCAATCACCTTGGGATATAATCAGTTCATAACACTTCTATCAATGACAATCGCTAACCTTGTTAATCATCACAATATTGCAGAGCTTTAGCTTAAAGTCTCTACCCTTTTCCACTAAGCATAAGATCAAACTAGTTCGTATGAAATGAGCAAGCCAATCCAAACTTCATTAATATGTCATAAAATGATAAACACAAGATTTTCTACCTTCTAAAACTTCCCCCATGTATGGTCTAGCCAAGTTCTTTAAATATCAAACAGAAATATATAGATTCATGTCATACCACTTGTCCACCACACCTTCCCACCAGGAATGTGACGAAACTGACTAAGTTCTTATTAATTTTTGCAAACAAGACGTTAACTGAAAAATAATGAAACAGTAAAGCAAGTTCACAGAAAATGAAGGTCTGAGAACGTCAAGTCCACGAATAAATTACCAGAAGAGGCTTCTCAATATGCCTTGGAACAATTCAGTAAACACCTTGGCACACTATGAAGCTTGTGGATGTTGAGGGGGGACACTGAAAAATATTCACAAGTGTATTCCATATGGTGACAACATAATACTCTTAAAAAATCAGTTGAAGCTAGAACTATTGTCCTTCCAGTGTGTCCAAATAGAGAGAAAGTAAATTAACTTACAAGCAAATCTATACAGTGAAAAAGGGGGTGATAAACAATATGATAATTTTGCATTAACATAGGTTCTAATGTGGCACCCCAAATCAATAAGAAACATGTAGCAAAAGCATGCCTAAATAACACTAAAAATATTCAATGTATTTAATTAATATCTATAAATAAAAGAAAATACCTTTGAAAGAATGTCACGATCACGTAACTTTGAGGCAGATAAAGATAACTGCAGTATTCATTTGCAAGGAAAAACATTATTAAATCATAACAAACAAACAAAAAATGCATATAAATTAGTATTGAAAATAAGAAGGAACATATTGCAATCCGAAGGAAATTGAACAACAATATGTGTATCTTTCAGTCGCATGGGTAAGACAATAGCTTACACTATAGTCCACTCTGATATATGTTCTAGCCAATTATCTTTTCCATCGAACCAGTAACTTTACCAGTTGTAGTGGTGAAAAATTCTTCCTTTTCACATGTCTGGACTTTGTAAGAAAATGAATCTCTACCACTAATTCAAGTATCGACATATTATCAAATAACAATTTCATACCTATCCAAAAAGAATAGCACATAAATCTTGCAATCTGATCTAATGCTCAAAATTCCCTCGAGTTCAATACATTTTAAAGCTTGCCTCATTCATCACATGTTCCCAAATGAGGGAGTTGGTCTGACTCTCTACAGAACTCTCTTTCAGCAAGTAAAGCAAATTATTCTTAATGGAAAATTTTATTCTTGATGACTCGATTATAGTTTTGTGACAAAAATTAAATATCATATAGAAATGATATTGACCATGAAATAAACACGTTCAGATGAGAAGGTAAGACAAAATATTGTCCAAGACCATAGTTCTCACTTCGCAGGTTATGCAGTATGCACATGGCAAAACTCCACAACTAAGAAAAGAAGCAGATAAAAACTCAAGACAACACAATACAGATAGCTCCAACAAATAGTTTTTTTTTTTTTAACATGTGATGCACAATTGCTATCATGAACAGTGCATACACCACTGTTCGTCGTTCATATCAGGCATTGGCACAATGCAGGACCCACAAACACACATGGTTAGTTAGGCCTCGTTTGGCTGTCATTCTGGATCAGGAGCGCATTCCAGGAATCAGTTCCCTAAACTTATTTTGGAGGCTTCTTGGTCGCGTTTGGTTAGCATGTAACGAAAAGAGTTCTGATGTAATAATTTTTTAATTTTTTTTTCTTTAGTTATAATTATTTCAATAAAATCCCATAGCCATACATAATCTTTACACAATCATATCCTTTTAAATGTGGTACTAACACTTCAAAATAATTTCTAATAGAAAAATGTATTGACAAGTTTGCCACTGCTCACTTTATTTACAAGTTTATCACTACAAAAACTCAAAACTCGTTGCTAAAATCTAAAATCAGGGTTGGAGGTGATTCTGTGATGAAGTGTAATTTCTCATTCTCATTCTAGGATATAACTCATTCTGTCTTTGCTAACCAAACGACCATTTATCTGTGAGAACTCATTCTACAATCCATTCCAAGTCTTGGAATGCATTCCTAAAATGACAACCAAACGAGGCCAAGTCAATGTGGCTCAAACAATGCATCACTCAATCATGCCCTAAAAAAATTTTACATGTGCATCTCAAAACCCTATCACTTGCTAATGGCTTGAAATTAACCAAGAAAATTCTTCCTTCAAATGCATTAATCAAATTCTACATAAAGATAATTCCATCAAAATCGTTCTTTATGTTCATTAAAACCTCAGATCACAAAGAAAAAATAACAACAAACATTAAATATAAAATACATAATAATAATATAAGGGAGCAAGGTCCACACATGCAAATAGAGAGAATATGTTTTCGAATTAAATAATAAACAATAAATAAATAACAACAGAGAAATAGGCAGTACGGATTGACCAAGGACGATACTAGGGTTAGGGTTTTAGTCGGGAAAAGCGACGAAAAGATTATTAGTTTTTTTTTTGGTCGAAGACGAAAAGATTATTAGACATGTATGTACGTGCGAATACATGTGTATATACATATACATATACCTCAAGTTGAGTGAAGAGTGAATATAGGCCACGAGATCTGAAGTAGAAGTCAACAGCATCGTTATGTGAAGCTCCTTCGCCATTGCTCGCGGCGGTAGACAATGGTGGGACCCCTCCTACCGCCTGTTGTCCTCCTCTTATATCCGACAAGCATCCTCCCATCTCTCCCTCTCTCTCTCTCTCTCTCTCTAAACACAAACACCCAAGAACCACTTCCAAAGATTCAACTGAAGTTCCACCCAAACTACCTTTATAGACAAACACAATAAGAACTCTCTCTCTTTCTCTTTCTCTCTCTCTCTCTCTCTCTCTCTCTCTCTAATGCACGAAAAAGGCGTTTTCAAAGAGAAATGGTTAACGGGTCCGGCCGAGTGGTTAATTAGCAAAACGATTTTGAAAACATTTTTCATGTTTTGGTATGAAAAGCTAATAAATAAGAAGTTGTAACGTGTAAAGAGTTCTTTAAATAAGGAATATTGCTATATATAAATGACTTTCCTCAATAAGCAATTGCTTCCATGACTGGAAAAATTTACGAGTGGAACTGTTCTTATGACGTGCCGTGAAGGTGGTGCTGTTGAGTCTTGTGACTTATTCCGGTTCTGACAATCTGATGCACGGCAATTGGAATTGAATTGAATTGGGTTGGGTTCTTCCGATTGATTTCTGATTAAAGGGAAATATTCGTCTATGTGATTATTTATGTATTAAAAGTCTTTCTTTATTAAATATGTGAAACCCTCTTGTGAAGAATTTTTATTGGCTCCATCTGAATAAAAATGTTTTTGAATGCTTATCCCCATTCAAAAGAATATAGTGAAAGGAAGTGACTAGGTTATGTTTATCTTTGACAAAATGAACAAAGTGTGTACAAATGTGCGTGTCGGTCTGGTCTGGTCCGGCCGGGGATGATATGGGCCATGCCCAACATGGCACGATATGGTTTATGCTGTTATGCCAGGCCTGGGTTCATGACCCACGGCAGGGTCCAGGAACGATACAATAAGGTTTATAGTACTGTGCGTGGCCTGGGTCCGAGAGCACTTTGTCTGGTCCAGAGGCTGGAACGCATGCTGTAGTGTTTGTACCCTGTTCTGAAATGCTGCTACTCTATGTATTATAACGGGTACAAACATTATAGCACGGCGTACAAGCATTTCATCACAGCCTCTGGACCAGCTTCGTGGACCAGACGAAAGGCTCTCGTTCATGACCCACAGCACGGCCTCGACGCAATTGGATTTTGGATAGACTATGGGCAAAAGCACGGTCCCAGCCCAACCCTGCACAGTTATTGTGATATAGACCGTTTTCTTTTGCTGCAAGTAAGAAAGATGTCAGCCTTGGACTATTCAAAAAGGCCAAAAAAAAAAGGGGGGGAAAGTAGGAAAGACCATGTAAAGGGGTTGCTTTGGGCACAAGATGGAAGCTCGTTGACAGTTGAGACTGAAACTTAGCGCGAGGGTCTTGCCACATTTATGATTATTTAAAATGAGGCCATAGTCTTTATCATCAACCCCGCGTGTACAAAGATGTTAAAAACTGGAAGAGAATTGGATCACCATGGAGAAAAGATCTAAGCTTTCCTGCAGCAAAATCACAAGTCTCTGTTATGATGGACAATCTGTGTAGAGAACAATGTTAATAATCAAAGTCAGAGATACAAATTGATTCCCCTGGAGAGGAGAGGAGTTACACTCTGATGCCTGTAAAAAGCTTTGTTCCCCAGGTGACTAATAATTGATTTCTGCAAGGGTTGCGCGCAATCACCGGTTCCACGCTTGAAGACGCTTGCTTAGATGTGATATCAGTTTTGCTGAATAGTTGCAGTAGATGGAAGCAAAATATTACAAATCAATGAATGACCCAACCAGTAATGACATAAAACAGAGCTTTTTATGATTGTATCTACAAGAGATCATGCTATCAAGAAATATTATTAGCTATTGCGATCAAGGTTTTAAATTTCGCCAAAATGGCCTCATCAGAGATGAAATGTAGGGGGGGATTCGCTGAATGACCTTTTCTTCCATTTTGTCGAAATTTTGGTAAAATATAACAAAATATTTCCCCAATATTTCTCCAACCTGGACAAATATTCTGCCAGGTGAGCGAAATATCCCCGAAATTTTGCCAAAATAATTTGGCGAAATGTCTAGCGATATCGAAATTCAAAACCTTGATTGGAATATGAAAGGGAAATGAAAGCAAACTCAAATCATTTCATCCAGTATCCCAGCTTCAATATCATGCCAATCACCAACTGAACATCTCTACATAACCAAGATTAAATAATTCATTATTTAATAAAAAATAAAATAACAAAGATTAAATACCATTTCCATCCATGGTCCCTTCTCTTCTACTCAGATGCATTTAAACCAAACTAGAAGTGAAACTAGTCTACAACACCAAAAATAGTCATTCCCCTAGAAACATGAAATTTTCACATAAAGCACCAGAGAAGGGGAATTCTATGATATATCAGACTAATAATACCTAAACCTAAAAAAACAAGCACAATTTCTGCTAAAGGCACCTCTAGATTAACATGAAGATATGAGGAACACACATGGGGCAGTTTGGGTCAGCGATAAGACAATGATGGACCTGCAAAGGAATACCGAGATGAGACTGGTCCGGAAGCAAGATCAGGTCTGCCCATGTGGTGGTGTTTCAGGTTGTAGTCTGATAGAGCACTAGAAGGATACGATGAGTATAATTTCTCCGATTCAGCAGCCTCTCTCCATCGCGAATGATTGGTGGTGCCTCCCTCTGTGTAACTGGATTCAGATATGTAAGTCTCTCTCCTACCAAGAGGAAAAGGTTCGGAAGAGGCTCCTTCTCCTATCCTGGGAATAAAAGAATAAGAGTCCAAGGATGTGGTACCATACTGATACGGATAGTGTGGATCCTTCGGGTAAGGATCTAAAGTGGAAGCAGAAGTTTCTGTAGCAGGAGTTGAGGAAGGTACTTCCCGCGATACTCCAAGACCATAGGCTCGATATTCCCTTTCACTGAGAAAAAGGGGACCAGGACGTATAATCAGATTCTGTGTCGACGCTGTACCTGTATGTATGGGAGCACGGTGTCTCAGAAGCTGCTCCCTTTCATGATATTTTGTATAACGGTCTAAAGTAGCAGTAGGAGCTGTAACAGAAGGGGATGAGATAAATCTTTCCCGACCAAGGCCGTAAGTTCGATACTCTCTCTCACTCAAGAAAAGTGGATCTCGAGGAACTGCCTCTTTCTTTATAGAGGCGACCTCTCCGTATGTAGAAGTAGGGGACTTGGGGGCTCGCTCCCGTTCATGATCATACGGCATATGATACCACCTGGTTTGATCATGGGAATAGAGACCTCTAGGCAATGGTTCCATGTGTGCCCGAGATTGAGCTTCTTTAGCATTTCCAAAAGTTTTCTCGGCTGGTAAGGTTGTCACTGATGGAGCATGAACAAGTGGACCCGGTGGTGCAGGCTGGAAAAGTTCTGTAAGATTCCTTACCTGAGAGTGGAAATAAGAGATTCTCAGAGTCAAGTTATCAGGAAACAATGAATGTCAAACTCTAGAATAGAGGTAGTCTTTCTCACTTGCTGGACAGTAAGCTCCATCTTGAACTTGTGTGTCTTTTCATTGTAGTTGTCCTTGATTGCATTCTTAAAAACACTCTCGGGTAGTGGATAACAATCCTTGTGAACCTTGAACTGTACCTATAGGGACTGAGCATTCTCAGTACAGAAGGCTACTGCTCAAAATATATATAACAACAGCATATCTTGAGTAAAAGAAACAAGGGACAACATAATGGGACCTGAACAGGGAAGGCTCCGGCGAAAGCAGCTGGCTCAAGCTTCATGCCACCAGCAGAAGATGCTTTGTATATCCCGTACATAAGCTTGAGATCAAAATCGTAGAGGAATAGTTTCAAACCTGGTTTGATGCCCATCACAAGCTCTTGCTTGTTCGTTGAGACACCCATGACATGATAGCGGAAACATTCTGGTTTGGTCTTTGCATTGCACATAAAGATCAACCCACCAAGTTTGTCCTTGTCCTTTTGGTATGTCTGGTCCTTTTCTTTATGTTTCTCATTTGTAACATTCTTCTCTCTGTTTCCTTCACGTGGTTTCAGCTTCTCTCCATCTTTTCTTTGGTTGGTATTTGTTTCCTTATTGCCCTCCTGTATGCTCTTTTTCTTACCCTGGGTTTTTTCTTGACTCCGTGAAGTACCTTGACCTTCTTTTATTTTTCCAAAGTTCTGATTTGATGATTTCTTCACAATTTTAGGCTCAGGCTTCAAAATTTTTGGAGATTTCGTACGAGATTGTAATTGTCTTGAGGAGGTTTCAGCAGAGTTCCCAGTGCTCTTCTTGTTCTTTCCCTGTGCCATAGTCTACCTTAATAGCTAAGCTTCACAAGATAAAAGAACTCCTGCATGCAATGAGGGAATCAACCTTGAATGGTTACTTGACATATTCCACCATCTTACAAGAGACGTTTTACATGAAAAACAACTATAAACAAAGGCAAAAATGAAATCAAAAGCAAGGTCAGACAATAGTCTGTAAGAGGAAAAGTCAGCCGCTACATGGCGCCATGACACACTCAAAAATATGTCCACCTAATGTGCCCCATCTTTTCGTGATGCAAACGAAACAAACTGTTTGATGTGCAATCAGGCATGCTTAAAAGTAACTGCTTCCATCTCCAAAGCTCCCTTAATCCTAGAAATGCCTGGATTCTCCAAAGGATAAAGAAAAGCTTGAAGATCCTTGTTAAGGTTCTAGAGTCATAAGCTTCTTTGCAGATTCTCTCACGTTGACTACAGCCTGCTAAGTTCTCCTTCAGAAACCATGAGATCCTCATCTTATACCATTTTCCACCACATTCAAGATTAATAATGTTGGTTCCTAAATGCCACATATCAATATATCAGCCCATTCTGCAGATACCTCGAAGCCAGAAAGGGAAAGATTCCACATAATAATTCCATGCAGAAAAGTCACAAGTCATTATTTTGCCTACGATAGATTTCCAACAAAATATATCCATTGCTGTGAGTGGACCCCTGCCACTCAAACATAAGGAGAAAAAGATTTTTCATATGGATCTCAAATCCTTGAAAGGAGTCCATAAATGTGGGAGCCTAACCACAGTCTTCTGCCAACCATAGAATGGTGCCGCTCAATAGACTAGCATGACCTAATGAGTTCTTTGTCTAAGAGCTTTCACCGAATAACGATTAACCATCTACATATGTTTCTTCATTAATTTCTTAATTCTTGTAGATTCCCATTATGACAACTTCATGATTGTTTGATAAAAACATCAAATATTTGATTTTGATTTTTTTTGAAAATTTAGAATTATTAGTCGCTCTGATACCACTTTTGGAAGATTTAGATCAATAATATACAGAACTGAAGAAAAACTAATAAGACAACAGTGGTTTTGCACATACTAGAATAATGTGATCCGATTGTCTAATTGCCATGTTTCTGAACTGAAGAAAACTGATGTTAAAACCTATATAAAACCTGCACTTGCTTCCTTAAGCCATCTCTAGGTTTCTTAGATCAAAAGTGATGAATCCTTTAATTCCAGATCTATGAAATACATACCCCTTGTATCTAGAGGTGATCAGCACACAAAATGAAGATCAATGGCTAGGATCTCACTATCCATCAAACTAATCCCTGGAAAGCCCTTCCACATTTGTAAATTAGCATCTCACCCACAACCAATTGCTCATTGTAATAAAGCCCTTCTGAGACTCCCCTATCCATACATGTGTACCAAACTAAGTTCACAAAAAATAAATAATTCCATTTTAAAATAAATGTTGACTGTTAATATCTGTAATAGTGCAAACCAGTGACTACAAAAAATCGTAAGAATACTTTGGCTGGGTTGAATGACAGATTTAGTGCAATCAAGGGACCCTAGCACATATATTGGTGTCAACTATATAGCATCAAATCTCCTGATGTAATCCTATTTTCAGCAAAAACCTTCCAACAGGCCATCACAATAAGAGAATCAAATTCAAAGATTAGGGATAATCCATTCGTATTCGCTTCTCTATGAAAACGCAATAATTGCGAAAGATCAGTTGCTCTTTTCAGACACAAAACTTAATCTTCACTCGTTGTAATTTACCACTCCATAATAAACTGTCTTGAGAAGGATGACAAAAGACATGTAAAGAATGGAATTCAATCTTCAAGCCATCGAACCGATCAAAGCTCAAGAGTACCTTCATTTCTTCACAATGGAAGACCAATTATCTCCCTTCTTATGTCCTACTTTTTAACACCATCAAATCTTGGCCAATGGCCCACACCATTGTAGTAGATACAACACAAAAAATCCAGTCATAACACACACAGCATGGACCCAGATACGTATAGAAATATATGCATATTCGTATCTATTCATAAACCGGACAAACCAAAGGTCACGTTAGGGATGTCAACGAGCGTGGCTAGCTCAAGCTCGAGCTTGAGCTCTATACTTGGGCTCGGGAGAGAAGCCTGATCCCGAAAAAAAGCTCATCATCTTAACGAGCTTGAGCTGAGCTTGGGAAGGCTCGGCTTGGTTTGTATATAAGATTACACATCCATATCCCTATATCTTATATTATGTATTAATATTAAACACACATGTTAATATATTATATTACATATAATAATAAT
>JAUPMG010000011.1:9344913-9355246 GCA_031762675.1 Pachysandra terminalis
AATTATCAAACATTTCCCTCATCTTAGCTTCTACCTATCCACCATATTCCTAGAAAAACTTAGTCCCCGCACAGTAGCATTTATCAAACCATCGTATTTTCCACTGGATGATGGAATTCATTCAAATTTCAATACTAGGATGCCTCTTATTTGATATGGTAACTACAGCATCTTATAGTTAAGGATACTTCAACTTCAACATATGTTTATGTCTCGTATGCAAATGGTTTTTGTACGTCTTTTTGTTGATCGGGATCAAGCAATAATAATAAACACAGTAAAAACGAAGATCAAACAAATGCACACAGATATAAGTGGTTCGTCAAAGCCTACGTCCACGGGAGAGAAGAAGCTTCCATTATGTCAAAAGCGAATTAGGGTTTCAACTTATACTCCTACCCGATATATAGGGTAAATCCTCAATATACTCTTACCGTGCCGCGGGGACTAATGCCCCCCGCACCCCCCAACCCCATGATACCGCCCCTCAGGTCGCTCCCCCTTGGATCTACAGACTAGTGAATATGAGTCACCCACTATCCTAACACTTTTCTATCTTATAGTTGCAAATTCAGTCCCCAAAATGTCCCACTCATTGTTACAACCCATTGTTTCTTTGGCAATACTTGACTCAGAGAAGCAAAAAATTTATTCAATTACCAATGGTACCATCAAAAGTTTGGAATTTGGATTGCATTTTAATAATTCATGCATGAATTCAATATAGAACAGTAAACAGTCACAAGTACTAATGGACCTACTATAAGCAACAACGATTTTATCAAAAGACGGTAGGAAACAACAAAATTAGCAAAGATTTAGAACACATTGAGATCATAGAAGAGTACCTTCCCATTGTGGAAACCACTTGCAGACACATACAAAAAAGGTTTACTTTTATCTCCTCTATATGCAAAAACCCCTCCATTCCACACATTGCCGAGAACACGCTTCAACATGTTTCCTCACACTAAGAACTATTAAGGCGAAGACTAATTCGTCTGAGTAGAGTAGTTTTACAGACCTGAACACACAAATAGAAAAAGAAAAAGAAATCAGAAAGCACAGCCTAGAAGAAAACTAGGAATGGTGATTCATAATCTTGGAGAAGGAAGTGAAGCTGCATCTTAAATCCAGCATTAAAGTATCTCTAACTCTTCAAAAACAAATAAGCAAAGCACAGAACCAATTTGCACAGTTCAATTGAACGAGCATCTAATGAACACTATGTCACACTCCACCAGATGTAAAGCCAGACAGACATGTAGTAAGCATTATATCGAACGAACATCAAATCTCTACAAGAAAAAAAAATTAAAAATTGAATGATCTTTTTTGCCTTAGGTCTTGAATTTAGCAAAGAAATCGAGATTTCAAACAAAGCTGCCTCTCATAAACATTTTATCAAACAATATGACTTCCACATAAACAATCCACTCAAAACAAATCCTATAGAGATGAATCTAAATTACAGAATAGAAGATAGAAACCCCAGGCAAACAGAAGCTCTAACAATCAAGAACACAAGAGAAGAGAAGAGAAGAGAGAGAGAGAGAGAGAGAGACCTCTTTTCATTTTTACAGCAGAGTTTGATCGTTTCCTGTCAAAAGCCGTTCGATTCTGATTGTTTATAGGCGGGTTTGTGAGTCCGACCAGGGTTGAGATATCCGGACGGGATCTTTTCTGATAGTCCGGCTTTCAATAAAGAAGTCTGGACTCGGCCTATCTCTAATACATGGAAGTCTATTGGGCATCAAGCTTTCTAGTCGACTCGAGCCCATGGTTAATAATAAGTTCTGACAAGACCATGTGCGACATACGGTTATGGAGGTGAAGCCCTGACGGTATGTCAGGGTTATCAAAGAGCCGAGCTAACAGGATTTGGGCTCCGATTCCGTTCATATGAGCTGAACTTGATCTCTATAATTAGGCTCATGAGCTGAGCCTAAGTCCCAAAAATATAAAGCTCATTAGCTTAATAAGCTTGAAGCGAGATTGGTTAGGTTCGGTTCGATTAAACTTGACTCGGTTTAAAATAATTTAACAAACTTGAGCCCAAAATATTTTAACGAGTTTGAAGTCCCCTAATCGAGCATGAGACATGCATTCAGAAAGACCATTTGCGAACCATCCGATATCTAATGAAAAGAAAGGAAAACAGGTTGGCTGTGTTTGAAACTCTTGAAGAAAAGAAAAGAAAGTAAAAAAAGAAAGAGAAAAGAAAATATATTATTTTCAACTATTTGATTAGATAGAGATAATTTGAAAGAAAATTATAAATAGAATGCTCTCTTGTTTAGTTGTGTAAAGAAAATCAAAATGAAAATTAATCAATTTTTTTTGTTAGCCATATAAAATAACTGCATGGAATACAACCTGCAATCCATGCATATGGTGGTGGCATGGTAGTGGTGTGGTGGAGGTGGGGGTAATAATAGTGTAGTGGTAGAGAGGCTTTCTCTCAAACTTCTTTCATTTTCTTTCTCTCAAAATCTCTACCATTTTGGAGAGAAAAATTTTTAATCACAAAGAGAAGTTTCTTTTCAAATCCCTTTCTTTTCTTTTAAAAAATGATCAACCAAATAATAGAAAGTGCTTTCTTTACACTTTCTTTTCTTTTCTTCTGAAATCCAAGATTCCAAACACAGCCTAAGGCATAAGATGTTGGTACGATAAATAATGTCGGCATTGAAACGAAAATTGGAAGGAAAGGAACTTAGCCTCTCCTTTTCTTTTTTATTTTCTTCTTTCAACAACACTGGGTTTGACTGTAATGCCTTTCAGAGGGAGCGGCTAAACGAATATATAATCACCAACGCAACAGTATAAATATTAGGCTCTAAATCTTTATAAAATTGCAATACAATGCCTAAACTCCATGCTTTGAAGCAGTGAAACAATAGTCAACATTTGGTTGGCATTGAGACTGCAAGCCCTCTTGCTTCCAATCTTCCCAAGGTGCAAATATCATCCACCTAATTACCCAAAAAAGAAGAAAAAGAAAGATCATCTACCTGTGCAAAGTGACCTTAAAGATTATCGCTCGTTCAATAACGTATATTTAGCCATACACATTTGAATTCAAGTATTCAACTTCTGAAAACTAAATCCAGAAGATGCATGAAAGAGATCAGAAGCAACTATTGCAGAACCAGGAAAAAAAAACAACATAAGTTATAGATGGAAAACAGACCTGTACGAACCACTCTAGGTGTTTTTTCTTGTGTCTGAACTGTGATTTCTCCAAGGATTGAGAGCCTCTTTAATCGCCTGAGCTTCTGGAGAACTCTCCAAAGCTTGCTTCTCCGACTCCAAAACAGTTACTTTGTCATCTGCTTGGCACTCTAAATATCAGGCATGCAGTCCCAGAATCTACAAGTAAAAATGATACTAATGTTGCAACAAGTTGCAGTACATGCAATTTTAAATGCTGCGGCAATTGATGTCAGCTTCCAGATGAAGAAATTAATTTAACAACTATGATATCAGCTTCCAGCTTCCACAAGGGTTAGCTCAACTGATAAGCTCTCCAGGTCAGGAACTAGAGGTCCCAGGTTTGAGTCCCCGGGATTACCTGATATAAGGTCCTTGTGAGTGAGGGGGTCATGTATCCGGGGTTTTACCCTGTCCCCACTAAGTGGGGTCAGGAGTTCCACGTCATAAAAAATAAATAAATAAATAAATTGCAGTACATGCAAGTTTAAATGTTTTGGCAATGGGATATCGGCATCCAGATGAAGAAATTAAGGTAACAACTATAAGGAACAATATTTAGGAGATAATCAAATAATGTGGAAGCAGTCTAAATGATTTAAAATTGAATTTGCTTGCTGATGATTGTGAGAGGCATGAAATTCTTTAGGCAGTGTTTGGTTAGCTAGACTCTGTAGGAAAGAAAAGGAAAATCAACTTTCCAACGAAATCTCTGCGTTTGGTTCATTGGAAAGCGTGGCCCCATTGGAAAGTATTTTTCCAAAAATGTTCTATTTCAATGAAAAGCCCCTCAAACTTTTCCTCTTAAAATGAAGGGGAAATGATGGAAAGGAAAGTAAAGCGATCTTTTACTTTCCTTTCTATCCTTTTCCAACTAAGCAAACACACCCTTGGATCTTTTTCCCCACTTCACGAATTACGCCATTAAAGCTTCCTCAGGGGAATCCTTATAAAACATGACCTATTCCTTAAGACATGTAACAAAGAATTCAGCAAACCCCACATCATCCAGATAGATAAAAAGAGTGAGTCCAAATAAATGATCAATACTGTTTACATACAGATGTTATTATAAAAAGGACGGCATTTTCATTAGTAAAATAACATTTCTCATGGGTATGCATGGTTTAATCCCTCTACGCTGGTGTCTTGCTACTGTCCTATTGGAAAATGTAATAAAATGCCTACAAGAAATTTCTGTTAATTCAACTTTATCCCCCACCTGTTATTGTTGTTTTTGGGGAACAGAACTATTATGGATTCAAAGCAGTCTTGTATTTTTCTTCCAGAAATCTCTTTTAGTAAACCTCTTCATCATTCTTAGATTCTCACAAGTACTATAATTACTATAGGAAACCTGATGAATATGTCATGTCATAGTGTATGAATTCTTGTTCAAAACTTAGATTCCTCGACACAGGAGGTTGTCTTTTGAGATCTTCAATATTTTGATTTTATTTCCCTAACTCCACATCTGGAATATGATGACAATGCACTGAACTCTAATTAAACTTCTGGTGCATCTTAAATAAGCCTATCAAATTCTCTAGAAAAGATCAAACTATGACATTACCACCAAAAGTCGATGTGTTATGCATAATAATGTAAAGGAGTAATATGAACAAGCTCTGAAAGAGGAAACGAAATCAGAAGTAACAAAGAAGAAGAGTGAAGAAGGAGAAGGAAAAGGAAAAGGAGAAATCTCACACAGAAACCAATTTTGATCATGAATAATTCCATGGAAGCTCCGATCGTGGCTGATACCGCTGCTATCTTTAAGTACCAATCCAGAAACTTCATTTCAACTGAAGAATCCAAAGTAAATAAAATAAATGCAGAAAGAAATAAAAAATCCTCACATAGAAATCACCCCCCACATACATCACACACCATACAAACAAACACACATACAGAGGGAGGAAAAGTTGTTGGAACGATACAGTTTACACAAGAGAGTAAATCAGCACCATTTTTTTTTTTTTTGAACAACTCTATGATGTGTATATAAGCGAAACAGTGATCATAAGTACAAGCAAATGCTATCCAAGAGGGACAGCTAGAAGAAAGGACAAATAAAAGAGCCTAGTATAACAGATACGCTACATCAGATGAGACCCGAATAGGACATCCTCCAAAAAAGCAATGTGATGGCATAATCCTGAATAAGGACTTCGTCCTCTTCCCAAGTCGTTGCAATCTCCACTGATCAAATAAGAGGTCGCAGGCGCAACCCACCCTATATTAACCACCTACAAGAAGAAAGTTCATATGGAGAATGTAACCACGTCCCAGAGAAAGAGATGATCTACCGTTTCTCCCTGTCTTAAACACATGACACAAACCTGTGGGAAAATACCAAGTGTTTCCTTTTCTTTTGGAGCCGATCATAGGTGCTGATTTTGTACAAAATTGCAGTCCATCCAAAGGCCCTAATCCTAGGGGGAGCAAAGAGCCTTCCAAATCATAAGAGAGAATGGTGGAAAAGAAGGAAGGTTCCTATTTCTATTAATAACCTGAAGAAAGGATCTGGTGGAGTATATTCCCCTATAATCAAGTACCCAGACCTTGGAATCTTGAAAACTGACATCAAGATACCTCTTTAAGGAGCTCAAAAAGGGAGGCTAGCTCAAATAACTCCGCAAGTCTAGGGTATCTCCTAACATCAAGGTTCCACACCAAACCTTCAGACAACCATGAGAGGATGTAACAAACTTTGGAATCATGATTACGAGCAATGGGTCAAAAGGTAAGAATCACCCCACCAGAAATCCGACCAAAACCTAATCTGAGACCCACACCCTACTAAAAACCAAACATGAGGATTACATAAAGGAGCCAATGCAGCAATCTCCCTCCAAGGACTAACTCAAAAAAATTTGGTGTGAGGGTTGTTACGCCACTTGTTGTTGTTGGTACCATACTTAGTTGCAATAACCTTAAACCAAAGGGAATTCTGGTCCATGTTGCCTAAAAATGCAGAATTTCGAGCTAGAATATTTCCCAAGTTCAACCCAGCCTTAATCTTCTCCTTGCATACTACCTCACATTTTACTAAGTGGTTTTTCTGGAACCCCCCACCCTCCCATAGAAAATCTCTCTGACATTTCTCAATCATCCGTGCTACCCTAGCTTGTACATGAGAAAAGGATAGGTAGTAAATTGGAAGGTTATCACAAAGAAAACTATCATTAGTCCTTTTAAACCAACTTATTCTACGTAATATATTAAATATATGATGCTAAGGCTATGTTTGACCCGGTTTATATAAGTGCTTATTTCAGCTTATAGCTTATTAAAGCATTTTTTAAAATTAAAAGTGTGTTTAGTAAACACCTAATGGGTAAGTGCTTACCCATAAGCAGTAGAAGAAGATTACCCGAACAGCTTCTATTACCACTTATGAGGGAAGCTATTTCTAAACTTTAGTAATATTTTCATAATACCTATTTTACCCCTAAACTTTCATAAACACTTAAAAAATGTTATTTCTGAACTTTAATAATATTTTCATAATACCTATTTTACCCCTAAACTTTCATAGGCACTTAAATAAATCTATGTACCAAATGCGATTTTCTTCAAGTAAGCAGTTTATTGTTGCTATGGATAAGTGCTCCCATTGAACCACTTATTCAATGAGTGCTTATCCAAAAGTAAAAGCTGGGGCAAACGCAGCCTAAACAATGTTCAATCATTAGCAATATGTAAGGAACTGCCAATTGCCATGAAATAGATTTTTCCCCATACGTGGTTTACCATTAAATAAGCATTTTTTTAATTTTGTTTCCTGTTTTTCACTTCAAAACCTAAAATTAGGCTGGAAACAAACATTTCTCACTTTGCTTTGTTTCCCTGTGCTTTTGAAGGAATAAGGTTTGTGAGTTTTTGACAGAAAAGTCAGGTGTTCTAAAAAGAATTTTTCTACACGTCCCATTCATTCCTCTCATCCAAATGTTCAAGTTGCATTATACTTTCCTTTTCCCTTAAATTCTACCTACCCAAACAAAGTCTCTAGGAAAATGACTTAAACTTGCCGATCCAATAAAAAGCTTTATAATATCACATGTATCAACTCAAACAAAATAAACCATAAAGAATTTAGTAAATTACAAGACTCCATCCAAAAAATAAAATAAAATAAAAATTTACTTGTTTAGTCTTTCTAGAAAAGCAACTGGCACTTGGTGGATTCAAACTACCATCTTCTTAAGAAAGATTGATTCATACTGCATGTCCTAATTGCTCTAATATATTGAGATTGATACCCAATTTTTCACAAAGCATATTATGATCAAAATTCGAAACTGACAAATAAGCGATAAAAAAGAAGAAAAAAAATGTCCTTGTCGTATTTGAACCGTTTTACTCTTTGCGATCCAAAAGAACAACATTAAACATATACCATGACCATTTAGATTTTAGAGAATGTAAATTTTAAAAGAGATGAACTGATATGATTTGCTAGATGATAGACATGATACGTGTGCTTCACAAAATTACTTTAAAAAAAAAAAAAGGAACAGAGAAAGGCATTCTTGAGGTCATCATGACCTGATAGCACAACAAGGCTATCAGATTAATTAAGAAAAAATGCTATATATTTTGAGCCCATTCCAATATGCAAATCATCTAGCAAAATTAGATGATTCTAACCATCTTTTTCACCATCGTCCAATCAATCAACAAACACCTTATCTCAACCAGTTGGTGTTGACAAAAGGAATCCGTCATCATCCTCATTTGTTCAAATGTATATCTTTGATTAGACTATGTGCGTCAGGAATCACTTCTGACCAGCTCCATAAACTTCCTTTTTTTTTAATCCTGGTCTAGCCCTTCTAGATCCTGCAACTAGCATCATCTTGCACCTTCTCACAGCTGCCTCTATTTTTACAATTCTTCAACCTGCACCAACTTTCTATCAACTTTGTTTCACAAGCTAAAACCATCTTAACTGATTATCCTCTGTTTCATTTCTTTAGTTTATACACTACCATAAAAATGCAGTAGCAGTAGATTCAAACACTGAATTAAACAACCAAAAGAATTATATAGATCGTGTCTCATTATTAGATAACAAAAGGAAAAATTACATATTAAGATGATGAACTAATGCTATATAGTCACTGATGGTTGGGAAATTTAAATGCTGCAGGTTGTGTGGTCTGAACCCTAGATAGCCCAATTTTCATGCTTTAGGAGCAATTACTTGAATTCGTGATGTTTAAGATAAATTCTCTTTTGTGTCTGTAGTTCAAAAAAGAGGGATAACACCTTACACGCTGCTCAGTGAAGAAAACTTCAGATCTTCCATGCCACTTATGTTAGTTCTAATAAATAGACTAAGAGATGCATATTTCTTTCTTTCTTTCTTTATTTACACTCAAAATGTGAAAACTGAGTCTTCATGCCAAGAAACTAAAATGATTATTTTTGTTCAATTGTTCTGCAATGCAAAACCTCTACTCTGTCCCAACTTCACATACAACGATATCTGCAGCAAATCAGATGCCCACATCCACATGGATTTCCAGTGGAATATTATTCAAACAAAAGTAATGAGATCATCACAAATACTCAAACCTCGACCATTTGAAGCATAATCAAACCCAAATTCCAACCCTAACCTCCATCAATACCCATTTGTAGCCCTAAGCTCATTACAACATACACATCAACCAAAAAAGGAGATAAAATACTACAAACAGGCTTTTTAATCCAACATAAGATCTCAGTATAATTCTGAAAAAAAACTTCATCAGATCCTACGCACAGATCTCACGACAATCCAAGAGATTCACATATTCTAACTGGGAAATAGCAAAGCACACTGATAATGAAATTCTAAAAGCGATCCAGAAACTCCTGGACTGACTTCCCATCATAAACCCCTACAACAACACAGAACAAGTGACAGAAACCTCCTGCTTTCAGCAAGCATCGGAGAAGTAGAAGGAAAAATATAAATTTGGTGCGAGAATGACTTGCCTGAAACGGAAATCCAGCGAACTTGGACGCCAAACGTGTTCCGTGGTAGTGATTCTAGTTTTCGACTGTTCGGAAACGAGAATTACCTTTTAAAATTAATACTTAGATGAGCTTTGCACGTGCAAAACATATATGTAAATTTTGTCGGGCAAAACATATACGTATATATATATATTGTATTTTTATGTAAGTGAGCTGGGACTCTTGCGGCGATGATCATCTTTGAGCGAAATTTATGTTGGAGAAAGATAAATAAAACAAAGATATACAAAAGAAATAGAGACAATGGAGGATAGTGTGTAAACGCCTTGTGTTTGCTCATCAGAACATCAATATGATATTTATTCTTTTACGTGTGAGAATAAGAGTTCCATACAATTTTGTATTGCCACAAGAATAATGTCAAATAAGAAATTAAATATGATGGTGTTTATGTCATATTTTACAAAAAGTTATCAATGAATCAGATTTTGACATGTGGCATATCATGAAGATAACACATGACATGCTCACATTAAAGCTTCAATGTAGTTATGATAACTATCCATTATTGCACATCTCAATAAAGAGACATGGAGGTGATAGTTATTATGACGATTTTCACATGGAACATTATGAAGATGACGCATGACAGTGTCTTTTGAAGGTTTTAAAAGTAGTTTCTTCAATTACTTACATGTGGCAGGAGGAGAAAGATTCAATTCAAAGAAGAAATGTATGGACTCAGAAGCAAGGAAACGTGATTAGGATAGTAGGTCAGGTGTCAACAAATCAAAAGGAATAAACCATCCACTATCCACAAATCGTCAGATGGTTTGTCATAATGAGCTATAAAAGAGAGACCGGCCGAAACGAGAAAACTCTCCACAGCATTCACAACAAATCAGTCAGAGAACTCCATAGCTTCTCAAATTTAGATTACCAGCAGTCTAACTTAGTTTATGATCCCCAGCGATCACCAGTTTAATTGTTAGCTCCTGCAAAGATCCTATTACACATACTTCTCGCTTTGGACTAAGTTTCTCTCAGAAGATCCCTCCAGCCAGCAAAGAAGAAATCCTAGTCGGAGATTCACGGAGACCCTCCTGTTAGTCCCTTACATGCTGACTCGTGCAACGTGAGGTAGTTTAGT
>JAUPMG010000011.1:9367498-9388786 GCA_031762675.1 Pachysandra terminalis
GATTCATACAAATTTTGTCTCAACAAGCTTCCTTCAATATTCTTTTCTGAAGAGAACAACAGTGGATGGGAATATACAGATGAGCGTGTTTTCCTCTTTATACCAAAGCTGTCACAAGTGCTTCTAACATTGCTAATGGTCCTTTTCCACTTTGTAATAGGTTGTGCATTAGCTTTCTTCCCCTCAACTGCTGTGAATGGACCATCCAGGTTACCAGTTCCATTGGAATGACCAGAAACATTCCAACATGTTCTTTTCCCTCTAGGAAAGCTAAATGGATCTTCCTGACAAAGCTGGCTGTAGTTGCTATCTCTAGACCTGGTTGCTCTGGTTGACCCAGGTCACAGTTTCTAGCTTCCCAAGTTTCAGTGGAATCAAATTTCAAACAATTTTCTTTATCCCTCAACTGTTTAACTATATCTACCCCTAAAGTATTACTCTCTCTTTTGTCTTTAAGGGAACAAACCTCTACAAGATCATTTAACCCTTCTATGGAATCATTTGATGAAAGCTCAGTCCTTTCCAACAGATTTTCTGCCAAGGTCTGCCTAATTTGATGGGGAACTGATGCAAAATTCCTACGCTTCTGTAGATGTCCTTTGCCAAATAAGAGGTTTCCATCTGCTCTTGATGAACTATAAATTGTATTTCTTTGCTCAATAAATTCACGAGATCTTCTGAATGAACGTTCATTTCCATTTGTAGCAATCCCAGTATTTAAGAGTCTTTCAGACATCGAGTTGCCCCTTTTCCCTTTTGTTTTTACTATGTACTCTGGACCCAAGTGTTCCTTTTGCTTCCTAGAGTGTTTCCGTGATGAGATGTAAGCTTCTCTATTCAATTTAGTACGAGGCCTCTTTGTTTGATTGGATCGTCTCATATTGCCTTCTGCATCAGATGGACAAGCGCTCTTTGAACGAGAAGCCTGCTTTGAACAAGCTTTTTTCTTTGTTACACCTCTGGGAGAACCTTCAAGAGCAGTCTGTGTACCTTGATAAGCATCATCAACATCAAAAGTGGCAGGAGCACCACAGAATAAGGCTTCCATAGCCTCAGCAGCCAGTTGAGTATCAAAACCAACATCAAGTATCTCTGTTTCATCCCTGCTAACACCATTAGCTTCCAACTGCAGTATAGAAGATTTTTCATTTATCTGTTCATCCAACTCATTCACAAGATTTTTATTAATTTTCATTTCAGATCCTTGTATTTTTTCTTTATTCCCTTTTGGATCATGCAACAGTAACTTCGAATCTGAATGTGTTAAACCCACTATTTTCTTACATGGGTTTAAGAGCTCTTCTTTCTCTCTGAAATCATCTATACTTCTCTCTTTTAAAATTGAGATCCCTAGGCTTCTGGGGTTGTGTAAAAGATTTCCACCCATGGCCTCTGCCTTCAATCCAGTCAAAGATTCCTGTTTTTCCATCTGCGCTTCTAAAATTCGCTCTTTTGGCCAAACTTGGAGGCCTCCTTGTACTTGGGATAGATGATTTTCTCCTAGCAGACTGTCCATGGTCATCTTCTTCAGTCAGCTCAACATCATTAACTGACAGAAACCTATCAACAAAATCTAGTGCGTTGGCTTGCAATGATTCTCCAGGTTCTTGAGAACTCACATAGCTTAACCCTGCAAACTCATGATTGCAAGCAAAAGAATGGGGCAGATTTTCCCTCCATCATTGCTTTGATATTACTTTTTAATTCTTTGTGCCCAGCATGTGTGTCCTCAGTAAAAAAATTTCTCACTATTGAACTGCCAATTCTGTACCGTGTATCATCCTTAAATCCTTTTATGCTCCCATTGCACTTCCAGGTGTTATGGCCATCATCATCTTTATTTACTTCTGCTCATATCGAAGATGAATTTCTTACACCAGACATCCCACTACCATTAATAACATGTTCCAAAGGTTGAGTGTTGCTTGGGATTGAACCTGGTCCACCATCTGTCCCACTAAGGATCATAATTCGAGCAGCTAGACCGGAAGACCGCAAAGATGCTGCACGAACTGAAGTAAACCCTCTTCGTACAGGTCCTGAGTCACCAAAAATAATTAGACAATTGCAGATTAAAATAGTCATTTCTTAGTTTTTACATGTGCATTTAATTCCCATTCAAATAACCGGTGTCCAAATATACAGCTTCATTCCAAACAAAAGAGTTGCCACCAGCCATTTTGAGACAAAAGAGTTATTTCAAATTGGAGTTGTTGAGCAAGGAGATTTTGATTGATTTCAGATAGAAAAAAATAACTATTGAAGTGATTATTGTAGAAAGCAGGACTCTTTCCTCGAGTTGGCTAGACAAAAAAATTTGACACGGTGGAATAAGCCCAATGACTGGAACTAATTTCAAAACATCTTACTAGTCTTGATAGAAGCAACAAAATTACAAAGATAATATAGGAAAAAAACTGCTGAAATTCCAAAATTTGTAACACCTACTTTTATGAAAAACTATAATGAGAAAAGGAAGTAATATTATTGAGTATTGATCAAAGAAAAATAAAATACTTATTAAGATCCTCAATTTTTTTTTAATCAAGGGCATAAAATACTTCCATTGTCAAACACTTATTCAGCGTTTTAAACGTTGTGATGTGTCTCTATTTGGGGGGTGGGGTCATGAAACTAAGGTGGAAGTCACTAGAGCGATTTTTCCTCCATGGCATCTATATGTCGTTGACATGTAGCGACATTTTCGTACGTATGACATTTTCAATATAAAGGATATGTTGCACGAAATGTTGTCAATTTCGATGACATATCATGTGAAATTTTGGGAAAGGCTCTTCTCCATCCATTTTCTTCCAAAAATCACTCTTCTCCTACCATATTTTTTCACCTTTTAACTTGGATTTGCTTCCTTGCCATCTTCCACTAAATATTTAGAGGTTTCCAAACTGTGGGAACACAATTTTTGAGGTAAACACCTAATTTTCAATTTTTTTTTTCACTTTGAAATTTTAACCAAATTGTTCGAAAATAATCTATGTTATACAACGACATACTGATGTGAGTTGTTTTTTGTTATTTTTACTTTAAAAATTATATATTATTATAAAACAGCAGTATATTATGTTTTAATATCCTACACTTTAATGTGATAATTAAGAATAAAATCTTAATTAATGAGTCAATTATTTACTTAAGTAAATGTCCATAAAGTAATTATACAATTTATTTTTAATTTGTTAGTAAAAAATAAAGAATCAAAATCAAAAATGGCCAGTTACTCATGAATGTAAATGGCCATTAACTAACTAACAAATTATATTTTAGCTGAATAAATAATAAAAAACTAATTAAAATATTAAAAAAATTGAAAAACTTTCAGAAATTGATAGAAATATTACAATAGTTAAAGGCCAAGTACTCATCCATATAAGGGGCCATTAACTAAATCTGTTATCAATTATTGTGTTTACTCCTTTTTTCTAATTGCATTGTATCGTTGGGATAATACGATGGTGATTAATTCATGCCTTATTTAGGTTATCATTGTGGATAATTTCTCCATTTTTTTTCCATGTCGATACACAACCGTACATCCCTAGTTATGTCACTCAATATAAATGCTTTTTGTCATATTTCATGTTAAGTAAATGAATTGAGCTCTAAATAGATCTCTACAAAGTTTCGTCACCAAAACCCCCTATTTTTACCCAGTTTCACCAGTTTCTTCAAAAAAAATTCTGCTTTTCATGTCACTAGACAGGTCCAATGACATGTCTCAAAATAGCGACATTACAACCTTGCACTCATTGCTTTAATGAATCCGATAATTATTAAAATTTAACAGCTTGGCTCTATTAGTGCTCATAGCTAGGGCATGAAATTGAACAGGTTTGACCTGAGACCCAATCTGATCCTCCCTAGGTTTTTTCATCCAAATCTATATAATGGATCCAAATTGATGCTTACTACAATGTGGTCGACAGCTTAATTAGCATACCTCTTATGAATCAACATTGTTATGTATGGTATTAATTTTTGAAAGAAAAAAAAATTAATTACATATTCCTTAAATTATTTAAAAATTTAATTATATGTCCCTTAAATTATTTATAAGCTTAATATGTATGTGGATTGAAACTGAATCCATAACCGCATTTTAGCACATATATGGATTTAGGATTGAAAATAGACTGGATAACTATAGCATGGAGCAGATCTGAATCTGGACTGGGATTCACATATGACAAAGTGGATCTGGACCCAGATAATGCTTGATCAGCTCCGGATCCAAAAAGCACTATAATTGGCATCTTTTGTTTGACAATAAAGTCACATATAAAGTCTTATAGAGGGCATTTTTATTGTCTTACAAACAATAATGTTAATGAGGAGACCCTTCAATCTCCGTTTCTGTCATAGGGTGCAGTGCAGGTTCTTGGCCTCTTAGTTATCTGGGTCTTCCATTGGTTGGAAATCCTAGGAGCATGGTGTTTTGGGATCTAGTCATTGAGAGGGGATTGGCCTTATGGAAAAGGAATTACTTGATGTTGCGTGGTGGGGTAATGCTCATTTTGTCAGCTATAGCTACCCTACACACACAAAGAGAGAGAGAGAGAGAGTGAGAGAGAGAGAGAGAGAGAGAGAGAGAGAGAGAGATCATTTGGTTAATTTGCATGTTGTACATATAGAGAGAGAAGGCGCGGGGGTGGGGGGTTAATGTGGGCAACACATTGGATAGAAATTCAAAATTATTGGCTAAATTGGATTTGGTGATTTAGCAATGAGCATAATCATTTCTGGCGTTGGGTTTTCCTTAATAATTATGACCTTGGAAAGTTGCGATTGCTCTAGCCCCTTTTTTTCTACTCGTTTTTGTGTAGGATCAGGTGTCTTTGAGTTGTTTTGGCTTGATTGTGGTGGAGGGACTCTCTTTTGTCAGTATGTTTCCCTAAACTCTTCAGACGGGAGATGGCTCATCAGGTGAGGGTTTGTGATGTCTTAGCTTGGTTGGTTCGGGGTTAACTTGGAACCTCCTTTTAGATGAGATTGTAGATCCATTGAGCTTATCGAGCTTGCTTCCCTATTTCTTACCCTACAAAATGTCAGTATTCAGCTTGGTATCCCTGATAGATGGATTTGGTTCCCTGGTCCTGGATGGTTTTATGGTTTTTATCCTTTCATTCTTTCTTCTATTATCCTGTAGTGATGCCGAGACCCTACTTGCGCCTTTTTCTTATTTTCAGTTGTGGAATCCTATCACCCTCCCCCACCCCAACCCTAACGAAAAAAAGGACTTCTATATAAAATGAACAAAGCTGATGTTCTTCAGAGGAAAAGAAAGTCCTAGCCTTTTCACCTCACATTTGTTTTCTATGCATGGAGGGGGATTCGATGGACAATCTATTTATGCTTCGTATTGTAACCAGAGAGATCTAGAGTTTTTCTTACAAGAGGTGGGATTGTTCTGGTGAAGCTGGCATTCATTTGTGGTCTGCTTGATCAATGGATTGTATCTTGCTTTTGGTCTGAGAGGTTGAATCATGTATCGGGCTTTATTTGAAGGCCATTCTGTGGCACATTTGGAGGAAGAGGAACAGGCTTGTTTTCGAGGAAGTTAAATCCACCATGTGTGCTCTGTCATTGACACTGTGATGGCATCTGTAGCATCATGAGTTTCGGTTTACCATGAGTTTAGGGGATGGTCCATTTCCATGATTATTCAAGGATGGAGGGAGATTGTGTTGTCTTCATCATCACTAATTCAATAAAGTGCAAGATGTTCCTTGAGGGGTTCCACGCAAGGGGTGGTTTAACGGTGTCGGGGATTGGAGGATTTATTTGGGATCATAATGGCAATATCCTTCAAGCTTTCTCTGGTCTGATTGGGGAAGGGAATGTGGCGTGGGTTGAGTTGGGTGCTCTTTGTATGAGCCCTAAAGAGGCAAGATCTTTGAGATTCTGGCATCTTGAGGTGGAAAGGGATTCACTAGCTATAGCATGGATAAGGTCAGAGGTTGCTTCGTGGAGGCTTAGCCATCTCATTCGTTTTGCAAAGTCTTTGGCTGATGATCTGAACACTAAAGTCAAATCATCTGTTGAGACTGCCAACTTGATTGATCTTAGGCCAAAAGGAGAGTTAGAAACGAGGTTATGTTTTAAGGGATGTCATTTGAGAAGCTCAAGAGAATCTAGCTTGGGGTGGAAGAAGCTGCTATTTGGCCTTTTTTTTGAACCGGCATGCTGTCCCTTATACCTCTCATCTTATATATGTTTCATTTGGTTATTTTTTGTGTTTTAAGTGCTTTAGGAACCCTTCATGAGTGACTCTCTGCGTTGAAATTTTCCTCACTTTCTAATATAACTTCAGTCAATATTCATGAAAAAAAATGAATAAATAAACCACATAATTGGGATGTAGTCGCACATGTCAACAATTATTCAAATATGTACATAGTATGCATCAAATTATAGACAACATAATCCTAAACTATTTTGGGATAGAATAGCAAAAACAATCCCTTCTTACAATTTCATGGCATTTCGAACTTCATAGGAAGGTGGGATGGTTTCAAAAATCGAGGCTTGAAACCCTTTTATACTTGCGATTTTTGAACCATTTGGTACCGCTGATACAGATCGGTGATACAGTCAATATGTAGAACATATCGACCACTCCGCTACTTTTTTTAAAGTATTTCGAAATTGTCACACGTTGACCAATACTGAACTTTTTTAAGTATTTCAAAACTAAAACTTCTTTTTGTATTGATAGGGTCAATACTTGATACATATCGACCGATTTAGTACCATGATCCTTGTATTGATAAGCTCCATAATGATTTCTTTTTTTTTTGTTCACTTAAGACAAATCATATAATCATAAGAAAAGCTAGCATTATAATAGACTGATAACAAGCAAACAACCAAAACTCATTCTCAAATGCAATATAGGAGAGACTTACCTGAGCATAGCTTTTCATCATTGAAGGCAGAAGACTCTACCACAAAGTCCTTCCCCATGTGCTCAAAAGGTGGACTGCTCTGCCTCCTCCCCAAGTCAACAGGATCGTCATCTCCACCTCTTTTTCCAGAATCACTATCAGATAAACTATCAGAGGCATACAAGACTTCAGTTCCATCTGTTCTTTCACAATTACTATCAACTATGACTTCTTGCTCACAATCATTCGACAACCATCTCACATTTTCAAAATGATCCGAGTCATCCAGTAATTGGGTTTCATCCTCAAGATTCACCAATTCAGTTCCAAATAAGATGGAACTTTCAACTGGAATGGTGTTACCAATAGGCACCTCACATTGAAAATCATCGGCATTCCCATCTGCGAGTTTCTCGCCTGATTTTAACCAAAAGAAGAATTTCAAAATATCAAGTTTATCACATATGACAAGAGAAAACCTTTCTTATATTCGTCAAATTCGCACAAACCAGTTATAAGATAACAAGCGAAAACCTTACTTATATTCGTCAAGTTCGCGCAACCCAATTATTTTTAACAATCAATGCTCATCCTAAACATAAATAAAAGAAAGAAAGATAAAAAAAATCGTTTTTCCTAAAAAAGAAAACTGTCAAATAAGAAATGCATCTGGCATATTATTGAACTAATTCAACCAATATACTATCCCTTTAATTCTTTCTTATAAAAAGAATCTATCAAAAAGAAGTAACGAAATGCAAGAACATGAAGAACCGAGTAAGAAGAAATTAACAATCATTACCGAAATCAAACGCCTGAGTCTCCATATCGTTAATATCGGCAACTGGATTGCATCTTACTGAGTTTCGATCACCATTGCTATCATTGTCTCCGACGGAATCCATTTCAAATCACTTGAAACGGAACCAAAATCTAACTGAAACCACAATGGAATGAGCGGGTGGTCATGGAAGAAGAGATCAACAAAAGATCTTAGACAATAACGATTTTAGGGTTCTAGAAATCTAGGATCAGAAGTGAAAAATAATAAAAAAATAAAAATAGATGAAGAGAAGAATTCAGTTACTTTTGGAGGGAAAAGGTTAAGACCGTTTGCACTATAAAAACATAAGGTCTTCTTCAGAACTCAGAAGCTTTCCCCTTCAAACTATATGCAACGTATTGCACCGCTGTAAAAAAATAAAAAGAATAATAACAACAAATATAAAATTAAGGGGCATTCCGAGAATCGAACTCGGGACCTCTTGCACCCAAAGCAAGAATCATACCACTAGACCAAATGCCCACTCTATGTTTCAATTTATAGAATATTTTATATATAAATGTAAATTTATAGAAAAGAAAAATAAAAAAAGTGTAAATAACATTCACACCCTTGAGTTTGACATAACGATAACAAGAACCCTAAAACCTTAACCATCACAAACAGCTCCCTAGAGTTTGAAAGTATTAGAAAACAAATAGGTACTTACATTGAAGAAAAAAGAAGCAAACGTAACATTAAAAAAATATAAAACCCTCAACTATCTTTTATAATTATAGAATAAATTAGTAATTTAATTTTCTATGAAATTGCTAATTTCTGTTACAAATCCTTAAGACCCCCTCTAATTGAGCCCAATGCGAGTATTAATTGTAATGGCTAGGGTTTGAGGGGTACTTGTCGTTATTATACTAAACCTAAGGAGGTGTCAATATAATTTACCCTAAAAATTCCTCTCGATTAAATTGCCCAAAATAAATAATCCTCGACGAGAATGGCAATTGCACAACTCAGACTCCAGCTTTGTTATACTAATGTGATCAAGCTGAAATTAACGGCAAAAGCCATAAACACAAACATGTTTAGTTTAGGCTTCGACTCGACTCGTTCATGGTGGATAGGTATGTTCAGAGGCACTGAGTGTTGAGAAAGAAAGTGCCTAGGTCCATAAATTTACGTAATTCAACAAAACAAGATGAAGAAGAAATCAAGCACACAAAACACAAATTTATGTAATTCAACAAATAGTGCCTAGGTCCATAAATACACACTAGGTTCTACAATTCTTCAAATCACAAAAAAAGTGTTACAAAGAACATCCACGAAAAGTATGATAAATACCCTGTAGTTAGGGCTAAGACTATAAATGGGTTGGACTCGGACTGGATCCGACATGATCCGAATCAAAAACCGATTAAATTTAAAGAGATCCAAATCCGATTAAAGATCCGATGGGTCTTTCATATGACTAATTGAATCTAAATCTGATTATTTTATTAAAATTCATATTCGAATCCGAAAAAAATTTGAATTCAATTAAATATCCGAATCCAACATTTATATGGATATCGAATTAAATTAACAAATTTCAAATGCTTAACATTATATTACTACTTTTGATGTGTATAGAAAGAGTACATCAAAAAAAAAAAATTGAGAAAAAAATGAAAAAATGTTTCCTTCACATCATAAAATTACTTAAGCATCCTTATAAGTTAGCATACATATAAATTATATAAGTATCCATATATAATAAATTACTTAATATCCTTATAAGTTAATTGGATTCGAATTTTAATCGAGTCGGATGTATATACATCCAGATTTAAATCCGATTATAAACGGATTCACTTATTCAGATCCAAATTCGAATCCAACTCGACGGACATTTAGTCGGATAAATATCCGGTTTAATAAGATAAATTTATACGGATTTGGATCGGTATCAGATCCAGATCCAACCCAACAGTACTAAAGATAGGACTAAACATAACAGTAAGTAAATTTACTATTATACCATTCAATCCCTAGAAGCACTGGATCATCAGTACTCCCTAATGCCTCAGTAACAAAGGTCACCACATAACAACACCACGACTAAAAAAAACTACAAAAGGGGAAACCTCTAAAATGTCTTTCCTAGTGAAATAAGATGAGCAGATCAAAAGAAATGATAGAAAATGAAGAAGAGACCTCCCTTTCAAAAAAAAAAATTAATAATAATAAAACAAACAAACAAATAACCAAATAAATTTAGCAGGGTAGTGTATTACAAAAACAGCAGCAGACTCCGTGAGGTTTAGGGGGAAAAAAACTTCTTTGAGAACATAGGAGTACAGATCTAACAATCACAAATGCTAATCTGCAATGGGTTGCTCATAGTAGTAGATGATTCCTATTGCTTCAGAAAAGAAAGCTATCTAAAAGTGAAGAGTTGGCCATAATGCCATGAGAGGATTAAAGAAGAAGAGTCCACAAACATTAGAGAGAGAAAGATCTTGATGAGAGGAAAATATTTCACCTCTTTCATACTTGAATGACTACAATTCCAGCCCCATAAATCATTCCAAAACCTACAAAGGCCAAGTTGCATGTGCATGACCTGAAGGATCAAAAAACATGGAATGAAACAGTAGATGCATCTGAGAAATGAAAACTTGCTCAGCCATATACGGTTCAAGAGCAACCTCGGATGCTCCGTACAAAGTGTTAGTACCTTAGCTGATTCGAATTTGGGGTATTAGCACTATGGCCCTCCAAAAGGAAGAAGGAAAAACAAAATAACTACTAACAAGTAACATCTGTAACTGTTCTCCCCAAATCATTCCTTTTTCACATGATAACATTCTGGATACACATTGAAGCATTGCATTGCATGAATATAGTGAAGCACTGGATGGAATAAAACTTACCATCTTGCCCCTTCAGTCAGAACATAGTAAAATAAGCGGTATTGCTGCTGGATCAAGCTCCCAACAGTCCCTTAGGCTGCCATTTCTCTCTTCCGTCAGCCGAAAAGCAGGTATCTGATGGGAAAATCTGAGCAACTCGGTTCGGGGTATAGCCATAGTGAAATTAGATTTTCCTTTTCTTTGAGCTTTGAAAACCGACTTAAAGCCGTTAACCCGTACCAGGACCATGACTTTCATCTGTAAATCATTATCCACGATCACTTCTACTATATCGTATTCAAGGTTCTCCAGGTCAGAACAGGTCCATTCCACATTCCAGTTCCTGTATAGAGCCCAAACCTCGCCTTTTCTAGGATAGATGTTATATATGTTCTTTTTAGCAATTGGTTCTGCTCTTAGCTGGTGAGAAAAGGAATTTGTACCACGATACACCTTAGCTTTACCATTATAAAGCTTAAACATCCCGCAGCTAATAGGCATGTCTTTGTCATGCCACTGAATCAAGCTCTCTGGTGCCAAGCAGGCTTTAAGCCATGTTAAGTGTAACTTGAAATCTGGGGAGGATTCAATCTTCTTTATCCGACCATAGTACTTAGGCATGCCATCCTCGTCACAGTACAATGCCCATATCTGACCAGGCTGAAACTTCTCCGGGGATTTGTTAGCCTCGAAAGTGTAGAACTCTGGTTCAGGAATTTCATGAGCTTCTGGATATGAAGATGGAGGGGGCTTAAAGTCTTCAGTAAGACTTTTGCGACCGGTGTCCTTGCCATCAACCTCGCAGGTAGATGCACTTTCTACATGGCTTCCCGGTTTGGAAGTACCTAAATGCTTGCTTGTCTGCTCCTTGGCCTCACATTGACTTGCCTGTGCTTCACCAAACATCTTATGGTTCCCATTCAATTCTGTAACGGACTCATTTTCGCTATTCATTCCCCCTTTCTCAAAGGCCTTCTTCTCCTTTAGGTCTATGCTCTTCTTTGCCACATCGAGCTTCTCAGACCTCGTCATGGGGTTCACCTTGTCTTCCATGCATTTAGAACATGAAACATCGACTTTACTTCCCCTGCTTTCTATGTCCACTTTCACGTCATTGGGATGAACCAAGTCCTCAACCTTGGGAGGCAGAGAAGCAGGATCAAGTTCATAAGATCCTTCTGGGACGCCTTCTCTTTCTTTACCAGCCATCCTAAAAGAAACAATCCTGTGGGAGAATCTGAATAGTTCACCGGGTGGTATTTGAAATGATTCCACCCCTCCCTTTACCGTTCGCCGAAACAGGCTTACAAACCCATACACCTTACCCAAGTAACCAACGATAACGCCAACCTCCTCCACGTATTCTGACAAAATTTCTACAAATTCGTACTCATATTGTCTATGGTTGTCCGGATCGGAATTCCATTTGATATCCCAATTTTTGAAGAGGGCCCAAGTTTCTCCCTTTCTCGGATATATCTTGTAAGAACCTCTGGTACTGCCTTTTTCCCACCAAATATGATGAGAAAACATAAGACGATCTGCAGTATCTTCAGACTTCCCATGTTTGAACTTGCCACAAGCAACGGGCAAGTCTTCACTGATCCAATCAATCTCATCCTCATCATCTGGATCAGGCTCCAGCCAAGTAATCCGCAGCTTGAATCCAGATGAGAAAACCTTTCTGACCCGAGCGTAGAACCTAGGCATTCCATCAACAGTATCATAAAGAGCCCAGATTTGCTCAGCTGCAAAACATTCTTCTTTTCTCTCCTTATCAAAATCATTGAAGTCTGGATCAGGGTACACAATGTACTCGGGATCTGGTGTGGTTTTTTTGCTCGAATCAGATTCAGCTTCATCATTACCTTTGGATCTCTCCTTACTTTCATCCTCTGCTGAGGTCTCTTTTCCATTTGCCTTGCATTGCTCAACTTTCTCAGCTCCATTAGGTAAGCTTTCACCAAGAAGTGTACTTTTTTGTTTCACCTCTGTATCTTCTTCCATAACAGCAGAGGAACCAGCTGACACATCACTTCTGAACACCTTTGCTTTCTGCTCTTTAGGATCACAGGATAACCCACTTCCCTTCGATCTTTTTGAAGGATTCGTAAAATCATCATCGCTCAAATTTTCATTATAAGAAACATGCTGCTTTTGCCGAGTAGATCTCCGACAGTAATAGCCTTCTAAATTCTGTCCAGCAGGAAGATCAACACCTTCCGGAATTACGTTTTCTTCAATGCTGCTTCCACTGTGACAACTGTCACTGGACTCCATATCTGACTTCCTCCTCCTCTTCCTGCTTGTGTTACCCGAAGGTTTCAGTTCCTCAGCCTTCTCCTCCTCAAAGTTGGGCCTTTGTGCTCCATCCTTCCCAATCCCAACTCCCATATGCAAATTCGTATTTTCTTTTCCTTTCTCTTTAGACCTAAAACCAAACTCAGAATTGCTTTGTGTCTTCTGGGAGGGTTCTGATGATGTAGTCCCAGTGCCAATATTTCCCCGAAATCCCATGCTGGAAGTCGGAGGGTTCCCAACAGTACTTTGTGCTTGTGGGCCCACTTTATGTGCACCCTGAAACAGGTCCTCTTTCTGTTGTGGGAACACAGGCCGAGTGCAGCTGGCTCCTGGTTGAGAACCTTGAGCATCTAAATCATGTGCAATGAAGGCCTTTGAACAACTCTGGCAACGCAGAGTTCTGTTTATTATCTCTCTGTAATACTGGTACCTTATACCACAAAAGGGACAGATAGTCCAAAAAGTCTGTCGACCATTGGCAAATCTTGGTTGAGTCTGCTGCTGGGAATTCAAGCCCGTAGACTGCGGAACAACGTTCACAGAGTTGTTCTGAACCCCTGCTTGTGGCCTGATAAAAGTGCTCCTATTCAGCTGCTGTGGAGGTTGCTTTGGTACAGCAGTTCTCAAGGAGGCTCTAAGCTTCATGTCAAAAGTAGTTCGTTTGTTCTGGTCTGAAAGCATTCTCTGTGCTTCCCCTATCATCTTAAAGGCAGCTTCTGCACCAGAAAACTTGTTCTTATCAGGATGTAAAAGGAGAGCAAGCTTTCGATATTGCTTCTTGATCAATGCTTCATCCGCTGTTTGCTCAATTTGAAGTATAGCATACCAGTTACTCTCAGACCCTAAAATCTTCTGCTCAGCAGAACAATGTACATTACAAACAGTTAACATCTGGGAAATGTTATCCAATTCAGGGAAGAGTTGCTGGGCTTTAAGTGCAATCTTCCTAGCTCCAACAAAATCCTTGTTTTGCATCTTCTTTTCAGCAATTCCTTTGGCCCTGATGGCCTCTTCTTTGTTACATTCCATTACCGATAAGCAGTCCAAATGATAAACAAACTGAATCAACTCATATGATGTGTATAAGCCAGAAAAAAACGACCTTTCCAGCTCATGTTCTATTGGATGATATTAAAGAAACAAAGAAGAGATATAAATAGCCTGTATTAAGTCTCCACAATTCTCCACTGTATCACCTAGACTCAACTCCACATCCACACAAACCCAGAAAATTTATATATAAGCTTGCTCTCCAATCAAGCGACCTAATTCAACCAAAAAAAATGAGAAAACGAAGATGAGAAAATACACATGCATTTGGACCTACAATCCTGAAGAAAAAAATAAAAATAGTTAATATGACTTCTATCAGAACTTGAGTATCAACCATTAGGTTGTGTTTGGAACCTAGGATTTTAAAGGAAAAGAAAAGAAATGAAATGACAAGTATTTCTTTTCAAGTGTTTGGTTAAGATGAGACATATAAATAAAAGAAAATCAAATTCCGGTAACTTTCAACGATTTTCCGGTGAGTTCTCATATATTCAGGCAAAGTTGATTAGCCGTCAAGGAAAGATAAGATATGTTGTAGGTTAGGTTGGACTATTGGAGAGTTCTCTCCACCTTTCTTTTCTTTTCTTTCAAAATCTATACCTTTCTAGAGAGAGAGATTTTGATCCCAGAAGAACTTTTTTTTAAAATTATTTTCTTTCCAAATCTCTATTCCCAACTCTTTTATTCTTCAACCAAGTAGAATAAAGTGCTTTCTCCAGCACTTTCCTTTCTTTTCTCTCAAAATCCGAGGTTCCAAACACAGCCTTAAAAATTTCTTAACAACATACACCCAATAAGCAATGAGACAATGCCCTAGTCCCTCAAAGAAGTCTGAGAAATTACCGGCACACACCAACCAACTCTCACTCCAAAACCTGAAACAGAAACTCATCTACTTACAATCACCCCATAAGAAAATATACATAAATAACATGACATGTAAAACACAAAAAGGAAATGGATTGTTACAAACTACATGTAGACACCATTAAGAGAACATAACATAAATTTATAACGAGAACATCAACACAAGTACCAAAGCTCACGAATCAACTGCAAATTCAAGTCTCAATCGGCAAAACAACTCCAAAATCCAAAAGCTAAAGTTATAATCAACTGCATGTGAAAATTAAACATCCCCTCTTAAACAAAAATCAAACCTCCAAAACCTAACCAGCTACACAGTCAAAATAAAATTTAACATTACGAGCATAAACCCTAATTTTGTCCAAACTGAACAAAAAACGACACAAACCCTAGATTCCCGACACTCCAAAATAAACAATACCGAGAACTCATTTCATGAGAAAAAAAGCAAAGATATATCACATAAAACCAGAATAATCATGCAAACGAAATAACCAAAATTCCTGCAAAATCAACCCTAGAACGAGATAAAACACTAGAAACACACACGACTAAAATCCTTCCCATTAAACAAAAACTTCAAATTAAATACGCCGTTATAAACTATCTGAAAACCCTAGAAATGATTGATCGAAGAAAACCTTACACAGCGAGAGAGAGAGAGAGAGAGAGAGAGAGAGAGAGAGAGAGAGAGAGAGAGAGAGGAAGTAACTGTAACGAACAAGTAAACGAAAGTGCAGAAACCTAGAAGAGAAGAAGAGAACTCACCTGATTCGTTTGGCAAGGAACGAAACCTCTCGAGTGATTTCGGAGAAGAGAGAAAATACGAAGAAATCGAAAGACAAAATAAAGAGAGGGAAAGAGTGAGAAAGAAAGAAAATCACCAGACCCGCACACAAGGCAGGCGATTCTCCCCCGCCCAACGGAAACCAAAAAATAAGAAAATTTAGAGAAAGGAGAGGAGTCCCCAAGTTTCTAGCTAATTCCTCCCGTAACCCTTACTCCTAGTATTTATACTTCGTGTCCTTTTTTAACTTCACTAATTTACTAATTACATTAAGATATATTGTGTTAATAGTATTTGTTAAAAGGGCTATTATTTGCAAATTACCAATGTATATATCTCATACAGCTTTGTATATCCTTACCTCTTTTGTTTTTTTTGGAACAAGAATCATGTTCTTTTATTTTATTATGTCAAAAATTATATTCTCACTCAAATTATTAGTATGCAAATTTTTTTTATTGATTTTTTAGACATAAATTGTGTTCGAAAATCATCAGACAAGATTTGTTAGTACAATATAAACTTTGTATTATTTGGTCTTAGCCACCTATGCTTTTATATAGGCATAGACAAACTGTACGATGGTGACACTTGTCATCATCCTAAAAATTATCTTCTTTGTAACTCATTTCTTGTAATAAGATGAGTTACGTTTCTTTTGTAACTCTCATTCATAATGCGAGAAGGGTTAATACCCTCCATTATTCTTTCCACCATAATGGGAGAGAGGAGTTTAATTCTTATTAAAGAGTGATTTGACCGGTCAAACTAAAATAACTCGTCACCTTTTGGTGTGTTTATTCGATCTACCAGAGACTTTAGCGTGCTAATTCAGTCCCTTTAAAACTTACTTGTTTGTCATTAGTCGACTCCTTGATCGACGTGTCAGACTCAAAACCAGCCACCGCCAACTCCCATGTCCTTGGCCACCGCACTATAACAACCATGTAAACCTCCTAGAAGCAGACTTTCACTCGTGATAGAGATCTCTTCTCCGACAAATCTAATATCAAAATAACACACATTTAATCAATATTCATCATCAAAATCACTTGACTAGAGATTTTAAGTCCATGTAATATTTTTTCTTGGAGTGATTCATATCAAGCCAGACACTTACGCCAAGCATTGGAGCCTCCGACCCTTCTAACGACTTTCTGGCATAAAACTGCCTTTTCACGGCCTTATGTAAGCCTTCAAGTGTAATATGAGCGTTTCCAATTTGGCAAATTCCAAGTCTCAGAATTCCAACATAATTACTCCACGAGATTAGGGATGTACAAATGGGTCACACGGCACGACCTGGCACGAACGCACGCGGACCGCGCGTGCTTCGTGCCTAGAATGGCCCAGCACGATAAGGTTTCGAGCAGTGCCGTGCCATGCCCAGCAATCGGGACCCCAAGCCTAGCACGACACGGGGGACACGGGCCTAATGGCTCGGGCCATGCCGTGTGGAGCCTTATGTGTCGTTCCGTGCCGGGCACAAAGCACGACCCAAACACCTTAAAAGTGCTTGCCATATATAATTATAATATATAATATTTATATAGTCACATTCTTATTATATAAGTTAATTGCTAAGTTATATAAATCTACTTACATTAAACTGGATAATAAAAATTGAAAACAATTAGAATATTCACTTTATTAATTATTTTAAATCTTGAAAAATTACAAATTGTATGAGATAAGAAACTGCATCACTATAGCATGAGCACATCCCAACTAGGTTGGCACCCACTCACGTATCTATCATTTGTAGTAAATAATCTCAAATGACAAAAAAAATACAAAGGGTTACATAAAAAAAATTGCCTATCATATTTCTACCACAAGTTGTGGTAGAATATTGCATTTATACGATTATTGATTGATTGGTCAATGCCTATGAATACTTCAACATTGTGGTTCTTATCTTAATTGAGTTAGCCTAGACACTTAAAAACTAATTTCCAGAATATAAATACTTCAAGAATCTTATGGTACGGATCGCATGAATTTAAAGATATATGAGAATTTGAAGGCTTATGAATTGTAAATCTTATAATTTCAAATTCATATGTATTGAAATTCTGTTATTTGGTTGACACCTTACTCATAGTTTAATTTATCTAATTTGTATAACTAGTGTATATATATATATATATATTATTTTTTATTTAACTCAAGTGATAGGCTCTCTTACAAAAACTAGCCGTTTTATGATTGTTATTGAGGTTATTTTGGTCATTTTACAGAAAAAAATTACTTTCTAGCAAAAACTAGCCGTTTCCAACCAAAAACGACTACTTTTGGCCGAAAAATGGCGGACCAGGCCAGAACGGGCCGTGCTCGTGCCTGGGCAGTGCCTAAGCAGGCCTATGCTGGGCCCGGGCTCGAATTCGTGTTGTGTCCGTGCTTTAGCGCGGGCTCGTGCTGTGCCAGGCTAAGGCACGCGCAGGCCTGCTGGGCTTCGGGGGCACGCAGATTTCAACCCGTTTGTACATCCCTACACGGGATAAAGCACATCGAAATAAAGTAATATGGAGCTTTAGGGTACGAACCACACTTGGATCTGTTAAGATAGCTATTAATTAGGCTAGTTATCAGGATGCTAATTATCAAGATAATTGATTGGAATCCTGCATTTTTAGTAAGCCTAGATTTTAGATAATTCTCTATAATTAAGGTAGTAGTTGACCCTACAAATATGGTAATTAGGTTAATGAAAAGGTAACAGTTTACTTACCCTATACACTTCTATACTTGTATAAATACCTCCAAGAGAGAAGAATACATTCATTCCATTGAAACCTAAATCTAAACTTGGTATCCGACCTTGTTTCGTATCATACCCTTCTCCACAAATCGGGTTCATCCCTGCAAACCGGGTTCGTCCCCTTCTTCTCCATCTTCATCTTCAAATCTCTGTCAAAAAAACCCATTGAAACCCATTAATCCCTGCCGAAACCCTGTCAGAAACCCAAAACAAAAAATCCCTAAAACCCTGTTTGTATTCCCCATACGAATCCCTGTTCAAACCCAATCCCTACGCCGCTGTCGTTGCCCTTGTAAATACAGATCATTGTTGGGACGTGGCTGTTCTTTGCCGTCGCTGTTTCAGATCATCTGTTCGGTGCCATTGCTGTTTCAGATCATCTGTTCTATTACCGTTACCGTTGCCCTGGACTTCGTTGTTGTTCTCAATTGTTACGTTGTTACCATTGTCGTTGCCGCTGCCATTGCAAATCATTGCCACTGTTGCTGCAGATTTCTGCCATCGTTGCTGCTATCATCGACTTCTGTCGTTGATCAAACGTCATATTTTCTGCGCTCTTTAGAGAGCTGCTTATACCTTCATTATTGTTGCTGCTGTCAAGGGTATGTCCACCGGAGAACAAGATTCAGTTTGCCATCCTTGTTGATCGAACTGTGACCGTCCGATCGGTCGTTGTCCTCGTTGGAGCCGAGACCAGATTAAAAGAAGAGATCTCGTTTCAGAAAGAAGACCCAAGAAAGGTTTTTGATAAGGTGTGTGTCAAACACACCAAACTCATTGTGTCTCCTTTGTTAATCGAGAAGGAGAGATCTTTAAGGAAGAATCAAAAGTTTTTTTTTTATAAGTTGTTGCGCGTCCACACCAAGTCGTGCTCCACCACCATTGCTGCATCCTGAGCAACGATAAAACCGAATTCTCATCCTCATCCGTACCCACATCTGCTATATATGTTCAATCCAACGGTTATGATTTCAATGCCGGAATCATCCTTACCGAATTCAACTATGATATTTGGTCCCAAATCATAAAGATGTATATTGCAGGACGTGAGAAACTTTAGTATATTATGGGCAAAACACCCCAATCAGAAGCTTCTGATGCGTCCTATGCAAAATGGTATGCAGAAAATCCAAAGGTCAAGGGGTGGTTGTTGATCTCTATGACACCTGAAATTATGAAGTGCCACCTTTGATTGCACACCGCACGAGAGATTTGGAATGCGCTTGCCAAAGCCTTTTATGATGGATATGATGAATCACAAATTTTTGCATTGAATCAACGAGCATTTTCCACCAAATAGGAAGGTCGACCTCTCTCAATTTATTATGGTGATCTTATAGATATCTTTCAAGAGTTGGATCATTGTGATAAAATTGTAATGAAAGATCCAGATGATGTTATTGCATACCGAAAATCAGTTGAATGACTACGTGTGCATATCTTCTTGGCCGGGCTCAATACAGAATTTGAACAACTCCTAGGTGAGATTCTTAGGAAAGATCCAGTAGTATTGGATCTTGAAGAAACCTATGCATATGTACATCATGATGCAATTCGCAGAATCACCTTAAATGGAGAACCAGATCACACGGAGTCATCGGCTATGATGACTCGCTGGTCCAAGCCCGCACAATGGCGAACAAATCTGAAACCAGAGAGAGCATCCGGCTTACCGAATCATACTGCATACCCAAACCGGTCATCTAGATCACAGAATCATTAACTTTCATGAGAATGAGATGTATTACCCTGCCTCCAAGGCTCCAGACGCTGGTACTGATGATGACCGATTTGTAAAATGCACACATGGCACCTTTTTATTGGTGACATCTTTATTGTATATTTCAGACAATTTGAAGTCTGAAAACATTGTTCATTGGTATTTCGAGAATGATATTTCGAGAATACATTTCACTGGTCTTTCGAAATGATATTTCAAGAAGACTGTTCACTGGTACTTCGAGATTGCTATTCATGAGACTCGAAATCACTATTCATGACATTGTTCATAATCACTATTCATGACACTGTTCATGTGATTTACTGTTCACAGATTTGGTATTTATTATTATTTCAGTTTTCTTTGAATATTGAATGCTTTAACAGTTTTGACAGTTTTTCTTGGAGTATTCAATTCCTTTCACGGTTTTCTTTTATGCATTTAATAGGTGGCTCTCCATTCAAGAGGTGTGACTTTTCATTCAAAATGAGGTATATCTTCATTGAGAGAGAGGGATCTCCCTATTTAAAGGAGGCTGTTTTCTCACTTCAAGGAAGAGACAAAAAAAGGAGGAGACAAAAAGAGAAAAAACAAAGAGAAAGAAAGAGACAAAGAAAGAGGAAAAAAAACACTATGGGAAGCATCATGAATTCTATCATTCCTCTTCTTTTTCTTATATGCATTTTTTACAATGTATTATGTATATGATATTTTCTCAAGAATAAAGTGAGAAGAATGAATGTCGTATGGCAATCCATGGATGTAGGCGACTCTGCTAGGGATGTTCATCATATGCTCTTCTTCAATAAACATGTATTTTACATCAATTATGAGCATGAGATTTTTCTTGTTCTTTCTCTCGAATTTACAGTTCTTCTTTATATATATGTTGACACATATATGTGTCGCTTTTATGAAGAAAAGTCCCAAAGGTTCTGTTTATATATTATGAACGTGAGTGGGATGAGTAGATTATTTTTTTTCAAAAAATAAATAAATAAATAAATAAATAATAAATTTCAAGATAGCTGTTTATACAATACGTGTAAATCTGGAATGAGAATTATTTACTTTCCCATTGTTACATTCGAAACTGAGCTAAACCGTTCTGATTTTCAAATCTGCTATCACTTTCAAAACTCTAGCGCTCCGTTGACGTTAAAACTATATTGATGGTGGGTCCCACTCAAAAACAACAGTTTCGTGTGGGCTTCACTCAAAA
>JAUPMG010000011.1:9388886-9409584 GCA_031762675.1 Pachysandra terminalis
CATGCTGCTTTTGCCGAGTAGATCTCCGACAGTAATAGCCTTCTAAATTCTGTCCAGCAGGAAGATCAACACCTTCCAGAATTACGTTTTCTTCAATGCTGCTTCCACTGTCACCACAGTCACTGGATTCCATATCTGATTTCCTCCTCCTCTTCCTGCTTGTGTTACCCGAAGGTTTCAGCTCCTCAGCCTTCTCCTCCTCAAAGTTGGACCTTTGTGCTCCATCCTTCCCAATCTCAGCTCCCATATGCAAATTTGCATTTTCTTTTCCTTTCTTTTTAGACCTCAAACCGAACTCAGAATTGCTTTCTGTCTTTTGGGAGGGTTCTGATGATGCGGTCCCAGTGCCAATATTTCCCCGAAATCCCTTGCTGGAAGTTGGAGGGTTCCCAACAGTACTTTGTGCTTGTGGGCCCACTTTATGTGCACCCTGAATTGGGTCCTCTTTCTGTTGTGGAAACACAGGCCGAGTGCAGCTGGCTCCTGGTTGAGATCCTTGAGCATCTAAATCATGTGCAATGAAGGCCTTTGAACAATTTTGGCACCGCAAAGTTCTGTTTATTATCTCTCTGTAATACTGGTACCTTATACCACAAAAAGGACAGATAGTCCAGAAAGTCGGTCGACCATTGGCGAATCTTGGTTGAGTCTGCTGCTGGGAATTCGGGCCCGTACACTGCGGAACAATGTTCACAAAGTTGTTCTGAACCCCTGCTTGTGGCCTGATAAAAGTGCTCCTATTCAGCTGCTGTGGAGGTTGATTTGGTACAGCAGTTCTCAGGGAGGCTCTAAGCTTCATGTCAAAAGTAGTTCGTTTGCTCTGGTCTGAAAGCACTCTCTGTGCTTCCCCTATCATCTTAAAGGCAGCTTCTGCACCAGAAAACTTGTTCTTATCAGGATGTAATAGGAGAGCAAGTTTTCGATACTGTTTCTTGATTAATGCCTCATCCGCTGTTTGCTCAATTTGAAGTATAGCATACCAGTTACTCTCAGACCCCAAAATCTTCTGCTCAGCAGAACAATGTACATTACAAACAGTTAACATCTGGGAAATGTTATCTAATTCAGGGAAGAGTTGCTGGGCCTTAAGTGCAATCTTCCGAGCTCCAACAAAATCCTTGTTTTGCATCTTCTTCTCAGCAATTCCTTTGGCCCTGATGGCCTCTTCTTTGTTACATTCCATCACCGATAAGCAATCCAAATGATAAACAAACTGAATCAACTCATATGCTGTGTATAAGCCAGAAAGAAACGACCTTTCCGCCTCATGTTCTATTCGATGATATTAAAGAAACAAAGAGGAGATATAAATAGCCTGTATTAAGTCTCTACAATCCTCCTCTGTATCACCTAGACTCAACTCCACAACCACACAAGCCCAGAAAATTTATATATAAGCTTGCTCTCCAATCAAGCGACCTAATTCAACCAAAAAATGAGAGCACGAAGATGAGAAAATACACATACATCTAGACCTACAATCCTGAAGAAGAAAAAAATAGTTAATGTAACTTCTATCAGAACTCGAGTATCAACCATTAGGCTGTGTTTGCAACCTAAGATTTTAAAGGAAAGGGAAAGAAATGAAATGATAAATGTTTCTTTTCAAGTGTTTGGTTAAGATGAGAAATATAAATAAAAGAAAATAAAATTCCGGCTACTTCCAATGATTTTTTGGTGAGTTCTCATATATTCAGAAAAAGTTGATTAGCCACCATGGAAATACAACATATGTTGTAAGTTAGGTTGGAGTGTTGGAGAGTACTCTCCACCTTTCTTTTCTTTTCTTTCAAAATCTCTACCTTTTGGGGGAGAATGGTTTTGATCCCAAAAGAGAGAAGATTTTAAATTATTTTCTTTCCAAATCTCTATCTCCAACTCTTTTTTTCTTCAACCAAACAGGATAAAGTGCTTTCTCTAGCATTTTCTTTTCTTTTCTCTCAAAATCCAAGGTTCCAAACACAACCTTAAAATTTTTTTAACAACAGACACCCAATAAGCAATGAGACAATGCCCCAGTCCCTCACAGAAGTCAATGAGAAATTACCGGAATACACCAACCAACTCTCGCTTTCTCCAACAGATAGCAAAACCATGAACGCAATGAGACAATGCCCCAGTCCCTCACAAAAATCAATGAGAAATTACCGGAATACACCAACCAACTCTCGCTCCCTCCAACAGATAGCAAAATCATGAACCCTCAGGAACCCTGAAAACAAAATCCTAAACTCCAAAACCTGAAACAGAAACCCATCTACTTACAATCACCCCATAAGAAAATATACATAAATAGCATGACATGTAGAACACAAAAAGGAAATGGATTGTTACAAACTACATGTAGAGACCACTAAGAGAACACAACATAACTTTCTATAACAAGAATATCAGTACAAGTACCAAAGCTCACGAATCAACTGCAAATTCAAGTCTCAATCGGAGAAACAACTCCAAACACCAAAAGCTAAAGTTATAATCAACTGCATGTGAAAATTAAACATCCCCTCTTAAACAAAATCAAACCTCCAAAACATAACCAGCTACACAGTCAAAACAAAATTTAACATTACGAACATAAACCCTAATTTTATCCAAACTGAACAAAAAACGACTCAAACCCTAGATTCCCGACACTCCAAAATAAATAATACCGAGAACTCATTAGATGAGGAAAAACAAAAAAGCAAAGATATACCAAATAAAACCAGAATAATCATGTAAAAGAAATAAACAAAATTCCCGCAAAATCAACCCTAGAATGAGACGAAACACTAGAAAGACACACACGACTAAAATCCTTCCAATTAAACAAAAACTTCAAATCAAAGACAGCCTTTAAACTGTCGGAAAACCCTAGAAATGATTGATCGAAGAAAAAACCTTACACACACACACACACATATATATATAGAGAGAGAGAGAGAGGGAGAGAGAGGTGACAGTAACGAACAAGTAAACCAAAATGCAGAGAAGAAGCATACCCAAACCATTTTAAACCATCTGAAAACCCTAGAAATGATTAGTCGAAGAAAACCTAAGAGAGAGAGACAGAGAGAGAGAGAGTAACTGCAACGAACAAGTAAACGAAAATGCAGAAACCTAGAAGAGAACTCACCTGCTTCGTATGGCAAGAAACGAACCTCTTAATAAGTGATTTTTGAGAAGAGAGAGAAAACGAAGAAGTCGAAAGGCATAATAGAGAGAGAGTGAGAAAGAAAGAGAACCACCAGGCCCGCACACAAGGCAGCAGGCGATACTCCCCGCCCAACGGAAACCAAAAAACTAAGAAAATTTAGAGAGAGGAAAGGAGTCCCCAAGCTTCTAGCTAATTCCTCCCGTAACCCTTACTCATAGTATTTATCCTGCTGGTCCTTTTTTAATTACATTAATTAGGATTATATTATGCTAATAGTATTTCTTAAAGAGGCTATTATGTGCAAATTACCCCCCGAAAAAAAGAGGAAAAAAAAAAATCTCATGCAGTTTTGTATGTCCTTTCCCTTTTTTTTTTTTTTTTTTTTGGTAGAAATTTGAATGCCTAAAATATGTCTTATCCCGACTGGTTGGAGTCCAAACAAGAATCATCTTACTTTATTCTAATCTGTCAAAAATCATATTCTCAATCAAATTACAGGTATGCAAATCCTTTTTGATTGACTATGTACATACAAATTTTGTTTCTGAAAATCAATGGATAAGATTTGTTGGTACAATATAAACTTTTTTATTATTTTGTCTTAGCCACTCATGCTTTTAAATAGGCATGGGCAAACCATAAGATGGTGGCACTTATCATCATCCTAAATATTATCTTCTTTGTAACTCCTTTCCCGTAATGGGATGAGTTATATTTTTTTTTTTATAACTCTTATTCAGAATGAGAGAAGGGTAAATACCCTCCATTATTCTTCCCATCATAATGGGAGAGGGGAGTTTTATTTCTTATTAAGGAGTGTTTTGACCGATAAAGCTAGCATAACTCTTCACCTTTTGGTTTGTTGATTAGATCCGCCAGAGACTTTGGGGTGCCGATTCAGTTCGTCTGAAACTTAATTGTTTGTCATTTGTCGAACCTTTGGTCAGCGTGTCAGACTCAAAATCGACCACCGCCAACTCCCATGTCCTCGGCCGCCGCACTATAAGTACAACGTAAACCCCCTAGAAGCAGGCTTTCACTCGTAATGGATATTTGTTATCTGACAAATATAATATCAAAATAACACACATTTAATCAGTATTTATCTTCAAAATTGCTTGACCAGAGATTTTAAGCCCATGTAATACTATTTTTGGAGTGATTCATATCAAGCCAGACACTTACGCCAAACATTGGTGCCTCCAGGCCCTTCTAACGACTTTCTAGCATGAAACTGCCTATTGTGGACCTTCTAGCGTAAAATGAGTATTTTCAATTTGGCAAATTCTAGGTCTTAGAATTCCAACATAATCACACCACGGGATAAAGCACAACAAAAAATAGTAATATGGAGCTTTAGGGTTCGAACCACACTTGAATCAAACCCTGAGAGCTCATGGGTTGGGTGTCCCAAGGGTTGGGTGTCCACTGTATAGGCACTCTCCAAGGGCCTATCTAGATTACCCCCTTGTGGTCACTATATTGCCGATGGTCGGTATACACAAATTTTGTTATCAAAAGATCAACGAACAAGATTTGTAGATACAAAATTAATTTGTATTAGTTTAAAATGGGAGATCACAATCTTTAGAATTTTTCTTTGTACAAAAGAAAAGGTTCGCTCATTCTTCTCTTTAGGATCTTCAATCCAAGGGCTGCAATAGCTTATTCTTGGGTTGGATTTGATCTTTATTGATCTCCTTTGCAACTATTAGGAATAGTAGATTTCACAGATTTCACAAACGAAATTGTAGGGATTTATTGCGAAGTATTAGACTTAATCTTCGTGCTTATAGACATATAGAATATGTGGACTGAAAGCTTCAACTTTGATGTAGATCTTTGGGTTTTTCAACATATTCAAAGGTGAGATATTTAATATTTGAAGGAGTATGTGGCTGATTTAGCATACTTCACGAATAAAATCGTAAAGGCTTTGTCACAAAGTTTTCGATTTGATCTTCGGGCGTGTATGCGTGTGAAGATCAGGAGGGCTTTGTTTTGATGTGGATCTCTGGGATTTTAAGCAAATTCAGAGATTCAGAGTTTTATCTTCAAGCTTGAATGCAACTTTAGAACTCTTTAGATCTTCAAGATAGTAGACCAGCAGGGCTTCAGAGCTTCTTCTCTTTGATATTTTTTTCTGGAGTTTGATCACTTTTTTAGGATCCTTAATTGGGAGAGGACTCCTATAGTATATATGTGAAGTAGAGTCCCTTTGGAGTTGGAGATAATTCTCAATTCAATTAGGGATTATCTAAATATGCGAGGATAGAAGTCTACTTGTTCTGAACCACTTTAGGAGATTATCAAGTCTAAGAAAATTCTTTATTTAAGAATTATCTAAATTCTAATTTGGTAGCTTTTAGATAATTCTTTCAAGGATTATCTATATTTTAGAATTTAACTGTATTTTAGGATAATTCTTATTTAATGAGAATTATCATAATTTTAATTCAATAATTCACTATGGGCCCCATTTGAACCAATGAAAGATTCAGTTAACTTAAGAATCTTATTTTAGTGAGTCCATATTGTGATGTAACAAAATTTTGATCTAAAAAATTTCTCCTTCTATAGTCAGGACATCCGACTTTTGGGTTTTGAGCAAGCTTAACAGTTTTCCTCCTCATATCAAAAACTTATGGCACAACACGATTCTTCTGTCCAATTTTCTAGTCATAGTCCAATAACTTGGCCAATGGTCAATTTACCTGCCAAATGGTCTAATAATATAGCCAATGGTCCGGCCTAACTATGTCAAATGATCTAGTTTGATCTAAAATGGTCATAACAAGTGTCACTTATGTTAACTGGACGATAACATGGATGCTGACTTGACAAAAAGTATTGCCACATTATCATTCCTAATGGCATGACATACTCTCTAAAAATGACCATCAACAAAGTTTAACAACGATGATAACATAGATAAAAACACATCAAAAAGGCAGTGGGTATAATTTTTGTTGGATTTTTGATTCAAAATCTGAAGTTTTCCTTGGGCTTTTGTGATCTTTTATGTTTATGTTGTGTTTTTGGGTCTTATAATCCCAAATACTTGCATTTGGGTTTTTTCTTGTCTATTCTTTTAGACATGCATCCTCTTTAGGCCTAATAGGTGTCTTGAAAAGGCACACCCCTCTTCGAAGGGGTGTGAGGAACTCTATAAAAAGAGGTCATCTCCACCCATTTCACACACACCAATGCAATTAGAATTGTTGATTTCTCTTTTCTCTTTTACTTTATGCTTTGTGTTTTAATACTCCTTTGAGTTTTCAAGAGCCATTTATTCTTCTGTTGTTGAATGATACACCGTCAGTCCTTATCGACTCCGATAGATGGTGCAACCTACCGAGAGGTCAAGGACCGTTGAATCCTGGACGTCGGTCGCCATCAACCCATGCATTAGGATATAATTTGATAGGGAGCAATATCAGTATCAAGGACAATGGCTACAAGCCTAGGTCCAAAAATTGATAAGTTCTCATTCTCATGTTTATTATTATCATTTTATAAAATTATATTATATATTATTCTTTTCTTGATTGTATGTATGTCAATATTATTTATTCATTAATTATATTTGATAATAGTACATGTGTCCATTATCATATGAAAAAGTATTTATGTATCACATTCATCTTATCTTACCTACCATGTAGACATGTAGATTATATTTAGGTTGAGTTTTTCAAACTATTTGTCCTTATAAATAAGTGCTTAGATAAGTGATTCTATCAAAGCACTTATCCACAACTATAGTAAATAGCTTATTTTTTTTGTCTAAAGGCATTTGATAAATACATGTATTTAAGTGCTTATTAAGAAAATAAGTGCATTGTGTAATTAATAATTAAAAGGACTTCTTACAAAAACCTAAGCAAAATGAATTTGTATTTTGTATTAGTAAAATGGTTATTGTAAAAGTTATGGGAAACTCATTTTTAATTATATTTTTTGTTAATATCTTAAAGTCAGTAATCCTTTTTGAAATTTCTTAAAATTGATTGTACTTTTTCAAAAGAATTTAAAACGAGTAGTCGTGCACTGTAGTGCGACAACTGGTTCCCAAATTCGCTTTCTTCCTTTTTTAGATTTCTCCACTGATTGGTACATCCCTACCCACTAGATGGTGCATCCCTCTGTCCACTGAGTGGTGTATCATTGCACCTCCAAGTGTGCAAAGAATGCCCAATGGATGGTGCACCCTTGCACCATCAAGTGTGCAAGGACAAACCCATTGGGTGGTGCGCCATTGTTCATTGGGTTGTGCATCCTTATCTACTATGTGGCACATCCTTTAAATTTTAGGCAATGATGCACCACCTAATGGCCAGAGATGCACCAACCAGTGGATAAACCAAAAAATAAGGAGAGAGGGTATTTTGAGAACGAGTGGTCGCGCCACAGGGCACGACCACTCGATTTAAATTCTTTTGAAAAAATATAACTATTTTTAAAAACTTTCAACAAAAGTTACTGACTTTAAGATATTTACAAAAGTATAACTAAAAATGAGTTTTTCTTAAAAATTATAATGCTCATCAAAATTATCCGTTCATGTGATTTTTCACAAAAATAACGGTAATTTATAGAAAATCTTATAAAAGTTTTGGCGTAAAATAATTATTATAAAAGATATCCTAATTTTTAGAAATAGCTTTCGAAATAAGTGATAAGGATAGCCTTCCCTAGTACTGTTTATGGTAAGAACTTATCCATTTGACATTACCAAACTCACTTTTAAATTAAAAAAAAAAAGTATTTAAATAAGTTAAAAGTTAAAATAAGGATTTAATTAAGTAATACCAATCGCAACCTTACACTTCTTGTGTATTAAAAGCACACTTTTATTAAATACATATTATATAACATCAAATTAACTTTATTTATATCAAAATGAACATATTATTGACTAATATATATTAAAATAAAATACTTGCAACTTGGATGTTATCAAAATCAAAACCCAGTGGTATAGTTCAATTATTTGGATATTTTAAATTGCCTTCAAACTCATTCAATCACCTTAGACATCCACTTGGGAAACCTTTCAATATTTAACTGCCCACATTCCACTAACATAGTAGTTCAATGAACCAACATTTTGTAGAAAATAGGAAAACAAATGGACCTTTTGGAGATTATTTTTTCTCTTGGTGAAGCCTTACCCTAATTCTCTCTCCTCTTTTTTTTCTCTCTTCTCTCTCCTTTATGGGTGAGGAATTAAAATGATTTTTTTTTTTTTTGTGAATCCTCTATTTAGAGCTGTATTCGTTTTTTTATGTGCTTTTATACTACCTAAAACAGCTTTTCTTCCATATGATATCACTCAATATTTTGATATTAGGGAAAATAAAAATGGTCAAAGTAAAGGATTCTAATTAAATAATGGGACGCCTTCCTCATGTAGTCAACTGAATAATCCAAGCACCCAAATGTTTTTTTTTTTTTTTGATAACTTGGGTGTTTGGGCCAGCTTGCGAGCACCACAATTAATTCCTGAGATTCGGAAAATTAACGATCGAGTAAGCCTCCAATGACTCCGAAAGCACCCAACCGATACAAAATTATGGCAAAGTAGTTATGAAGGAATGTGACACTTTAATCTAAGCCTTGGGATACAAGGATCATGATATGATTATATTACAACATATACGGTTCAACGGCTGGCATTGACACAATAATGTCTCACCAAAAAATGAATCTGATTTAGAATCCTTGCAAATTGCAAAGCCCACTTGTTTGTGAGCACTTCAGTATGATCCCACTTTATTTACTAAGTTTTATCTTTAAACACATTTCGCATTAGAAAGTTATTTTTCTTCAAATCTATAACATTTTTCGTAGTTCCAATTCTCTCTGGTATAATACTCCAGAGAGACAAACCTGTTGCGACACTTTACTCACGTAGAAGCTTATTTGGGAACCCTAACTTCTGGTGTAGATTTGGTCAATCTCATGCCATATATCAATTTCTATTTCAAAAGACATTTGCAATGTGGTAAAAAGAGTTCATCTAAAATTAATGGTTTTTTTTTTTGTATAAAAGTTGGGAAACACTTAAAAAAAAAAATGGAAGGGGATTGATAAATGTGGCAAAATCTAATACACATGTATTATTGGGGCTTACACCATAGAAAAAAATTTAGGTGCCCGTATGTGATAATACCCCACCTAGTTATTTGCTGCTACGTAGACAAGTGGCCACCGCTACTCCGATTAAAGTGGAAACCAGTTTCAGATTAATGTCTTTCAAGATTTTGGATTGATACGTGACAGAAAATAATTGGGTGGAAGATTACCTCACCCGAGACTAGAATTTTCTCGAGACGATTCAACCAAATGGGTTGTTTGAATTGGTGTTTTTAAACCCAGCCCGATTTGGCCAGTTCAACCTATACCCAGTAGCATAACCCAATAACCCAATAACCGACAAGATTTATTGGTTAAACCAATGACCCAGCCGGGTTTAGGACAATATTGAGAACTCAATTGGGTCATTACATCGTAAAGTTTTCAGACTTTTAATCTAAATTTTAAAACCCTAAACTTTACATCGTAAAGTTTAACGCTTTTCTCTGTAAGCGTAAACAACGAATCTGTGTTGCCGGCCGACTGTTCTCCGACGATATTCCAGGCCGACTCTCCTCCGAATCACTTTTATTTTCTTGTAATTAAATTTAAACGCATGACCTAAGTTTCGTCTAAATTTATCATGTCACCAGTCTTGTGGAAGTCCAATGAAATGACAAAAATGGCCTCAGAATTTCAACATCCTATGACAAGTTGAAAAGGCATTTCGGTCATTTGAAGGTCATCTTAAAACGAAACTACGCGATGATGTTTGCTTGAAGCGCCGTTATCCTTATCGCTGCCTGTTCGTCAACGAAGAAAAGCTGAAGAAAAAAAAAAGCCTAGACTCCTCCTTCTCGCTTACAAACAGTTCTTTTAAGCAGAAAAAGAAATGTTCAAGATCCGATCAGGGTAATTTTTAATTTTTTTGCCTTTTGTAATTTGTTTCCTTCTTCTTATTTCTTCATTTTTTTTTCAGAAAATTATGCTTCTGTTTTAAAGAAATTGAAAAAGTGAAGTTCTTCATCTTTTAAACTTCTTACAGTGATCTTAAGAGATCTGTTAATACATCTCTATTGTTTGTAATTGGAATTTGGAAAATCAGAAGAATCTGCACTGCAAGAGCTTTGTTTGATATCAAGAAGAGTTTCTCGACCCAGACAGGAAGGTGAAGCTCAGATCTCATTTAATTTTTAATTTTTAATTTTTTAATTCGCATTTCCAAGGAAAATAAAGAAAATTAAAGTATTTCTATGGGTAATTTGGTAAAATTTCTCTGCTAAACCATGGAAAATTGAATTTTTAGTATAAATCAAAATGTTTTTACTGTAATATTATGAAATGGTATTTGATTAGAGGGTTAGAATGGGTGATCTTTAGAAGGGAGAATTTGAAACAAAAGCTCGATTTCTTGGGTGGATTGAAAGAGCCTTAAAATGGAGGGACAATTTGAAAGTCCAATAATACTAGGGAAAATTATACTTTGACCCCTAATGGTTTTGACAATTTCAGTTAGACCACTTTAGGTTTATGAAATTACAACAACATTCTTCGTCGGAAACCTCACGAGGATCGTCGAACTAACGACTCTGAGTCATTGATTGATATATCTCTTATAAAGAATTTAATGACTTTTAGTTAAAGTGGATAAATCTTAGATCTAAAATATCCCTCTTAGTCTCTCAGCGATTGATGAAGAATGGTTTTTAAAGGTATATCGGTCATTAGTCGATCGATCCCCTAGTTTCAGATAAAGGGTATTGTTATAATTTTAAAAGCTTCATGGGATCTAACTGTAATTATCAGAAACCTTAAAGGATCAAAATATAATTTCCCCTAAATATTATTAGCATAGAATTTTCCCACTAGATTTATAGGGGCCTTTTCCTTTCTTGAAATTACAAGACAAGTAACCATTAGTGTGTTTTGGTAAATTTGCAAGAATTTGAAGGTTATTTTAGTCATTAAGGTTATTCAAGGAAAATTGTTTACTACCTAGACAAGGCAAAATTTTACTGCCTTGTAGCTACCATACTTACCTTTTTTTTTTTCGGTAATTGCTACCATATTTACCATACTTACACTAGTCAATAAAATCTAAGGTATGATCGGATGTAATCAACTTATGACGGTTTCGAACCCTTTCGATCCTACGACCGTAGGATCTTCTGACACAACATGACAAAGCAGGCTTGAAGGCAAGGTGGCTCTGATCACCGGAGCAGCGAGCGGCATCGGAAGGGCAACCGCAACAGAATTCATCAACAACGGCGCCAAAGTCGTGATCGCCGACGTCCAACGTAAACTCGGCCAAGACACTGCAACAGAGCTCGGAGCTAACGCCGCCTTCATTCCTTGCGATGTCACCATAGAATCCGACGTCTCGGCCGCCGTCGATTTCGCCGTCTCCAAATACGGCCACCTTGATATCATGTACAACAACGCCGGCATTCCCTGCAACACGCCCCCTAGCATCGTTGACCTTGACCTCGGCATATTTGACCGGGTCATCGACATCAACGTACGAGGCGTGGTTGCAGGGATGAAGCATGCAGCGCGTGTTATGATCCCACGGCGAAGAGGTTGTATCCTATGCACCGCGAGCGTAACCGGGCTCATGGGTGGCTTAGCACAACACACGTACTCAACGTCGAAGTCTGCCGTCGCCGGGATCGTCAAGTCAGTTGCTGCAGAGCTGTGCAAGTATGGGATTCGAGTGAATTGCATCTCACCTTTCGCCGTCCCGACGCCATTTGTAATGGATGAAATGGTCCGGATCTTTCCGGGAGTCGATGCTCGGCGTCTCACGGAGATGGTTCAAGCTGCCGGGGCATTAGAAGGGGTGGATTGCGAGCCTCGGGATGTCGCGAAGGCGGCGCTGTATCTTGCGTCGGAGGATGCTAGGTATGTGAGTGGCCATAATCTGGTGGTGGATGGAGGCTTCACCTCATTCAAGAGCCTGGAGTTCCCAGATCCTGATCAGGTGAAGTGAAGCAGCATCAGGTTGCATGAGATTCTTTCGGAGTATGGTTGAAAGATGAGGAGCTCGAGAGGACCAGACAGATGTTTGGAGTGTGGAAGGGTCCAAATCAGGTGTACTTACACTCCATATATTTAAAGATTTCAACTGTGCATGAACCGGTTATGGCCTACATTTTGTGTTAATGTAATAGAAATCAACAAAAAAAAAAAAAAAAAATTATGCTAATGTAATAGGAATTCTATATCCATGCTTAAAATATTTCCAGTTTATCATATATTGGATTCTCAGCCGGGTAATGGGATCTTCCCAGGTGATGACATGGTTATTATCAAGGTTTCAAATTTCGATTTTATCAGATTTTGCCAGATTTTTTCCTGGCAAAATTTTGTCGATATTTCGCTGACCTGGTTGAAGAAATAGTGGAGAAATATTTCGCTATATTTCACTTATATTTTGTGAAATTTCACTATATGTCCCCAAAATTTCAACAAAATGAGAGAAAGGGGGACTTTAGCAAATTTCCCCTACATTTCGTCTCTCTTGGGCTATTTTGGTGAAATTTCGCTACATTTCATCTCATTGGGTGCCATTTAGGCAAAAGTTTGCCGGCATGCTACGACATGCCGGCAAAATTTAAAACCTTGGTTATTATGATACAACTAACCATGCTACAAATGGACATGCAGCAGAATAATGTAAACTGGTGAAAAGTTCTTTTTGTCAATTTAGGAGATTAAATGATGCAATAGAGATACAACAGTTATTACACGAATCAAATTTTGGATTAAATAAGCTGTCAAATGGAGGCATGGATACAGCAGCAATGAGATGCACGAAAAAAGGAAAAAAAAAATACCCCTCTATGTTTGTGTTGCCATCACTTCCCTGAAGAGTTCTTTAGGGACTGCAGTTGGACAATGATGGAAGAAAGAGTTAAAAGTGCCATAAAATTAGAGAAAAGCTCAATGAACTTTGAAGTTGTGTTGTCCATTCTTACCAGGCAAACAGGTGAACCTTTCGTATTGTTCGTATGCCTGCCGGATTAACATCTCTCTTCCTGAAACAATACTAGCTCCACACTCTTCTGCTTCCCGCAAGAGTCTGGTGACTTTTGGTGTGTAAACGGCATCGAATACCAGGGAGTAGGAGGTCAGAGCTTTCTGTAAAATGGGTTTGTGTGGACAAGCACATAAGTCAGTAAACCATCTGATATCACGGTCTGGACTATCAAGCAAAGTGAATTAAGCATCTCATATGTGTTGGTCCTTGAAAAAAATTCTCTAAATTCTATTTACGAGCTGATATGTTGAATCTCGAAATGGCCCCCCTTTGAACTTCTAGGAGAGTTCAATTGGTAATACCTTTTTCATATATAGTATTATTTACATATCACCAATACCTTCTCTCAACTACTTGTGTTCGAACAACACGAATCCTTTTCCAGCCTATCAAGAGCAACATTTTCAGTAAAAAGGGGAGATTTTTCTAACATTTGTTTTTGGTGAAGTGGAAACCCCGGCCTCACTTAGTGGGGAGTGGGGACAGGCTAAACCCCAGATACATGAATCCACCCACAAAGACCATTTATCAGGTAAGCCTCCCGGGGACTCGAACCTGGGACCTCCAGTTCCTGAACTGGAGAGCCTGCCAGTTGAGCTAAACTGTGTGGACCTCCACCCAAGATTTTTCTTACAAATTTTATCTGCATCTTCGTCAAACCTTGCACTTGGCACTTGCATCAACTCATGAGTTACTAGAACTTTTGTTTGTTTTTCAACATGAACAAATCATATCTTAACTGATGACCCAATGGAGCTCTCTCTATGCACATTTCTATTCATAGTCCTTGCAGCTATCCGCCTGAACCATCTCAACCACTTTTTCTTTTAATGTTTATATATGTTGTTGGAACTAACATTATAGGGTGTCCTTTAATGGCGAAACCAACAATTATTATCAGTGTCGTGAATTAGATAAATCATGAATGGGAGACAGAACATGGAATGCATATAAAAATTATAAACAAAAAATTGAATTTTATACATACATTACACACACACACACACACACACACACACATATATGTATTTATACACCCGTTCTTTCAATGAATTTTACATTCAATTGTATGGTAGAACACTGTGTGATACATGACAAGATATCATTGTGTTTTGAAACTGAGCATGCAAGGAGTAACCATGTGGAGTATGAAGAGGATGGAAGGGAGGCAAACCTTAGATATGGGTGTCTCATCAGCTTTTGGTTGCATTCCGATCGATGTTGTATTCGCAAGTATCATCCCATCCTCTGGATGGAAATTATCCAACTCCATAAGAGATATAGCCTGTCCTCCAACTATATTGGCAAGTTCTTTAGCTCGATCTTGCAGTAAGCATAGAGATAAAAGTCAATATCCAAATTCCAAGGTGGACATATTCATGATAACCTATAAACAGTGCCGTCATTGTAGCTTGGAACATAGATCCATCATATGCATACAAGGTCTTACATAACAGCCTTGGAATGTGATAAGATGAAATACCTAAAGATTTTTATGATAATACATAAAAATAATTGGCTAAGAATACCAAAACATCGTCATGCATCATTAATTTAATATATAGCAGAATGAAGTCAACAATTGCAAACAGAAGAGAGAATGTGAGATGTAGTCAGGAAAACCAACAAGGCAGCATACTCCCACATACAAACTCAGGCTAAACTAAATCCCTTCTCATAATAGATGGGTTACATGAAGACAAGAAAAGAGAATCTTCGAGAAGAGAGTCAAGAGACCAAACTAATTGGATTCTTAAGTTTTTTCTTTTGTTTCTATTAGTAAGGATTTTTTTTTTTAATTACAGAATTTACCTTTAGAAAGTTCATTTGACCATTTATATAAATTTCAAAAATTATTGTGTATAGTTAATAGAAGACGTTATAGATATACAATGGGATGGAGATACGGTTTGACAAAAGATATGGTTTTTGACAGATTGGTATGGAGGAACAGGATTCTTGTTGCCAACCTCAACGAGTTGGGATAAGGTATATGATGATGATGATAATAAATAGAAGAGGTTATAGATAGAAGATTAGGAAAAGCTATAAATCTAGTATTATTTGGAAAGGAGCTTCTATATTTAATCAGTTTCTAATTAGGAGCTTTAAATAAGTACTTGAGTTCTATAAAAAGGAGCTAGCATAGACAATTATAGTGTTAGATTGAGGTCATTGCGTTTACTGAATAAAATTGAGGCATTTCTTTCCTCAACTGAATCTAGAAATTCATACGGAAAAGAAAATGAGTATTATAGAGAAGCATATTCAGCAATCTACTGAAATCAGTAGTATAGAGGAAAAATGTTCAAATACAACACACTGAAAATGTGTCTACTCACAAAAAAAGGGTAGGAAAGTATAGTAGTATTAAGCTAAAAAAACTAGTCTGAACTTTAGATTGATCAAACTTTCTTTGCATTGCAATTAATCTTCAAATCTAAAAATATTTCTTTCTGTCTTACAGCACATTGTGAGAATTGGTCATAATCGGCTCCATTCAAGAGCACATCCCTCAAACCCTAAAGATCCAACAACAACCACCTAGTTCCTCTCCAAGAACATCAGACCAAAACCCATTTGATCAAAAATACCAATGCAAACCTGTATAAAGGAAAACAAAAGAAACAATTGACCTGATATCTTTTGAACTATCAAATTCTTTGACCAATGAGCTGATCAAACGAACGATTTATTGCAGGAAAATGACATCATGATAGCTTCCAATCAAGACGCATTCTTACAAAAAGACCAAGAAAATCCATCAAGTTCCTCTCCAAGCTATCTTAAAAGCTCTATCTAAGCCACAGCGACAGGAGTGAAGACTACGTATAAAAGTGACAGATAAGGGCATTATTGGAACTAAAAATAAGGAAATATGATCGGCGAATTGATCATATATATAGACACACACACCATAGCCATTAACTTATATATTTATTCCAATATATCTCCTAAATACATATTTTACTTATTTATAGGAGCACATGTTTTCGTCCTGGACCTGTCCTACATTAGATTACCACAACAAACCTTTCTGAGCATGTAGCTAGCGATGATAATAGATAATCTGATAGTCAACTTCAAAGTCGTGTCATCGGACCACATATGTATAGAGCTGTGTAACAGTTCAAGATCATGAAATAAAATATAATAAGACATAGCACAGAACTAGAAAAGTAGAAAGTACCAAAGGTACGATTAGCAATTACAACTCTCGCTCCCCTTTCTTTTGCACCGAATGCAAGTGCCTTACCAGCACCACCAGCTCCAATGACTACAAACAGTTTACCAGCCAAGAGTGAACCAGTTGTAGTGCTTATTTTCTGGGAACCTATAAAACGAAAATGGATTTCAGACCAGCTTTATGTAAAAGCATTTATAAAAAAGTTCTCTCCTTGCAAAACATGTGAAGTACCACATAAATAGCACCGAAATAGTCGGTATTGTAACCATGTAATTTCCCATCACTTCTTATAATGCAATTAACAGCTCCTACTGACTGCAGGGATTGAATCAGTTCAAAATTTTGGAAGCTGATGATTCGGTCAATATCTCAAATGGAAATATGCTTACTCAATGTTGCAAGTGAGAAATTACCAATTACCTTGGCAATTGGATCAACCTCATCCAAGCATTCAAGTGCAGCTTCCTTGTGAGGAAGTGTACAACTGTTTTCAAACGAAAATTATATTACTTCTTTGATCAAAAGAACATTACTCCTGGGAATCTCCCAGCTGCCACAAAATATAATAGCTCAACTAGAATTATTTTAGAATGAATTTATCCCTCCGAACTATATGCTGAACAGAGGAAACTGAAAGATATTCAGATATATTCTTCCTGTGGCAAGTTGGCAACTCATAAAACATGCAAGAATGAACAAACCCACATACAGAATAAGATCCAAACCTTGCAGCTACCATAATCAGAAAAATGCAAGATATTGAAACTTGAGGGGAAAAAACACAGCAAGAGCACAGAATCCTGTAAATATATCTTGTACTGTATGTAAGCCTTTCAAGAGGAGATTGAACCTGAATCCAGCAAAATCTGGGGACGAATAGGTTTTGAGAAATTTTGCGATGTCATCCACCAAAAATTGCACATAAACACCATTATAACCAACTGACTTGAATGCATTGTTGAACAAAAGAGGTGATTTGCTGTGGCTCACAGGTTTCCCAATGAGGCCAAATACTTCTGTATCAGGCCTTATCTGCCTGAAATTGTATTTATCCAACAAATCCTTGACTGTTGGTTGCCCAGGTGCTGATATTTTTCCAGCCTCAAGTGAACCGAAAGTGAGATGACCACCAAATTTGGGGCATAGTAACCGTGATATCAAACCTCTCTCGCCCATTACCAATCCTATTATTGGAACCTGAAAATTTAACTGATGTTTCATCTCATCGACTACAAAGTACAAATAAATTCAAGGAGATAAAATGATATACAAAAAATCTAAAAAGAATCTTATCATTCAACAAATCTTGATGAACATATGATTCATGTTGTACAGCTACTTAACAGAAACAGTACTATAAACAGAAGTCAGTACATTATGATACAACATTTATCCATCATGATCATGTATTTATTAGTGTTTTCAAAGGTGTTTGAGGCGTGCCTCAAGGCGAGGCATTGCAAAAATGCCTCGATGCGCAACCTTGAGGCACACCTTGCTCATGAGGCGGAAAAAAAGCGTACACCTCACATGAGGCGTAAGCCTCAGTAGCTAGGCTGATAAATTCTCTCAGCTTTTAAGAAAATTGATTTCATACCCATTTTTCTAGGCAACAACAAGGTTTTAACTACAAATTGACATTAACCAACCTTGTTAAGTAAAAAAACTACTGATATTATTTTAATTGTTAAGTTAGTCACTTATCATGACATGAATATCGATTGTTATTTAATTTATTTTGTATTTCTATATAAATAATTTATATTTTATTTAATTTATTTTGTATTTGTACATATAATTTATATTTTATTATTTAATTATCTACAAAAGGTTCTAGTGAGGCTTATGCCACACACTTTGGCTAAGTGAAATGTCTTGCCTCACGCCTTAGCGTTTTTTTTTATCAATAACGAAGAAGGTAGTATAGATAAGAAAAGGAGAGCAGTACAAAAGAGGAAGAAAACGCTAAGGCCTCACGCCTTAGCGTTTTAAAACATACTATTTAAAAAAAAAACAATGTTATTGTCTAATGGGCCACACAGTCCAATTTAACATGTACAGTATGCAAGACGATAATGGAACATTAATCAGGCTAGGCCGCTAGGGTTGCAGACGGATGAAACACATCTTTGGAGACAGAGGTTCAGGAGGCTGAGACTAACAATGCGTGTTTGGTGAATAGTGAAAGTGATGTCCATGCGCTATGCAATGTGAGAACTGAACGACAAATGCTGGCTGTGGTCCGAAGAGGAGATTGAATGAAGTTCAACCATCTTAGGCGATACCGCTCCCCAAGAGACTGAGTTGTTAGCTTTCAGAATATTCCATCTGGTGCAAAACTTGGCTCTATTTCTCTGCAGATGGAACAGGGTAGAGCTTGTAGAGAACCTCTATGTATTGAACATCTTGGTCATGATTTCTCCCCAGAGACTCGTCTCTAGACTTGCTGCCTCAGTTGCTGTGACCAATGGACTTCAGTTGGGTTTTCATATCTTTCTCCAACCTTTCATCTGACATCTGGGGTTTGGGGGATTTTACAGATTGGATACCGACTAAAATTATAGGGTTCAATGGGTTAATAGGTGTATCTTATCATGGGATTGAGCAGAAGGTGATGGCATTTTCACAACAATTGAACACCATCACAACCAAGATAAATGACAGGAACAAGAAAGGCACAATTAAGACTGGGCTGCACGTATTGAAGCCTGATGTTCTCATTTTATAGGAGACAACAATAAAGGATATATGCAGTAAAATTCTGATGGATATCTGGGGTGTGAAAGAAGTAGTAGGTCGGGATGACATTTCGGCTGTGAGGGCTGCTGGAGGGATACTGGTAGCATGGAGGAAAAGTTAATCCCAGTTAGTTGAGAATATGATAGGGAGATTCTCAATTTCAGTGGTGTTGAAAGAAAGGTTTTAAATTTCGCCAGCATGCCGGCGAAATGTCGCCATTTCCCGAAATGATGATATTTCCTCAGTTAGGTGAAATTTTGGCGAAATTTCGCCAGACCCCCCTTGGCGAAATGTCTAGCGAAATCAAAATTTAAAACCTTGATTGAAAGAGTTGAAGGTATTGGGGAATGGGCTTTTTCATCTATATAAGAGTCTACTAAGAATCAATTGCAAAGTCTTGTTTGGGACAAATTACAAAGTGAAAAGCAAAAAATGGGACTTGCCATGGTGTGTGGGGGAGATTTCAATGTCACAAGATTATGGATGGAAAGATCTAGCGAAGGAAGAATTTTGTGCATATGGATGAATTTAATGATCAGATTAAAAGAAATCAGATGATTGACATAGATCAACAATCAAGAGAGGCTAACTTTCTTAAAATGAAATAGATTTCTAATTTCCACCTGTTGGGAGGAAGGATTTGCTTTTGTCAGGGCTTCATCTCTTCCTCGCTCAGTTTTGGATCACATTCCCATTTGTTGGAATGTAAAGATAATTTAAAAAGGGCATCCCATCAGATTTGAAAATATATGGCTAGAGGATTATAATTTTGTTGAGAGGATAATAAGCTTTTGGTTCCACAAGATCACCAAGCGTACTATTTTGCAAGAAATTAAAAGCACTCAAAGAAGAAACCAACAGATGGAACAGGGAGGTGTTTGGTTAAGTAGATGAGAACAAAACAAAGAGGCATTGGCCAAAATCAAGGAATTAGATGGTCTGGAGTAGAATTTGTGTTGGTCTATGCCTGAATCATTGTTGAGGAAGCTTAATTTGTGTTGGTCTTCGCCTGAATCTTTGTTGAAAGTGTTGGTTAGTTGGGGATGGAGGAGAAGGCATGGTAGGAGAGTTCTGCTCTGGAATCCTTGTTCTTCAGTGATCTGTTGGATACTTTGGAAAGAGAAAAATGGGTGTATATTTTAGAGAAATGAACATACCATTGAGGCAGTCACATTCAAAGCACCATCCCTTACCAATGGGCGGTTTTCTTTACCGGAGTTTAGCATGGTCCCTTTTTCAGCATTTGTTCAGGATTAAAGACATCTTTTGGATCCGTAGAGTGCTTTATAGGTTTTGTTAGTAGATACGTATGCTTCTCTCAGAGCTTTTATGCACATATTCTTGGTGTACATGGGCTGTGTTAGTTTATCTTTACAGTTTTAGACTGTTTATGATACTGTTGTAACTTGTTTGAATATAAATGCATCTATTCTATTGAGAGAGAGGGAGAGAGAGAGAGAGAGAGAGAGAGAGAGAGAGAGAGAGAGAGAGAGAGAGAGAGAGGGAGCGAGGG
>JAUPMG010000011.1:9409594-9422228 GCA_031762675.1 Pachysandra terminalis
TGAATGAATAAAAGAACTTTTAGGGACCATGTATGTTAGAGAAGAATAAAAAAAAAAAAAAAAAAAGGACCTTAACCCGGTGTACATCCTGCCGAGGCAGGGTCCTAGGAGAGGTAGACTAGCAATAGACTTAACCTTTGGCATTTTTGTGCCACGTGATTGTGCTCACTCAAACCCGAGTTTTCACGCTAGCAGTCCGAGGTTATTACCGTCACGCCATGTATACTAGAAAAGAATACAAATAAAAATATTATTTACTTTTCCTATCAATAAAAATTGCACAACCATAAAACTATTAAGTCGAACAATTGTAAACAGAACTATGCTAGGCATCAATTGGTCATCAATCTCTACAACCAATTACATAATTGCTCCAACCACACACAAGGAGACTCATGATACTAAAATTGATGTTGTTACATAAAAACTGAAAGGAGAACAGATAATATCAATGTGAAGTTATTCCTGGTCTCTTTCTCCAGTTGGTGGAAGACCATGTCCACAGGCATTTTATCCATGTAAAACGTGTGAATATGACAATCCTACAATTATTATTTCATGCAATCTAGCTAATTATTTTCCTCGTGTCCTCAAATTTGGTAACATGCTTCTCTCCAAGAGTTCCTCATTTACCTGAGCCATACTGCTCATTAATTGACCAATTTCACCAAATCCATGGTCTTCTATCGAGCCAATCCCTCTATAGTCCTACAGAGTTTGAGCTGGTAGTAGTCAATAAAAAAAGGATGTATTAATCACTCAATCTAATATGGCTTGTTCAAAAATTGCATATTACATATATTATCTGCATTTACATGCGTTTGATGATTAAGACATACAAGCACTACGCATGTGCACATGCCATATATTACCTATTTATGTTATTATTATTACAGATTATAAGTATAAAATTTGAAGATATTATTATTTAAAATATTGCAGTAATTATTGAAAAAAAAATACTTAGAAGTGGATACCACTAAAATGATCTTGATTAGAGCCTTCTAATGGATCCATTTTCAATGCAAACTAATATATAGATTGGAAGTTATTAATTTTGAAAATTCTTACACAAAAAAAATTTAAATCCCTACAAAAGTGAAGAGTTATTTGTCTCTAAAAATGAACTTAATAAAGTTACAACATACCCCTTTATTTATTATGTTATAGGACTTCTAATAAAGAGAAAAAACATTTCATGCCTCAAAAATTGACATCTCTCTTGATATAATAGTATAGATTTGTGTCTTGTCGCAATTTCATAAGATGGCATCATGAAATGGTGGTTAGCTCTCATACTACAATGGACAAATTATAATAGGAGGAAGAACTTCAACTGCACAAAGAACTAACCATAGCATGTCCATTGCTTACTTGAGAATGCACAGTTATTTGAAACATGCGTGCTACATCTGTGATGTGCAAAGCAGTTGTTGTGACTTTCACTATATCAGCTCCAGTAGCTTGAATTCTAGCCACAAGCTCCCCAATATCCTCAACAGATGGGGTACTTTCAAAGTTATGTGAAGAAACAACGACTTCAAAATTTTCAGGCTTCTTTCCTTGTATGGAATTGATGAACTCATTTGCAACCTTCAAAGAAAGAGATATCTAAGTAGTTTGATTCTTGGAATTTCCATTGCATGTAAGATTGTTCATATTCACACAAAAAAAAAAACTATTTGAACATCAATATAAACTATAAATAACTAGTGTAAATTAACTGTAATTGATGGCATTTGTTATATTTTCAGAAGTAGTTTCATATCAAAAGTAAACTATCAACAATAACACCTAATCCCAACTAATTGGGGTTGGCAACATGGATCCTGTTCCACCATATAAATCTGTTGAAAACATATTTTCAGTTTCTGATTGATATCCTGTTCCACCATATCAGCCTCCAAATCATTTCTGTCTGACTCCATCCAGATTCTTTTTCCTCTAGCCTCTTTGGATCCTTCAACTTGCACCTGACATGCCTTCTTACAGGTGCTGCACCAGTCTCCTTTTAACAAGCTCAAAGAATTTCAACTGAATTCTGTTTAATAGTATCTTCTATTGTGGCACACATAATTTTTATATACTTATTTGTATTTATTACTAGGTGATTTCTGTTGTTAATTCAATTTGATTGGGATTTCAAGTTAACAATTCTGCTTTAGTGCTTGAAAAATAATTCCTAACAAACAGTTGTTCATCACATATATGAGTTTATTTAATATATAAAGAACTAACAATTTAAAGTTCCCAATTGCATTTATTACAAGAAAATGAGAATCACATGTTAATTTGTTGGCACATGATTAACAGACACTAGAGTGGGTTATGTTTGCTGCTATAGCATCTTTTCAGTAACTATGAGACTAGAAGAGAAAGATCCTAACTGTCAAATTTTAGTTATGTATGCCAGTCTAATTGTATGAGTATATCAGTGTTCTTTTAAAAGCATAATCAGTGAGAATATAAATGAATCACCCTACATATACTTTTAGCTCAATCTTTTCGAAGTCAACGTCAATGACTTGACAAATGAAATTGAGACCCAAGGATAACAATGAAAATAGTGACATAATGTATGTTCGCTCTATCATCTCCAATGGATCAATTTGAAAACAATGCTCTCTCTACCTAAGAGAACAAAAAGGAAAGTGACTCCTCAGAGCAATATCTTCAGTCCACCCTCCATTTTCTAATTTGCGTCCTTTGCTTCTATTTCCTTTTTTCCTTTTTCTTTTTCATTTTAGGTTCAGCCAGCCAATTAGAGTGTAATTTTTTTTTATTTCCAGTCACATGCAGCACATTTTTATGCAGTGTTACTTACAGTTGATCATTTTTACTCTCATTCATCTTTATGTGTCAGAACCAACTCTTTGACGTCTTGGTTTCAGTATTACTATATTTCCTTCTTCAGTAATGTTTCCCCTATGACTTTTTTTTTTTTTATTTCTTTTATCAATATTATTTTCGTTACTGAACTGTTTGCTATATCAAGTTCTCTTAAAACAAAAGAATGTTTAAATTTGAATCTGCTATTAAAATTTTAATGGTGATAGTTCTGGAAAACATTCTGTAAAGATTTCCTATAAGCAAGAAAATGGCATTTACCAAAGCACAATGTTTACTCTTAATTTGGTACATAGTGTGAAGTGAATACAGGGGAAAATTGTCACTTACTGGAAGTCATTAGTGTATTTCATTCAAGAAAAGAATTAGAAGTTTTTTGGCCTTGGGCTATGTCATGTCGTCATCTTGTATTTGGGTACAGAAATCCTTTAGAAAATTCAAAAATTAGCTTTAACTCTCATATTGGTCCCATAATCTTTGTGTTTCATGATTGTGTGCTTCATGCACAAATTCGAGTCCAGTTCTGACATGTAAGACCCTTGCAACTGAATATCTTCATTGGCTGTTATACCTCCAAGAAGGATGAAATGAAAGTGTCTCCATCCATAAACCCGAAACCAGTTTGTATTAATAGATTTGACATCTAGGTAGAACTTTTGTACCCATCCAGAATGACATGAAAGATTATTAATACTCATAGCCTTGGAGATTTGGACCCAAGAAGGAGAAACCTATCCATCTCATGATGACCCCTGGCATTCCCTAATCTTGTGGATCTGTTCATCCTAATGTCAGTAATAGTAAATCTAAATTTAGATAGAGAGAACGGAGTAAATGAACTGAAATCATAACTCACCTCCCCCTAATCAAGAATTTCATGAGCCTAGACTCAGCTCACTTTGACTAAACTCAGCCTGAGGTCCTGATGGTAATGTTCGGTCAATCTGAGCCTTACATTCAGCCCATTGACCCCATCACCTAGCTAGGAACCCAGGGCATGATCATAATTTAAATACTATAACATGTGCATGTCCGTTAATATTTTGTATTAGGAACCAAGCAGGGAACCCCAAGGTTGCAGAGAAAAGTATAAAACTACCTAATCTAGCTTTTCATTGCCAGTTTGCTGCCATTGAATAGGACCCACTAGCTTGAAATGAATACCCAGTCATTTCGAATAATTATATAACATAGCTCTACATACCCAAAAAAAATCTGCAACGAACTACGAAAATAATAAACCAATTCCTCTTTGTTTTGGCCAAGTACATCTGTTCAAAATGGAACGAACCAGCTGTTAATATTTTTCCAAAATTGAAACCAAATAGAGAAAGCTACAAGAGCTATAAAGGTTTATATTTTGCAAGACTAGTGCCTAACAGAGAAAGATACAAATACAAAGGTTTCCAATCTTGCAAAGAGAACCAGAAAAGTATCTCTAAAGGGTCTATGTAGGATGATCTAATTGGAATGACCTACAGGTAGAACTAATCAGATTAAAGCCACCAAAGAATACTGCATTCACTTTCCTATTGTATTCATTCTAAACCTCAAGATTTGCACCACCCTATCCTATCTTGGGGTGGCAGTGGACAGGTTGGTCGCCCAGTCCGATGTTTGGGCAGGCTCGGTCAAGATATATTAGCCCGTGGGTTTTTACACCGGCTGCTAGCCTCCAGCACGATCAAATTATGGGCCGGGCTTGGGCAAGCAAAATCCTTTCACGATATATTATACACGTAAATTTATATATTAGTACTTTTGATCATGTGAATGCTGCATTTGTAAAAGAAAAAAAAATTGCTCTCTACTAAAGTACACATAAATTTATATATGCAATATGATAAGATGTCAAACTTTAGCTCTTTTATAGATGTTTTTTAAAAAAACCATTACTCTTAGTTGTAAGTGTGCAGAAAATGAATTTTTAGGGCAAGGCTGGGCCTACTCTTTTGAGTCTGAAGTTCGGGCTAGGACGGTTTGGACATGCGTAGAAGTTGTTGTATTAGTGTGCAGGCTTGACCTGAGTCCCGCTAGGCCCAATCCATTGCCACCCCTATCCTATCTACAATGACATCACTCTCAATGAAATTCATATTGTTCTCCACCATGGTATATGAGAAGGAAAAGCTATCTTCAGAGGCTGTCTCCACAAATATTTTCCCAAATATAAATATGATTTTTTCTTACCTCCCAACTTTTAATCGAGTTCCTTTAACAAATAGGAATTAAAATATATGTAATAGAGATAACAAAATCACAGCAAAATAAGTATAAGCCTAAGCCTCTCACTGGTCTTCATATTGTAAATATATTATGCAAAAGTTAACCATGATACAAGTAAGACGGTTCAAGCACAGGCTTAGGTCTGCAGCTCTAGGAAAAATCAAGACCAACGACACCCTCCAAAAAAGAATGAAACAACTTACCTTATCTCCTCAGGTTTGTATTACGTGCACGAGGCAAGGGGAATGCATAAATCATTTTTCTTGCACTACAATGCAGAGAAAGAGAGATCTGGAACCTGCAGCTACTAGAGCTATATTGGGATGTGCTAGGTTTTGTTAGTCAGATGTTCTTCCAGTAGAGACTTGTAGGGGGTTGTTTGTGGGGATCCTTTCTGTGCATCTGTTTGGGGCATGCCATTGTGTGAACACTTTTGGGATAGAAACAGGTGAATTTTCAAAATGTTCCTACCATATCGCTCATCGAGAATCTTGACTCTAATAGCGCACTAGGCCACCATTTCTACCTATCCAGGGTATTTCTCTCCTATATATTGTGCTGGATTAAAGATCATTGCTCTTTCTAGCCCTCCTATAGATCTTGTTCATTTGGTTTGGCTTCAGTTGGGAAGGACGAAGAAGATGATAGGTGCTCCATTTGTAACCTAATGCCCTCAAGTATTGGTAGACTATTTGGCATTCAGAGACCATAGCGGCAACATTGTTCATGCCTCCTCCAATCTGATTGGCGAGGTAAGTTTTATGAGGGAGGAGATGAGTGCTCTATTGATGGGTCTCATGGAGAAGGTGATTCTGCCATTATTATCTCTTGGTTGGAGAGTACTGAGAGCAGATCTTGAAGAGCTTCTCACTTGATTTGTTTAGCTGGATTGATGGTTTCTGGTTGAACCTCTCATTAATTAAGGTGCTTAGATCCAATAACAAGCTCTATGACTCTCTAGTAGAGTCAGAGGAACCTGAGCCTATAGGTGTAGAGGAAGCCTCAAAAATATTGCCCAAGATTGGGCTCAGAAAAGAGTTTATATTTAGGGGCAATGTGTAGTATGTCCTCTTTCTTACTTTGCTCTTCTTGCTTTTGATGTTACCCTTTCCCTTCCTTAGTAAAATATTTTCAATTTACTAAAAAAGAAAAAACGTAGGCTCTAAGGACTCGGTATGTCCAAACTAAAGCACATAAAAGCAAAGAGAAACAGCAGTTACTGAACCTAGAGCTAGCATCATTCTCACCATAAGGTTTGCTTCATAAACTTCGAGTTAGCTTCAGACAACCTGAGGGGTGTTTAGCGCTGAAGTGAAGTTGCAAAGAACCAATTCAAAGTGGACAAGATCAAATTGTGTTTGGATTGATGATTATGTAAAGAAGTGTAAATAGCATTTGGATTACATGTCCACCTCTTGCAGTGCAATGAGTACTTATTCAAAACAACATCAGATGCCCAATTAACTCACTAGATATAATTGGTTAAAAATTCGGCAAGAAACTGAAAATTCTTTACAAAGATTAACCACAAACATTTCTCTATGATGCATGTCATTTATCAGCTACAGTCTATTTACTATAAAATTTTGATATCAGCACCTTTAACTCCAAGATAACAAAGAAATTCGAAGAAATTTTAACTCATACAGGACTAAGATAATCCGTAAGAGTAATGGAAGCTGTCGAGAAACAGAGAAGCAAATTGGTCTATCAGGGTGTTTATACTCTCTAACAGTGAAGGAATATGAGAAGTACAAAGGATAATTAGTCTCTATATTTGACTAAAGATAACCAGAATTACATAAATGGATGGAGATGATACCAAGAAAAATCAGGATATTCAGAATCAAGCACCCGTATCCCAATATAGAAACTTCACTATAAGACAAATCCAGTCACCCGAATATGATAGATTGTTGTGAAATACAAGCCTACTACCATTATAAATCGATCATGCCAATATTTAATATATTTAAAAACACATGATAAGAATTTAACCTGAAACTCAACATCAATATAATGAGCCCCCAATTCCATGGCTAGCCGGAGTGCATCCAATCTCCTGTTTTCATCTCCTTCAAATTGACCACCTTCCCATTTTGGTCTACGAGAAAAAAAAGCATAAATTAGAAGAGTCCACATAAGATGATTTTCATGTTGGGACATTATTAGAGAGGTTATGTAAAAAGATGAAAATGTCATTCACCATTAGCAAAAGAAACACTGGGTTGATGCACTTTGATATGTCAGTTGGTAACATAAGACAACTTGAATATCTATAATTATAAGAAACATGCAACATCTCAAAATCAATTATATATATATATATATGGGGATTTATGAAATCCTTAAGCAAAAATCACAGACATAGAATAAAAGGAAAAGAAAATTAAAGTTATTTTTCGTTAATGCAGCTAATGAACTAAGACACCCATTAGCAACATCAAAGAAAACAATTAGTTGCATCGCAAGATATGATGAAAAATGTGAAGTTTAGTTGTGATACCTCATATTGAATTCCAGTAACCTTGAGCCTTCATAGTTTCCAACAGAATTGCCCATAATTCAAGAGGATGGGAACTAATAGGTGTTAGCATTAATAAATTTTTTTTGATTTCTTTTCTCTTAATGAGAAGAAAATTATATTCACATCAACTTAAAGTGATTTTTTCTTTTTGTTTTGTTTCTTCTTCTTTTTTCCCAATTTCATCTGTGATGCTTCGTAGAAAATGAAAGTTATAACATATGCCTCATACACACCTGATTACATTTTATAGAAGCATGCAACTTAACCTAATGTTCAGTGGTTATCATCCCATTTTAAGTTTTATTGGAGAAAAAAATTATTGGATATATCCAGGTTTTCTATGGCTTCAACAAAATGTTGGGATTGAAAAGTACATCATGAATGCTAAATTATTTACTGGCCTTTCAATTAAAGGATTTGTGAGATCCACAATGGACTTAATGCTTCATTAATCACTTCTCACTTCTCTAAGTAAGGGATGCCCATGAATTTGTACATTTTGTCTCATATGCTGGTTTCAGCACTTTTCATGCCTACCTGTATTCTTTACATTAATATAGTTGTTATGCATTCCAAAAAAAATATATCTTATATTGTCTGGTGAGAATAACTATAAGAATTCAACGAGTCCATCAAAAAATAAGGGATATTATTTCACCTAAAGCACCAACGGCCAATGAGATCATTAAAAAGACCCAACAATGCCTATTTGTTTGTTGGTTTCAACACGATAGGCTTTCTAATTCATAACCACATTGGATTCTTTAGATTTAATGTGCATCTCAAAAATTGTAGTTCACCAAATTACTAGATCTCATGTCATTAATTCATAGCAATTCAAATATATTAAAGCATTTCACTTCAATTTATGAAAGCCGCTCAAAAAAAAATTAAAAATCACGGAAACCAAGCTTTCAATTTAAAGTTTCTGCAAATTCACTATCAGTCAAAGATTAAAAAAGAACACAAGTGAGGTAATACAACAGGTCCATTGACTCGAAAAAATAAGGGATGTTATTTCACCTAAAGCTCCAACAGCCAATGAGATCATTAAAAAGACCAAACAATGCCTATATGTTTATCGGTTTCAACACGAGAAACTTTCTAATTCATAACCACATTGGATGTCTAGTTTTAATGTGCGTCTCAAAATTGCAGTGCACCAAATTATTATATCTCGTGTCATTAGTTTATAGCACTTCAAATATATTAAAGCAGTTCACTTCAATTCATGAAAACCGCTCAAAAAAAAAATATATGAAAACTAATCATAGCACTTCAAATATTAAAGTAGTTCACTTCAATTCATGAAAATCGCTCAAAAAAAATTTATGAAAACCAAGCCTTCGATACAAATTTTCTGCAAATTCACGAACAGTCAAAGATAACACACACGCGCGTGCACACACACACAATTTTAAGCAAATTCACTAACAGTCAACGATAACACACACACGCCACACACACAATTTTCTGCAAATTCATTAACCATGGTTTCAAGGATCGGCCGATACCGGTCCGTACCGGCCGATCCAGACCGGGACCGGACTGTACCAGTCCAGTTCCAACCCGCGATACAAAGAAAGTATCGTTGGGTCATGGACTGGCGGTCCGGCGACCGGTTCAGGCGGTCCGATGACCGGTACCGCCGGTCCACAGGTCCGCCAGTCCAGCAACCGATACAACCGGTCCCGCCGGTCCGGCGCCGGTCTGAAATTTTTTTGAATTTTTTTTTCCTGTACCGGATCCAAACCGGCCGATACGAATCCGGACGGGATCGGTCCGGCGACTGGTTCCGGTCTTTAAAACCTTCTTGCTAACCGTCAAAGATAACATAGCGCACACACACACATACCACACACAATTATGAAAATGACACACACACACAATTATGAAAACGAAGCTTTCAATTCAAATTTTCTGCAAATTCACTAACAGTATACACAGATATACTAACATACACACACAAAATTATGAAAACCAAGCTTTCAATTCACACACACACACAATTATGAAAACCAAGCTTTCAATTCAAATTTTCTGCAAATTTACTAACAGTACACACAGAGATACTAACATACATTTGAATCAGAATGTACAGAACTGAAAACACAGTTCAATTGAAATTAAATCACATAAGTCACACCTGTAAGTGATCAGTGTTGGCAAAGGGCACTCCTTGATGAGGATTTCAAGATCTCGACGAGGATTGAAGTTCTTTATAACGTCCAGTCGGACTTCAACGAGGTCAGCACCACTGGCCTTCGCCTTACTCATCTCCATTAACATCTCATCCACAGATTCCCCCATTAAAGGAGCACAAATCAAAGTCGAGTTCCTTCCCATTCCTCCACTACTCATTTGAAAATCCGAAAAAGCCAACTAAAATTTAAGAAAAAATCAGGAAAAAAAAATGAAAGAAAAGCGAAACAATGCAAGATTCAGAAAATTAGAGATACTCGAGCATATAAGCAAATAAAAAAATAATCGAAGAAAGGAAATACCGAAAGATTGCCGGAGGAGTTCCTCGGAATGGAGGAAGAGTTGCTGCGACCTGCTTGTGAGCTACTCTTACAGAGTGTTTTCTTGCGTCTATATACATCGCTAACAAACTGAAGTTAATCGGAAATTCCTCGGACTGCTTTTCACTTGTAAGTAACTTGTAAGAGCTCCAATAGTCGGAGTTCGGTATATTTCTACGGCGATTTGTAGTCGTAGTAGTAGTACCGATAAGATCGCCATTTTGATTGGTGATGGTAGTGGTGGGTGTACTCTGTACGAAAAATAAAGATGACAACCTGTCTTGTCGGCTTTTTATTTTCTTTGATTTCGACTGGGACCTACGAAAATGGGAAACAAATCGGCTGTGGTCTTGGCAGTGGGGGTGATCTGTGATTGGCTGGATCCGTGATTGGATGTAAATCACCCCCACAGCCAATCACCGATCACCCACAGCCAAGACCACAGCTGATTTTCATCCACGATAATGAACCTCTTTTCCTCGGAATTCATTTTATTTCTCAGGAACCCCTTGTGTCTAGGGGTATCAAATGGTTCTGTTTAAAACGAAAACCGAAATTTTTTTTTCATTTCGGTTTGGTTTTGGTTTGGAAAATGAAAAACCGAATTAATTTAGTTCCGTTTTCGGTTTAGACTTCGATTAAATCAAAAATCGAACCAAATTTAACTAAATATATATAAACCGAATTGGACCGAACTAGACTAATATACATATATCTATAAATATATATAAACAGAATTGGACAGAAATAGACTAATATACATATATATATAAATATATATATATATATATATATATATATATATATATATGTGTGTGTGTGTGTTCTGTGTTTATGTGTGTATTTTAGTACATAAAATAGCATTAATTTTATCAAACCGAATCTATTTCAATTTGGTTTGATTTTCAATTTTGTTCACGATAATTCGGTTTGGTTTTCGGTTTTATTCTTCGTTTTTATTCGATTTGGTTTGATTTTCGATTGAGTTCACTATATTTTGGTTTGGTTTTGGTTTGGCCACTAAACCAAACCAAAGCGACCGAATTACCCCCTTATGTTGAGCTCCATTTATCCATTAGGGGCAAATGCGAAATTTGAGTGTTTCATATATATATATATATAGGCAGCACCTAAGTAACCAAAACGCGAAAAATAACCTGTGATCCAGAGGATTTGTATGTATATATACAAACTATACTTCTGACATTTCAATTTTTATTTTTATGCTCAACCGCTATATCACTATTAAAAGCAAATACTAGTTTTAAGAATATTTTCGTACATAATTTCTCTGTTTTTTTCTTTTTTTTTTTAAATATTTATCCAAATAAATACTTAACTAGCAATGATTTCTAAAAAACTAAAAAAGAAAGAGAAAAGTATGGAGGAAAAAAAAAACTGTGGTTTGTAATTGAATGAAAAAAAGCAAAATTATTTTATAAACCAATCACTGACAACCCCACAGCAAGGATCACATGGTAGCCCACAACTGATTTCCTCCCCTAGAACTGATTTCCTCCCCTAGAACGACAGAGCTTAGGAATCACGAGGCGATAAGATAGATGAGAGAGACATCCTTTTACCACTTGTTTTACGAAAATATCCTTGCATTATTTCTAAAATGACTATAAGATCCTAAGAAACAAACAAGTCTCTAACGCGCGACTTATTTTAGGCTGTGAGCCTGTGACCTGTGTCATCTTATAGTTGTCTTTCCAATCCTTTCTACAGGAGGTCACCAATTCATTTTTGGTTTCTTAAATTATCTAGATTTCTTAAGTTCTATAACTAATTAAAATCTTGATTTTCTACAATATCTTGATTTTTTTTTGTAAATTAAATTCTTGATTTTGTAAATTTTTTATTAATTTCATTTTTATTTTTTGTAATTATTCAATCAAATAATACTATATATTAAAAATATATATTATTAGTTAATTACTAAATATTAGTAGATATAGCTTATCTTATTTACTTATCTATTAGCATACTAAGATTGTTAGGATAACAGTCTCTTATCTACTTATCTATTAGTATCATAAAATTGTTAGAATATTGTTAGAATAAGGATTTGTTAGTCATAAAAAATGAACCAAAAATTCATTGGCTTTTTAATTAAAAAAAAAAAAGTAAAGGTATGAAAAGACCATAATTTATATTAATACAAAAGATAATTACTTATATTATTCAAAGATTATTCATAAAATAAATGTTTTTATAAGGTTAAAAAGGACAAATCAAATATTTATAATCTATTAATTTTTTTTTCGTAAATTATTGATTTTCTGAATTTTTTATTAATCTAATCGAATCATACTACATATTTAAAAAAAAAAATTAATATAATTAATTAATTACTAAATATTAGTAAATAAGCGTTTCTAATTTACTTATCAATTAGTGTCCCAAGGATAATGGCCTCTTATCTACTTATTTATTAGTATATCCTATTAAGTATTCTTGCAATTAGTTATCCTAACATTATCCTACTTCACTCATAGAAACTTATCTT
>JAUPMG010000011.1:9422328-9433346 GCA_031762675.1 Pachysandra terminalis
AATATCATTCAATTAGATAATTATAAAAATTAAAAATAAAATTAATAAAAATCCAGAAAATCAATAATTTAATTATCCACTAATAAGAAAAATCAAGAATTTAGTTATCAAAATTTATAATTTTAATGGATTTAAAGAGTCTAACTAATTAAATAAATCATATTAAACTTATTAAAATCAAGATTCTAGCAAATTATAAAAATCAATATTTAATTAGTTATAAAAATATTATTTTATGCTTTTAAGTTTATAAGATAACTTTAAAATAAAAGATCGATATTAGATAATAATTTTTTATTTATATAATTAATAATATAATAATTTTTATAAAAAAAATTAGATAACCAAGTTTCCGCACCTGCCATGTGTTAATATATTTTTATTTATACATTAATTTTTCTTATAAATACATGTCTTATTATACATATTAATTTATTTATTATTATTTCAATTTACGATGTTATTTAAAATTTAAAATTTATTTAAAATAATTCTATTTTATTTTATATATACATCAAAGATAAAGAAGATCTAATATAATTTCCTTTATACAATTAAAAGAGCTAATAAATAAATATAAAACAAAAATAAGATAATTTACTATATTTTATTGAATTATGTATTTTCTAATTTAAAATTTAGCAAGATGATAATATACAAATTGTTTTATATTTTTAAAATTATATTTTCTTATATCATTATTTTAATAGTAACATGTATTATCAGATAAATCTTCACGTGTACTTTTGCTAGTACAAGTGCAAGGACATAACACAAAAAATACCTCAATTTCATCATATTAAAATTTGACGATTCAGTTCAAAATGGATATCTCTCTAGCCAATTTCATACATATAACCATTTTAAAAAAATAATAATAATAAAGTATTCATCATATTATGAATACGCGGATTGTATTTGTAAAACCGCGGATTGTATTTTGTAAAAAACAACTAATAAAATATTTCATCATATTAGGTCTTCTTTTAGCAGCAGTGTAGGTTTGCTAACCTTCCCATTGGAACTTCCTTCAGCAGCCTTAGATTACTTTAGTTGCTGCTTTCTTCTTTTGCCTGAATATACCACAAGCTAATAAGAAATTTCTCTATAACAAATTAATAAGACCAAATCAAAATCCAGAATTAACTTTGTGTTACCTTTCACTTAATTTAGTATCATGATACATCAGAATTTTGATAAAATGATCTCGCGCATAAACTCTTCTGGAGCTGCTAGATATACAGAAGAAGAGGATGTGTTAAAATAGGGACTAAATTATTTCAACCATATAGGAGATTCTGGGCTGACATCTGACCTTCTCTCTTAACACTTACTGGCTTTTCCACACACAAAACACATTTTCAGGTGGAGATAGGGATGTAATTCGGTGGGTTTGGTTCGGTTAAGTAGCCAAACCAAAATATAGTGAAGTGAACCAAAAACCGAATCGAAATAAAAACCGAACCGAACTAAAGTGACCAAAACCGAAAACCAAACCGAAATAAATTTATTTTGGGTTCGGTTTGATAAAATTAATGCTATTTTATGTACTAAATACATGCACAAACATAAAACACACACACATACATATACATATATAGATATTTGTAGATTAGTCTAGTTCAGTTCAGTTTGGTTTACCGAAATAGATTTGGTTTTTCAGTTCGGTTTGATCAAAATTAATGGTATTTTAAGTACTAAATCCATACATAAACACAAAACACACACATATACGTATACATATACATATATAGATAGATGTATATTAGTCTAGTTCAGTTCGGTTTACATATATTTAGTTATGTTCGGTTCGGCTTTCGGTTTGGTTCAGTTTAATTGAAGCCTAAAAACCAAATTATTTCGATTTTTCATTTTCCAAACCAAAACCAAACCGCAATAAATAAATAAAAAAACAAAAACAAATGGACTTTTTTCGGTTTAAGCCGAACCAATTGACACCCCTATGTGTAGATCATCCAAATGTTCGGCCAGCTTTTAGATTAGCTACAGACTAAAGTTCACATTGTTTTGATAATCCTAATGAAATGAACAAACTGGAATTTTGTGGAAGTCCTTATTCGGACGATCAGAATTTTTCTAATGGTATGAAAATTGATGAATATTCAGGTGGTCAAAGACATGATGTAAAGGAACGGCCGATCCGGACTGATCCAACGCTGGATTGGTTCGGGACGAATTGCGATCCCAAGCCAATCCCTAATTTATTAACAATTCTCTGACTCGGTCCGAAATCGAGTCAGATCGTCCGATCCAGACGATCTGACTCTGTTTCGGATGAGTTGGGATCAGACGATCCAAAATGGATCGTTCGGTACCCCTAAAAAAATTGTTTTTTTTTAAAAAAAAAAAAGAAATTTTTGGGCCATGTTTTGGATCGGCTAGGTATCGGACCAGGACGATCCCGGATCCAATACCGATTTTAAACACCATTCCAGCATTTGCAAAGCTTAGGATGGTGGTCATGAGCTAATGTGGTTTGAACAGCATAAATTCAGAAACAGAAAATGGACAGAGGAACAAAAGAAATAACATTACCGTTTAACCCAGTGAAGAGATTGAACTGGCCAATGGCTTGACGGAGGAACATCTCAACGCCACTCACAACAATGGCACCCGCAGCCTCGGCTTCTTTCAGAAGTCGAGTTTTTCTAGGTGTGTATACCGAATCAAAGACAAGCTGGTATAATCCCAAGGTTCCCTAAACAAGCAAACAAGACAAGTTATAATATTAAAATCACAACCCAACTTCAACTGGTTGTAGTGTTGGGATGAAAGAGAAAGGGGAGAGAACCTCGGCAATAGGAATTCTATCTGTACTTGGATGCATCCCTACAGGTGTGGCATTTGCAAGGATTGCTCCTTTTTCTGGCCAGAAGTTACCTATATCTTCGTAAGACCGGGCTTCGCCTGAAACTGAATGTGCAAGAGACTTTGATCTCTCTGTTCAGAAAGAATAATGATGGTTAGAAAGAATTGAATAAAGATGTATATTACCATCTAAGAAAACCAATTATAATATCATTCTAAAGAGAAGAGTTTCAGTTTCTATACCATAATCTATGTCGAAAATGACGATCCGTGCTCCCCTACTTTTTGCACCAAACGCCAGTGCTCTTCCAGCGCCTCCAGCACCCACAAGAACAAACAATTTCCCAGCAAGTGTATTCCCTTGCAGTGAGTTTTCTTTACATAAACACTGTTAGGTCATGTTCTTCATCAACTCTCACTGAACCCAGTTAAATTTGACAATGAATTAACTATTAAGATTGCCAGTTGGGAAGAGACTTAACATTAGAAATATCAAATCAATCTGAACAAGAAAGACTTAACAACTGGCAGGCTCTCCAGCTCGGGAACAGGAGGTCCCAAGTTCGAGTCCCCAGGCTTACCTGATATATGGTCCTTATGGGTGGGGTCATGTATCTGAGGTTTACCCTGTCCCCACTAAGTGGGGACGGGGGTTCCATGTCACAAAAATTAATTAAAAAAAAAACTGATAAGTTGTGGGTGACAACATTTTAATAGATTATTTGACTATATTCAAGGAACGTAGATCAAGTACTCGGAAAAGTCAGTACCACGGTTTTGACCAACTTCAAGGCCCTCATGACTTGGTGAATGATCACCCCATTGTCATAAATCTCCGAGTTAAAACAGTAGTAAATGGTAGCTTTTAGAAGGAAAATGGCAAACATTTTATCAAAGTTGGTACCTCTCAGTGCATCTTCAATCGCAGAGGTAGAAGCCTCACAGTCTGTATTATAACCAACCAGCTTCCCATCACTAGGCCTCCTTATAATGGTATTTACAGCTCCTATGGACTGATAAAGCATGCCAAAATTTCAGAAGCTAATACAAACCATCACTCCTGAAGCTAAATTCTGTGTATGACTTTGTGACATTATAATAGCCTACCATGACTACCAAAAGCTTGCATTCTGATGACGTGTTTGATCAAACATATATGCTTTGTAAATGAGATGAAGACAAGTAATTATAGTGAACTTTGAAGTGAGATGAAATGACCGACATGTATGGAACCCTGGCAGATTCAAAATGATACATGTCTTGAGTAACTTGTCACTGACAAATTCCCAGCGAATCCTCAATTGAAAAGGACTTGGTTTTTCTAACTTTCCTTATTTCCAAAATCACTTTTCTTATCTTGGATGGGTGGCACCAGAATCATTCCAGATAATACCAGGTTTCAGCAATCTGAGACTTCAAACCTCGATTCATATTAAGCAGAACAAAGCGCTTCAATTTACTATATTGTGACCCATGCAGTGCAACTAGGATCACCAGTGTGTGACCTTGAACCATGGCTTCATATTTGGTCAAAATTTTGAGAAATTTCACAAAATTTCGATGTCGTTCAAGTAGGGAGAAATCGAAATCCCAAAATTTCACTCTGAATAATTTCGGACAAAATCAATCGAAATTTCATTTGTGAAATTCGAAGATTTCCACAGAATTTCAGTATTTATCTAGTTTGAATGAGAAAAAATTGTCCAAATTTCACCAAAATCAACGACATTTCACGAAATTTCATTTTGGTCCGTAGGATCAAAATCACCAAAATTTCAGTTCTGTAAAACCTTTCCTTGAACAAAACATGCATAATTGTAACCTTAATATGGAAATGCTGGACAATATATGTCTGAAATTGTATCTTTAAATCCTAATTACATGGATTATTAAGCTAACCTGAGCAAGAGGATGGACTTCATCACAGCACCCAATTACAGCTTCCTTGTATGGAATTCCAACACTGTAGTTAACCCGAATAAGGGTAACAAGAAATCGTATGAGGAAAAGTTGCTCATAAATAAATTATGAGATTTACCAAAAAAAAAAAAAAAAGGGATGCAGCCAATATATTGCTATCCTCTATTAAGCAACTAGGCAATACAAAAAGCAAGTAATTCTCATCTCATTCCAATTAGTCAAATTCAATCTGATACCAAATTTCAATCAAACAAAACAAGTATTTAGCATTCTTTCTTGATAAGTTGAATTTTTCTTATTTAAGGAAAAAAAGTAAAAAATAAGATGAAACATGTGACAAGTAATACTGATTGTAACATCAACAAAACAAGGGACACCATATCCTCATAATGCATGTTAAAAGAAGGTAACATCAATAAAAGTGCTACCATCATCTCAATAGAAGAATCTTTTGAGACACAAAGGAAATACTTATTTAGCTCTTCAGAAAGATTGGTTAAATACCTGAAACCTGAATATTCCGGAGAAGAAAACCCCTTAAAGAATTCCTTGAGATCATCAACAAGCATTGGGACGTAAATTCCATTATAACCTACATGTCTGAAGGTATGATTGTGCAGAATAGGGCCTTTGCTGTGGCCTACTGGATTTGAAATGAGGCCAAAGACTTTAGTGTCAGCTTTCAAATACTCAAGTTTATAAAATTGTTTAAGACTGTCCAGTGTAGGCAGACCAGGTACTGTATTGTCTCCCAAGGATCCATACACCAAAAAACCACCAAATTTTGGGGACAGTATCTGACTTATAATACCTCTGTCACCCATACAATATGCAATTAATGGAACCTGCAGCCAGATACAAGAGGTGAAATGTCATACTGATACCGAGTATTATAAGAAACTTCTGAACTTCCAAAGGGATGACTACTAATGGAACCCGCGACCCCATTAGTGGGGACAGGGTAAACCCCGGATACATGACCCCACTTACAAGGACCATATATCATGTATGTCCGGGGACTCAAACTAGGGACCTCCAGTTCCTGAGCTGGAGAGCCTGCCAGTAACTCTATATATTTATAATCACATTAGCACCGCTATAGACTATAGGTGCTCTTTGTATCAGCACAGTGCAAAGTCAAAGTGAATACATTATCCTGCACAACTTTTTCTTTTTCTTTTTTAAACCGAGTGCACACTATTTATTCTCTCACTCCAACTTCCTCTTTTGTTTGGAAAATAGTAGAGCGACATCTAATGAACTTGAACTCATTTCTATTATCTCTTCATTTTATTTTTAGGTTGACACAATTTCCAAACAAATTTTGACAATTCCATGCTACAATTAATGTTTCTTACAAGGTTTTTTCCATTAAAGAAAGGTCTTATAACATTTAATTATTTTGGAGCAGCAAAAAAAGTTTTGCAATAGCACAGCCCTACTTCTATACTAAGCCACATTATTTATATCAGTAACTAAACAAATAAATTAAACATCTGGATCACATGCATTTTGGATCTTCTAAAATATAATTGCTAAGCATTCACATACCTGACAATGTGAAAGCAAATGAAATATTTGTTTTGGAACTGTAATATTAGTTGCATAAGTGACAAGTTTAATCAGATCTGCGCCAGTAGATCTCATGCATGCAACAAGATGGCCGAGATCTTCTTCTGAAGGAGTCATATCATGCACATAACATGATACAATGATTTTGCTATTACAATACTCATGTTTGTTATGATCCCTCATAAGATCAGAAGCTACCTGAATTGTTATGCAACATTAATAAAAGAAAAATCAGGATTTAATGAAATGTCAAGTTAACAACACATCAAAACAATACAATCATTCATCAATTTCCATACAATGACCAAATAATTTAATGGGTGCTAGGATTATCAAAACCTGACTGAATGGAAAATATTACCAATTGTAATTTAAATAAATGCTTATATAAAAAATGACCCGTGGATGGAGGAAGATTTCCAAGAGCTTCGGATGACGAGCAGTGATATGTTTCTTGGCTTCACCAACAACTAAACTACTACAGAAGTGCCCCTTGTTATCAGAAAATATTGATCAAGATAATCTTAAACCTATTTGATTGCTTTATTTTTTTTTTCCCCAAAATACTATAGAAGTTCAATAATTTCATTAATATCATCTACTAGATTTTAGCTTATGATATTTCTAAGGTGAGATCAAGCTGTAGAATCTATTAAAGCACTTTCTACAGGCTGACTTGTTTACCATCTGAAAAAACGGTTCGGTTGGAGAACAATTATAAACCAAACAGGTTCATACATGTTGCTGAAGAAATATGGAGGAGACATTGCAATAACTATTGCAGCACAAAACTCTAATATTGATCTCTTGTTAATATAGGCTAACCTAGGTGTGAAGTTCATTAATGCAACTCCTCTCCTCTTGAACAATCACAAAAAATGATTACAACTATCACTTTGATTTAAGTTATAGGAGTCTGAAGATTGGTGTGGGGTGTTTTGTGCTATTTACATTATTCATTTCTTGGTCCATATGTAAATAGGCACTTAATACATTTGGTTTTTAAATGAAGTATTAGTGCTAGTAAATTTTTATAAAAAATAAGAAAAAGGAGAGACAAGAAAAAAGGGTATTAGGGGCCAAAAATTCTAATATTCACATATTGAGATTTTCTTTGGCAATTAACTGAAACTAAATAAAAAAAGGTGCATATAAATAGGGGTTAAAATAGAACTTAAATGGCTTCTATTATCATCTCAATAGTTTTTTTTTTCTCCAGCCATCGTGAGAACATTATGGCCATAGATTTTGGGAAATCCCTATCCCCACCTTCTCATGTTTGCTACTTTGTTATCAGAGTACACTTCCTTTTTCTAGATCCAGTAACCTGACTAGAACCCACACAAAGACTGATTTCATGATCATAATACTTTTTCCACAAAAAAATACGATATCATCTTGCCACCAAGAAAACGAAGTATGCGGTATGTTATGGGGCTGGACGATGAAAACATTCTTTCTAATGATGAATTTATTGGTAAAGGTAGCATATAATATGAAAAAAGTGATTGTAGACTGGACATGATACAGCATACTTTTCATTACCACCTTAAGCTCAACATCAATATAATCAGCTCCTCGATCCCTAGCTAAAAGAAGTACATCCAACCGCCTATTCTCATCACCTTCGTACTGACCACCATCCCATTTTGGCCTGGAATAAGTAAATAAAAAGTAGATCTGTGTAATTATGAACTCTTGAATTTCATATAATTATCTCTGATATGTAAAGTTTTCATTAAAAAAAATGGGAATAATCTCTTGATCACACAATAATGTAACAAATAGAAATATCAGGTACGAATGTAAAGTGAAATTGATAGTACGAAATAAGCAAAAGAAGACGCAGAAAAATTATATAAATTTATAAATCGCCAAACAACAATAATAATTCCTTATCAAATTAATTGGGTGCAATGTGAATCCTGTTCTGCCATTCCAACCTGTTGAAAACCATATCTTCAGTTAGATTACATTCTTTCTAGTCTTTCCATTCATGTCCTTTTTCAGTCTTCCTCTAGCCCTTTTGGATCCTTCAAATTACACCATTTTACACCTCACAGTCAAAGCCACATATTTCGGTTTAATATGTTCAAACCATCTCAACAGATATCATTATCCTTTAGAGGCTGCTCCTAGACTCCCCAGCATAAGTTCGTTCCTTACTTCTCTTGGTCTTTATACTTATCCATCTGAAGATTTTTATCTCAACTTGCAAAAATTACCCAATGGATTCCGTCAAGGCCATGCTCCGCTCTGATCATGACCAATGTATCCCCTTCTACAAATGCGTTGGTTCTTAGTTGCCCAACATTCTACTCTACATAACAAAACTAGTCCAATAGTAGCTTTATAAAACATACCTTTTAGCTAGAGTAGAATGCTTCAACCACATAACATTCTAGAAGCACCTATACACTCAAGCCATCCAACTAATTCTATGTGCAATACCCTCCCTGGTATTTCCCTCACGGATAATAAATTGTGGCTCGCCAAACAAAGGCAATTGTTTAGAAACAAGAATGAAAAAGAATAAAGGTATCCCTTCATGTCTTAAAAAAGCTCAAAAGACTGAATTGAATCGACCAAGTCTAAAGAAGATAATTTTGCTGGAAAACAAACTTAACCCTTTTGAAGTCAATATGCTGCATTTTGAACTCCAGATATTTGGGCTTTGTAGCATGAAATTTCCCTATGTTTCTTCTGGCTTGTTTTAAATAATAGGTGAATTAACCGAGATATATGAAAATTTTAGAAGGAATTGACAATCCCCTAGGCCAGCATGTATCTTTATTTTTCATTGTAAAACACACATTTTATCTTCAAACAACTTTTTGTTTTCTTTTTTTTTTTTAGTTCTTTTTATACTCTTATTATCTTTTCAGTTCACAGCAAAATTAGTATCTTTCTTAAACAGTTCCTCAGCAGATTATTTTAATGGGTCATCTTTATAACTTCCCAAAACTAAAATTATTCTCGAATTGAAAATTAAGAAAAATAATTAAATGTATAATTATCAAACCTACCCATGGCCATAAGCCATGATTATAATAGTATAAGCAATTTTTACAAATGCAATTCCAGTTTCAAAGTACCTATATATCTACAAAAAACTGACTTAAAAGGATTGAATATCCCAGGAGGTAGCATCCTTTGGATTAACCTTGCCTCACAGCCCACCTGAGCAAATAAGATCTAACCTATAAACTCGAGCATTTAAAAATAATAATAATAATAATAATAAAAATAATAATAATAATAATAATAATAATAATAATAATAATAATAAAATCATAAATAGCCATTTGGATCCTATCCTACTCCATTGATTTTCACATATTTCTTCAAAGCAATAATTACAGGACAAAACTATACAGAAATCCAGACCACACTCGTCCATTTCTTAATAAAGTAAACGCTAAAACTAGCAATTCAGATTCTCTTTTATTTAATTTTTGGTTTGATTTCAGATTCATTAGAGCTCACAATAGTCTAAAAAGGTCACACACTCAAGTATTTAACAAAAAAAAAAGATTCATAAATAGCCATTTGGATCCTATACCTCTCCATTGAACTTCACATATTTCTTCAAAGCACCAGTTACAGGAAAAAACTATACAGAAATCCAGACCACACTCATCCATTTCTTAATAAAGTAAACGCTAAAACTAGCAATTCAGATTCTCTTTTTTTTGTTGGTTTGGTATTTGGTTTCAGATTCATTAAGAGCACAGATTAGTCTAAAAAGGCCACAAACAGATACTTTGACAAATTAAAGAAACAGTTAGTTATATACCTATAGACAATGATCACTGGCAATGGTCTATCTCTAAGGATGATTTGAAGATCTTCGCGAGGTTTAAGATCCTTAATATAATCAAGCCTGATCTCGACGAGGTCTGCACCCTGCGCCTTTGCCTGATGCATATCATTCACCATCTGCTCGACGGATTCAGCCATTAATGGAACACAAATCATGGTCGAATTCATCAATAAAACATCAAAAACCAACTACGATTCTGAAAAGAGATTCTTCATGAGATTGAACTCTTGGAGATTAAAAAGACAAAATTGTTGATAGGTGAATCAAATTGTTGGTAGGTGAGTCTTGCAGATGATCGGGACCCATCACCATCCTCGAAGAAAGTCAATTAAATTCATCGGCTTTGGGTCTACAAAATCTGCTTGAGAAGCTATTATTCTGGTGAGATGCCCCAGGCTTAGAAACCTGGTGTCACATGGGTATTACACTCTGCACACGATGTAATGAACCCCACATGTTCAAAGTATATCTAATTTAGGGTGCAATTCGGTTCGGTTTGGTTCGGCTTGACATCAACCCAAGACTAAACCAATATTTGTGAAGGTTAGCCCAAAACCGAAATGAAGCGAACTTCCCAATCTGAAAACCGAACTTGAAATGAAAAACCTTAAACCCAAACCAACCCAATCCAAATTGCAGTTTTGGTTTGGATTGGGTTGGGTTAATATAATGCTATTTTAGAATTACATTATATATAATATCATGTTTTATATATCATATATATAAATATCACATATAATACATATATAGGCTATAATTCGGTTTAAATCGGTTCTGTTTGATTTGGTTTATAATTATATATACTAGAATTCGGATTTCGATTTGGTATGGTTTACCAAGGCTTCAACCCAAACCAAACCGATTGGTTTTATAA
>JAUPMG010000011.1:9441915-9463019 GCA_031762675.1 Pachysandra terminalis
AGATTACGAAAAAGGATTGCACTAGAAGGGAACAGATTCACTGACATTCTACTAGAGTATGCATTAGGCACCCATATTAGATATAGATGTTTGATTTGTCACCGTTGTGACATCATAGCTTATATTATATTGCATGCATTGCATTATAACGATATGAAATGAAAAGTCATCCTCATGCATTGCACATAACATGTATTGTTCGTAAGTTAGAACTTTGAATGAGCTTATATATTCTCGAATCCAACTCTCACTGACTAGTTAGCTTACGCCTTAGCGCGACATACTTTCAAGTGAATTAGTTCTTCACGAAGATGATGAAGATTTCAGAGCTGTAGGGATTGAAGAAGAATTGCTCGGAGAAGAAGACGACTACTACCTTCTGTAGCGATTTGCCGATTATTAGTTGATGTGTGTTTTACAGTTTTTAAACTTTCTTTTGGACAATATATATAAATGGTTACTTTTTGAAATGATATAATTTTCTTTATTAATATAGAAGTCTGATTTTTAATCTAGAACTCGTTCTGATTATTTTCGGCTGAATTCTGTATATGATATAAATTCTTTAAATTTATATTAGAATCATTAGTAGAAACTATTGATATCTTGAAACTGTCACTCTCCTTTTGAGGAAGTGAAAGTCTTGACGCTGACCCATTGGATCGTAACGGTCCATCGGGTTCGGGTCGTGATATTTTCTTTTCCATTTCCCTTTTCTTTCTTTTCCTTTCTTTTAAAATCCAAGGTTCCAAACACAGCCTAAAGATTGCTAAACGGTATGTGAGCCTAGTTGAAGATGACTCAAAGAGGAATTAGATACGCTTAAAGTCATAAGAAATAGATTCGGATTGTGGCAGACGACAAGCGATACTCCTAAGGTGCATAGTCAACAAACAATTACATGCAGATTAAACTGTTTCCGACGGAACAAGTACACACAACTTTCAACAGAAAACGTCTTTTGAAGGCAGTCAAACATATATAAAAAAGTTCTAGCTCCAAGTTTTCTGTAGTTCTATTTCTATTGTATATTCTTGAAACTTCAAGTAAAAATTTCAGTATCACAGAACTCTGTCTTTCCTTCAATTCACATGAATTTGCAGAAGAGATAAGGTATAAATTGAATCAAAGGGTAGAGCCTGAAGTCAAAGAAATTGTAATAAGGTTTCATTTTCAATGAGAACTGTTTCAAGATGTGCTTGGTTGCATTCAAAGTCAGTTGATTATGAAGCGAATATCAGTCAACATAAGGCTCCGAAAAACAAAGGGGAAACCTATCTGAACACAGCAAACTATATGGCTTTGAATCTGGTTGCTTCTTGAGGATGTGGACAATGCAAGCATTCCCTAAAGGCTCAATCAGAGTGAAACTTTTATGGAGACAAAGCAACTGTTACGGAGCCTCTAAATTTTGGCTCATCCATACAAATAAGCCACAAGTTCAATAAAGCATTGCCACCAGAAGAAAAAAGGAGTGGTAGGATGGGGGTCAAGGAAACATCTACAATGCTACCTCTTCAAATGGCATCGTAAAGGACTGTAAATATATTTTCCACGAGCCATAACAGAAGGCGCACGTCCAGTTAGAGCCATATGGCAATTGACAGAGCCATCAAGGCCCCATTTAAGTACTGCACCTCAAGAAGAATTGTTTTTTAAGGAAAAAAAAAAAAAAAAAACAGTTGTCTTTCAGGAGGCAAGTTATACCGAGTCTGACTAAGAAAATATGTAAATATCAAATTAAAAAAAAAAAAAAAAAAAAAAACTAAGAATCAAGGACCCACAAGGTCCAAACCAAAAGCCTCAGAGGAGATACTAAATAATCCCCGCACAAAATGTCAAAATCTATAGTCATTATATTCCATTTCCACCTATGACTTTTTTATCAATAAAAGTATAATATTTCATATTATAAGTATGTACAAATAGCAAAATTTCATATTATAATTATTCCATTTCCACCTACGGTTTATAGACAAGGACATGAGTGTCGCATTGTCACAACAGATATCGATTCTAAACCAGAGCAACACCCAAAATATAAACACGGTCACCAGAACATATACAAACATGTACAAACACACACACATAGGCACGATCACATTTGCAAGAAAACTAGAGAGTTCTCTTGGAAAGATAATCAAGTCACAAGTATAGACCATAAAATAAACAATATAGCAAATGTGTCACAGGACATCACAAATTAGAAAATAATTACGTGATAATTTGATACTGGTCACAAAAAGTACAATATACCAGCACTAATGCACCGGCTCCCATCCGAACTTCGAAGTTAAACTTGCTTGAGCGAGAGTAGTACTAGGGTGGGTGAGGAAGTCCCCATGTTGGCACTCCTTATCTTTCCATTACCCAAAAAAAAAATGTAGATACATTTGCAAGTGTCCAAATTGGTGTAATAGCATTTCAACAAGGGCCTGACTGGATTCTCAATAGGAGAAATGCCCCGCATATCACAGATTTCCACTTAGCATTTCATTGATTTGAACTAGGGCTGTAAACGAGCCGAGCATGAGCCCAATATTTAAGTTCACGGGCTGAGCCTGAGCCCAAAAAAAGGCTCATTATTTTAACAAGCCTGAGCCGGGCTTAGGTAGGCTCGGCTTGGTCTAATATATAATATATAAATTTATGTATATATAAATAAATAAATAAATAAATATATATATATAATGTTAACCATTAAATACAAAGTTAATCGTGGTAGTTGTCTTATATATTAAATACAAAATGTTAAATTAAGTTTAGCTTTTTTTTAAACTAAGGTTTGTTGTTTTTAAATACAAAATTAATGATAGTCTCGTATATTAAATATAAAGCACTTAATTAGCTGTTTTTTTTTTCAGCCTTTCACGAGCTGAGCCAAGCTTTTTTCGAGCAGAGCCTGAGCCTTGGAAAAAATAGTGAGCCTGAGCCAAACCTGAGCCCGAAATTTTTTAAAGAGCTTGAGCTGAGCCCGAGCCGAGCTGGGCAAAGCTCGGCTCGTTTACAGCCCTAATTTGAACAGCAGTAAGCACATCATTTATAGCTATTATATTAAGAGAACCATCCACTTTGCCTAGCTTATTTTTCAAACTATATTTTTTCAATAAAACATCACTTCAGTTTAGCGAAAAAGATAAACCTACCTTTTTTTTTTTCTTATATATATAATAGGGACCAAATTTATCTCTTTACTGATTAATTGTTTAAGAAAAAGGCTAACATCTTTGAATTTATATTTCAGTTTGCAGTAAAATTGGATTCAAAGAAGAACTTTCTTCAAGATTCTTCTAATGACATCCTTTTTATTGAATATTTAATTTCACTAGAATCACCAAAGAAAAACGCATATGAAAGAGAGGAAAAATAGCCTTTCGTGGTTACCTGGACGGCCTTTGAAGGAAGCAACCAATTGTCTGGAACCCTAAGGTCCTGAACTAGGGCTTCTTGTTGGGGGCTTTCCTCATCCTTTTCTAAGCTTTTGGGATTTGAACGGAGATGGAGTCTTGTAGTTGAGTGGAAACCAAAAGAGAGCTTCTGAGGGCCGACTATGCTAAAATTGATTTGGGGCTCAAATGCAGGTGCCCTAAATATAAGGGCACTGCTCTTGCAAGGAGTATTGAAGAGAGCAGAACAATTTGGGAAGGAGAAGAACGAAAGGGACCCCATCATCAAAAGCGGAGGAAATGATAATGGCGGGAAATTGAAAGGAGACCCTAAATACTTATATACTCGTTTCACCCGCAATTTTAAGGGATACCGTTAAGCTTAGGGACACTAAAATACACGCGCGCTTGTGTGAATTTCACAACTCTAAAATCGGGGTAGCAGTCAGCACTTGGAACTGTATGTCCCAAAGTCTGCACATTAGACGGCTGAGTTGCGTCCAATCAATGTCATCTCCAAAAAATGCCGAATCCCAGGTTAAATTCTGATTTTAGGGTCCGAAAAATCTTGATTGAACCAAGCCCAAAACCTGACAGAAAGAGCCGGACTTCATTGGCAGCCCAAACCCTTTGGAATGGAACAAGTTAGGATCATTAACGATGGTAATGGGGCGCGGCGCAGGATTTTAAGTCTCGGGATCTTGGATCAGACTGGCCCTGGCCAATCCCGAACCATATCACCACCGATCCCGGTCCCGATCCCGATCGGATCCAAAAGTTGAATCATCCTTAAAAAAAAAAAAAAAAGATTGGATCAGCCAGACTGGATCAGTCTTATCCAGTCATTGGACCGGTCCGGATCGGCCGATCCATATCCATTGGACCGGTCCTAACCAAAGCCACTGGATACAATAGTTGTATCATGGCTTGACATAGGACCGGCCCTGGCTGATCCTAGTACAGACCAGCCGATATCCTTGAAACCATGATGGGGAGGGTTAAACTGTAACTGCCATCCCCCTAATCAATCGGGTTTTGGCAGAATTGGTAAGACAGTAACTGGGTCTGACCCAACCCGACCCAACCTGTCCAGTCTATAAAAATAGATATTTTATAAGAGAATAAATAAAAAATTATAGATTTTCCTTGAAAGCTCTATTTTATAATAAATGTCTAAAATCACCCCCCAGTCATCGGGTTTGGAGCTCGTTTGGTACTCTTATGGGCGGGTTAAGTTTTATAGTGGTTTTCTCTCTCTCGCTCTCTCTCTCTCTGTGGGCAGATCTGTTAATGAAAACAGAAATGGACTTTCCAGTGAAACATCTGCAATGAATATCCTTCCTACAATTAACAGAAATGGACTTCCCAACCTGAACATAATAGTAACTCCTTCCAACAATTATGCTTGCACTTTATACAGGGCTGAGCTATCATTTACAGAAACTGGAAGATGTGGCTGTGACTATTTACGTTTACAAGATTGAAAGGAAGATCAGTTTACTTCATATACCAGTTTCAGCTCGAAAGATATAAAAGAGGTAAACTGAGTTGAACAAGATATGCCAGTTTAATCATACAACAAAGTTTCCGGCTTCTACCTTGCTCCAAAAATCTTGCTTCACAGCACATCAGATCAATCAACACTTCCTGATAACACCCGTTTTTCTTTAACAATACCATCCTGGCCAATGAAGCAAATAGCCCGAATAAGTATGAATAGTATGAAATCTATCAAGAACATAATGTAAAGTATCGGTGCGATCGAGTCATGATCCCAAGTCAATCCCTAAGTTGTTAAAAATTTTGACTCGGTCCGGAAACGAATCAGATCGTCCGGTCCAGACGATCTGACTCAGTCTTGGATGAGTCAGATCAGACGATCCAATATGAATTGTCCGACGCCTTTAAAAAAATTTCTAATTTAAAAAATATAAAAATTTGGGCCATGTTTTGGATCACCAATCCAACTCGGCATTGGACCGGGACAATCCCCGATCCAATACCGAGTGTAAACACTATGATCAAGAATGTCCCAGTGAAAAAATTGTAGAGATATTTATACAACTTTAAGGGGAGACTAGATTGCCTAATTGTGTTTCAGTTTTGACTTGATTGCCTTGTGCAAAACTATATGCAAAAATATATATAAAAAAAAGAAGTTATTCTTGCTTACCTACGCAACCAAGCTTTAGGTTCGCTTATTCTGCTTGGGGCTTTTCAGATTCCAATGATGGTACCGAGCTCCCCAACGAATCCTTCTCTGATGTGCCACTAATCTTTTTATCTTCCTCTCCTGACAAAGGAGAAGAGGTACCTTTCTCTTCAACACTGCCAATCTGAGAAATATCTACTAGATCATCCTTCTCAGAATTCAAAACATGGGATGGTCCTGCAATTTGGTGATCCACACTGATATTAGCAAGAACTTGCTCGGAATATGCTTGTATCTGCGACGGATTAACTTCAAGGCTGCAGTTCCCTTCACAATCATTCTTATTGCTAACTGTTACTGCCGGGAATTGCAACTCACTATGATCCTCTGAGACAGGCTCCATGAAGAAAGACTCAGGAGCTACAGAGCACACAGCTTCCGTTACAGAAGCCTCTTTATCTTCACTCTGAGCATTACAAATTTCCAATTTCAGATCACCACTGTTGGTATCCTCACCAGAACTGGCCTCCATATCTTTACTACAATCAGCATTGGTACGATGCATGAGATCTTCTCGATCATTACTTTCGCTCCTGACATCACCCGCCTCTGACATATTCCAGTCTGCCTTGTCCTTATCAGAGAGACCCTCGTGCAAATCATCAGTACTGTGGCCAGAGGCAGGCTCAAATGTTGCGGTACTAGGAAGTTCACTACCATCATCAGCTTTTTCCACAACCATTGGACCCTCCAACTTATCAGAGGTAATCTCATGCAAAACACTGCCGCTGTGGTCCAAGGCATGGTCCAGAAGCATCACAGCACAAAGATCTCCACTATCATCAGCTTTTTCATAAATTGTCAGACCTTCTTGGATAATTTCGTTCTTGATATCGCTGGCTTTCAGATTATCAGGATTTTCTATATGATTTGGATCCATGGATTTCTGTCGTTCGGCAATCTCATCTACTTTCTTGTGATTCATTGAAACATCTGAATTGTCACCTGCATCATCAATACAGGAAGCAACCAGAATCGGGGGATCAGATCGAGTCTGAGTGAATTCGGAAACAGATGGGCTTATATCCGGTAGATCTGATGCTTCACTCCGACCAGGTATTGTGGTAGAGCTATCATTTTCCAGATTCCTTGATTTCAAAGAACTGTGCTCATCTAGCTGAGAAACTGGGGTGGTTTCTGACACAGTTGAAGCAGTATAAAGTGGAGCAGGTACTTCCCTCTCAACAAGTTCAGTAGTGGTGGGAAGATCATCGGTTTTTCCTGGGTCTTCCGAATTCACAGAATCTACAGCACAGTCAGAACCTGCAAGATGAGTGCTGGGAAGATCAAGAAGCTGTTCAGCTGGTTCACCTGGAGTTACTGGATTTGCAAAATTTGCCGAACCACCAGCCACACAATGAGTGCCAAAAATACCAACAATCTGTTCATCTGATTGAGACAGCTCGATAGATGCAGATAGAGTTGGTGCAGTAGGCTGATCTAGATCTTCACTCTGACCAAGTACACTATTGTCATCATTGTTTGCCGCTGCTTCATCTGGTGGTGGTAGCATGCCAGTTCCGGATACAGTTGGGGAAGCATCGGATATATCTAGAATTTCATTCTGATCAAGTACAGTAGTATCATCATGTTTTGGAGCAGAATTTTTTTGCTCTTCCAATCCACATTTGGCAACATCAGAAGAGGCATTGGGCTTATCGGGTTCCTCAAAAAGAAGAGGCACAGCAGGTTTTATCTCCAAAGCAGATTGGTTGCCTGCAAGTTCACCAGTATGTATATCTTCCACAGTATGACCAATTGAACAAGAAGATTCGACCAAGCAATTGTCTACGATGGTAGATTCCACTTGAGCACCATCTCTTTTAGAGATGTCTGTACCACAAATAGGATCAATGTTAATACCAGTACACTTGATAGTGTTGTTCCCAGCATTGCTGTCAGTTACAGGGGACTCCTCCGCACTTTTGGACTCCAGAGATGTATTTATCTGCATGCTGGAAGCACTTGTACAAGACACACTAAGATCCTTATCAGAAAAAAATGGTTTAACACAAGGAACGTCATCCTTTTGGCAGGAACTAACAGGAACATTGCTCTCAATTACCATGGACTCCTCTACACTTTTGGATTCCAGAGATGAATTTATCTGCATGATTGAAGCACTCGTACAAGAAACACTTAGATCCCTATCAGAAGCAAGTGGTTCAACACAAGGAACATCATCCTCTTGGCAGGAACTAGCAGGCACATTGCTCTCAGTTACCATGGATTCCTCTACACTTTTGGACTCCAGAGATGAATCTATCTGCATGCTTGAAGCACTCGTACAAGGAACACTTAGATCCCTATCAGAAGGAAGTGGTTTCACACAGGAAATATCATCCTTCTGGCCAACAGGAACGTTGCACTCAGTCACCATGGATTCCCCTACAATTTTGGACTCCTCAGATGTATTTATCTGCATGTTTGAAGAACTCGTACAAGAAACACTTAAATCTCTATCAGACGTAAGTGGTTTCACAGAGAGAACCTCATCCTTTTGGATGTAACAATCAGGAATATTGTTCTCAGTCACCATAGACTCCTCTGCATTTTTTGACTCCAGAGATGTATTTATCTGCATGCTTGAAGAATTCGTACAGGAAACACTTGGATCTCTATCAGCAGTAAGTGGTTTCACACAGATAACATCATCCTTTTGGCAGGAACTAACAGGATCATTGCTCTCAGTCACCATGGACGCCTCCGCATATTTGGATTCCAGAGATGTATTTATCTGAATGTTTGAAGGACTCGCACAAGAACCACTTAGATCCCTGTCAGAAGCAAGTGGTTTCTCACAGGAAGCATCATCCTTTTGGCTGGAACTAACAAGAACATCGCTCTCAGTCAGAGTGGACTCTTCTGTATTTTTGGACACTGGAGACGTATTTATCTGCATGGTTGAACCCCTGTCTACACTCCCCAAGCACTCCCCAGATTCAGTTTCTGATGAGCATGTTCCAATTGAGGAGCTCTTCAATAAGGAAGAAGCATCATTCATTCCACCTATTTGAGATCTTACGGAGGAAGAGTCAGGTTTAACAGGGATCAGAGAACGTTCAGGTCCAGATGACAAGTTTTCATCCTTTAACCTTATCAGTGCATTGGCTTCTGAATATGCAGAGTTCTTATCCATGGCAAGCCTAGGATTTACCACAACTTCTGGAATGAGAACCATAGGAGGATTAGTAGTCGGTGCGTCCCGGTCTATACTCCCCATGTACCTCCCAGATTCAGTTTCTGATGAGCATGTTCCAAATGAAGTGTCCTTCAATAACAAAGTAGCATCATTCATTCCACCTGCTTGTGATCTTCCCAAGGACGACTCAGATTGAACAGGAATCAGAGAAGGTTCAGCTTCAGATGGCAAGCCTTGATCCTTTAACCTTTGCGGTGCATCAACTTCATTGGCTTCTAGACATGCAGAATTCTTGTCCATGGCAAGCCTAAGATTTACAACAACTTCTGGAATGAGATCAACTGTAGAGGGATGAGTAGTCAAGGCTCCCCTGTCTATACCTCCCATGCACGGCCCAGATTCAGTTTCCAATAAGCATGTTCCTAATGAAGCGTCCTTCAATAAAGTAGCATCATTCACTCCACCTGCTTGAGATTGACCCGGTGATGAGGCCGGTTGAACAGGTTTTAGAGAAGTTTCAGCTTCAGATGGCAAGTGTTCATCCTTTAACCTTAGAGGTGCATCTTCTTCATTGGCTTCAAGACATGCAGAGTTCTTGTCCATGGAACTGACCGCGTTCTCATGCACCACTAACGGGATTGATGGCTTCTTGTAGTGGGCAGAATGAACTAACTTCTCACTAGAATTAGGCCCGTGGTCAGGTAACATACTGAGAGGACAGGTGTCAGAAGCTTGCTTTGTAGTAAGATCTGTCACTTCTTGAGCGTCCGTGTCCTGCTTATCTATTTTAGTGCTGGCTTTAGAGCCCAAAGGCTTCCCACTTTTTTCTTCTGGCACACAAGAATTCTTCGTGGAAGATGCATTTTGCATGCCAGCTGCTTGAGTTTGTTCAATTGAAAAGGCAGGATCGGCAGGTCTTTGAGATAACTCAACATTTGGTGGCAACTCTTCATCCCTTGGCTGGAGTAATCGACCTTCAACACTCTTTAACAATCTCGGCATATCCAATTGCTGTTCGCTCTTCTGATCAGATGAAATATCAGGACAGTGCTGACAAGCTTTATCAGAACTAATCTCTCTCAATTTCTTAGCATCAGTCTCTTCTTTGTCACTTGTGATGACGTCTTTCAAGGAATTAATATCCCTGCTTGCCACCATTGATCCGACTGAGTAAACATGAGATGTGGGTGGCGCAATAGCAACAGTGTGTGAGCTCTTTACTGCGGAAACAGCATGTTTATTATTAGTAACTCCCGCGTCTTTCTTTCTCGGGCCTCGCTTAACTAGGGCAGGTTGTTTGCTCTTATCTTTATCTGCAGAGGATTTTGTTTGACGAACTCTGTGCGGGACTAATGGCTTTTCACTCTTTATGTTTGGGGAGTTCATAAGAGGTGCAGTTCCGATAAACATATTGTCTTGGCGTGTAATAGATTCAACAGGTTTGACAACAGGAAGGTCCAATCGTCCTGCCCCATTACCTCCTGAACTACTTGGAAGTGCTTCCTTTGAGGAATCAAAAGGAGGTCCAGCTTTTTGGATACTCGGGACTGAAGTAGATACCTGATTTGCTGTTACTTTTTGTTTCTGATTTGGCATCACATCCATGGATCCCATTCGAAGGGACCTCCTCTCCCTCAAATCTTGTGCCAATGCAGGCTGGACATGTTTACATGAAGGATCAATTTTGTGCTCTTTCCCAGCAGGTAGCAACCCAACCTTCACCCCATCAATCTTCTGTGAATCTAAAGAAGGTATTCCATCTGTTCGAGCAGTTGAAGTATTTTTAGTAGAAGCAGCTTTCGTCTCAGAAATGAGCATCCCCCTCTCAGATTCCTTTTTCTCTACACCAGGTAATGCACTCTTGAATTTATCTTGGGTAAAAGACGAGACAGGAGCACCAACTGGAACTAATTCAACCATTTTTCGCAGTCCTGAGATGGGGTTAACCTCGAAAGTAACAATAGTAGGTGCATTTGAAGTTCCAGATGGTCTATTGATCACCTTATGCCTGTCTAGGGAAAAAAGAGAACTTGAAGACCCAACTGGCGTTGTGCTTGCATCCTTAGGAATTCTCGAAATAAGATTAATTTCAGAACCAGCAACAATAGGTGCATTTGAAGTTCCAGACGGTTTACTTGTTGCCTTCTGCTTGTCCTGGGGAAAAGAAGAAAGAGAGATCTCCGATGCCGTATTTCTTTCTATTGGAGGTCTCACAACAGGATTACTTTCAGGACCAACAGCAGGTGGACCGGAATTCTGTTTTTTTCCTCTGCGTCGTGGTGCTTCTACTCCACTTTGAGTCTTCCGGCTTGGTCCTTTAATTTGCATGGGGAGGCCCGGAGTAGTGGTTACAGAACCAGGCACAGTCCCTGTGCTAAATTCATTTTGAATGGTACCACTGAGGCCTTTGATGGTAACAGAACCATGAAAAGTATCAGGGCCAGGTATGGTAGCAGAGCTTGAAATAATCTCTCCCCTAACCAGATTCTTAATGGGTTCACAAGGTGATGGAAGAACCACTGCAGATGGAGATATATCTGGTGTTGCTCTTTTCGGTCTACCACGCCCTCGTCTGGACGGTGGTAACTCTTTACCTGGAGGTGCCAACAATGACTCAGTGGCAGGTGCTGGTGCTGGGGCTGGGGCTGGGGCTGGTGGAGGTGGCAGTGGCGGTGGCGGTGGCAGTAGTGGTGGTTCTTCTATGTTCCCCACGGAAACTTGAGACACAGTTGTATCAGCTGCCATACTTGTCTCTTTTTCTCCTTCCTTCTGTTTGGGAGATTCAGGAGAGTCAGCTTGACACATCTTTTCAAATTCTTCTTCAGTCCACTGATCTTCATAGGAGCGTACCTGAGTAAGTAAAATAAAAATATTATATATATATAGACCATGCCTACCATATAAAACATTCGCTTTGGCTATAAGAATAGATACACAATTTACCAACCTCTCTAGCTCGTTTACCCCTTCCATAGTGTTGGGTATCAAGCCCCCCAAGATACCCTCTTTTCCGCTTTACTACCTCTACGTTAGATACTTCATAAACTTGCATAGCTTTATAGAATGCTTTCAGTTCATCATCCGTTACAAGACGAGTGGGCAGATGAGGTAAAACAGAACCATCTTTATTTTGTTCCTGCGCCAACTTTTGCCATGCTGCCTGAGGAATTTAATTACAACAAAACTCACTCCATTAGATTACCATTAAGATGCTAGTCAAAGGCTAGTTATACTGCCAAGACAAAAAGGGAGAGATGGTGTATGTATAAATATGCATATACCATTTCTTCTTCACGCCTTTTCTTGTCAATTGATTCAAAAACATCGATCTCCGACTCACTGTCAATGTGCATGACATTGAAAGGCTTCAATTTGATGAGCGCATATAAAAAAAAAGAATTTAAATTAAATGTTAATTTACAAAAGAATAGCCAAGTGAAAACGTAACATAAGTCCTTTCCTCTAACACAAATAACACACAAATAACTTCCTCTTTAACAGGTTCCACCAAGGAAAACACTGGAACAAATCAAACTAACTGAATCTTTACTAGCATCCCCTCTACAATTACACTGTGTAAGGACCTGTGATTGGGAGATTCCTATCTAAGCAATTGAGTCTTCCCATCTAATTTTATTCTAATAGTTCCGCATGAATTGAGCTAATCTCTTATATTTCTTTTTGCCTCTCTTGAAATACGAGCTTTATGCGAGTCTAGATATGACAATCTTATTGAATTGACCTCTCGTCTTTTGAAAAATTATAATGCACGTTCCTATTTCCCTTTCATGTCATTCAGTATTTGGACTCCTAAATATAATTGGGTATTCTCTTCCAAATTGATTCTCTAAATTGATCATCAAGTATACTTCAGTCTGCTTCTTTCCTATTAAATTCAAATGAATGCTAACAGCTCCAACATCATTGAAGAGCTGGTGCAGACTATAACACACCATACAGTAACTACAACATTCTCCAAAGGTAAATATAACATAAAGCCCTTTTCCTAGAAAATTGTGTAGACCAGTGTAGTCAAGTCATCTAGGCAATGTCTATGAAATTTGCCCTCCTCCTAGGCAAAGCAATAGCCAAGTGTTGCCACAGCATCATCTTGGCAATAGAAAAATTACGCTTTTTTACTTTTTCATAAACCTACACATTAAAATAAATATTAGTATATTGGGTAAAATATTTATGAAGGTGATAAATAAAGACCAAAAAAATCATTAATTAACTTGTACCATAACATGATAAAATATTAACATGTTATAATTTAGAAGAAAAAAGGATGATGGCTTACTTACAACCAAATAGTCCATTACACCAAGTTATCAAAACAAGAACACACACATATACACGCACACGCGCACAAGATAAGTTCATGCATGTGCTCAACAACAAAATGCAAAATCTTGATCATCAAAAAATCAACATTGTCAAAATCTCCCAATTAAGTCATCATTTGCTTCAACAATGTACTCTTAAGTCTTCACCTCCATCTCATCAAAATCAATTGTGAGTTTTGGATTTGACCAAGATCAAGTCTGCCACAGTCATGCGCTTCCAAAGAGTGTCACCTCTTGATATTACTGATCACCCATCTCAGTTGCGTGTGGGAGGTTTGTGAGTCAAGGTAAAGCACTATGCAAATTACTCATAGAACTATTTAATTTGAGTGGAGAGAGAAAATATGATATTTGAAAATAAAAAGCTCTTTAATGCCTGTTAACACCAATGGCATTAGAATGACTACTTCTCATGGGCTATGGCTTCAAAGGAATATATTGGTGTCTCTGTTAATGATCTGAAATCAGATTGGAAAACAGAAACCTACTCTTCAGCCAGTGCTGAAAATCTGTACCACAGTCCTGCACTCTAACGTGGCTTAACTTTTGACAGCTGTTTCTTGGTAAACTAGGAAACTTAAAGTACTGGAGTTGTGTTTAAGCATATGGTAGGTAGAGTGATTAAGGAATACTCTAGTACAATTGGTGTTGGCAATCACAATCAGGATAGATAGCTTTCTTTGCCTCATGCACTGAAGACTGCATCATGGAAGCAGACACGAGTAATATCATATGTTGTGACCTAGGCCCCCAGCATGGATGATTGGGGTTATTGCACGTGCATAGAAAGACCCAATCCTACAGTGCATTACTGGGCGTCAAGTTTCCAATGGAGTTCTAGTGATTAATGTATAAATAAGGAGTACGACGACAGACATAGCTTACAAAGCAGATATGACGAAAACGTATGACCATATCAACACTGGTGCGCAGAGATCATAAATGGACTTCTTCCAAAGCTCCAAAGATTAAGGAAATGCGATGCCCTTTCACCTTTCCATTTCATTTTGGTTGGGAAAGGTTTTGAGTAAGATGATGAAAAAGGCAGAAGACAACCTCATAGTACGAATCTCGTTAGGAGGTGCAGCCTTGTATGTGACTCATCTGCTGTTTGCAGATGATACTCCCTTATTGTGTGATGCTTGTCATTCCCATTTGCAAGTAGTCAGGCTCATTCTTAAATGTTTTGAGGTGGCGTCTATATTGAAGATCATTCTCCCTAAAAGAGAGGTATCTGAAATTAGTGAGGTTGTTAGCTTAGAGCACCTTTGGGTAAAACTTGGATTGCAGAATTAGTCCAGGACTCACTCTTGGGGTTTCTCGCAAGCCTACTTCTGTGTAGGATCCCCTAAGGTGGAGTGAACGGAGAAGAAATCATACTCGTGGAAGAGGAGTTTGCACCCTAAGGGGAGCACAATGACTTTAATAGAAAGCTTACTGTTGAATCTGCCTACATACCTTGTCACTCTTTCCTATTCCCGTGGTGGTGACCAAGAGAATTGAGAAGCTCCAAAGCTATGATGTCGACAAGGGAAGTTTGTAAGTCTAAGCATCAAGAAGGGTTGTGTAGATTATCCCATGATCTTTCTTCCATTGCTTTGGATAATGAGGTATTTTTGGGGGAGTACCTTGAGAAGAAAGATGCCTCAATTATTCAAAGACCGTATTTATGAAGGCTGTTGAATCTGATCCCATTCACCATCTGTTGGGCCATGGGGAAAGCGAGAATTAGAAGAGTTTTTTACCACAACTAAAACAACAAGTATGTCAAGTACTACGTTTACAGGCACGCTGTTAGGTTATTGTCACATTGGCTGGTGGCCCAGGAGTTTGAGGACTCTTATATGCACTCGGTTCTGTTGGACAAGGAGTCTTTTTGTTCCTTGTAAATTTCTTTTCCTTGTTCTACAGCTTGGTCTGGTTAGCCCTGAGGGCTAGCCTTTTGTATACTCATTGTGTACATGGGGCTTTCCCCATTTTATTTTGATAGAAATCCAAATCCTATTTCACCTACAAAAAGAAGTGTGTATATATATATATATATATATATATATATATATATATATAGAAAGAGAGAGAAAGAGAGAGAGAGAGGGAGAGAGAGAGAGAGAGAGAGAGAGAGAAAGAGACGGATCCTAGCCTCTCTTGATGAACATTTCATCACTTCTTTACTTTGAAAAGGTTACATCTTCTCAAGAAACTTTCCATTGCTATTCTTCGTAGCATATTGAAAGTGTGAAACAACAAAATCATTTTAGATTCTTTCACTTGATATGCCTGGACTAACCTTTTTTGCAGTTCTGTTTTTGATTAGCATGCATAGATTTATTCTCCATGCTATATTTTTGTACAGCTTCACCAAGCATGATAGCCTTTAAAGATTCTAAGAAATATTTTGACAATAATTTCGAACCCCCCTCCCATCCAACATGAAGGTTGAATTCTGTAATCTTTTCTTATCCAATAAAATTCTTAAGTTTTGATAAAAGAAGTGCCATGTAGAACAGATTGCTGCACCCTTCTTTCGACATGTTGACTTCAAAGATTTCCTTAAATACCTACTAGATGATCAGTCTCAACCAACCCCACGTTCCCACAAATAAAGAAGACAAGAAGGATGACTTTCTGATCCCTAGTGTCCTGATGTGTAAGGCACTAATACAAACAGATCGTATATAGAAAAATAATATGAATTTCTAAATCAGATTACCTGCGAGCTAAGAGATCATTTAGAGCATCATCATCTAAAACAGGAGCAGCTTCTTCTTTCTTACACTCCCTTAGGAGCGACTCCAAATATTCTCTCCGATCTTCCGCACTGTCATGGAATTATGGCAGAGATCTTCAGTTCGGAAATACAGAAAACTTTAACACGTGACCTTGACTCAGTAAGGACTCAAAATTACCTTGTATTATTGTCAAAAAAGCCAGCAGTAATGCTCTGATTAGCGACTCCCAGCTTGTGCTCAGCTGCAGCTCTGACTTGTTCCTCCACAGTCCGAACCTTATTTACAGGAATTGCACTTTTAAGACTTTAGCAAGCATAGATACATAGCATGCATTGCAGATGAAATCAAATAGAAATGGCATAGACATGATAGATAAACATACTGCTATAATCATCAAGAACCTCAATAAAATGATTAATCCCTAATAGTTGGTGTCGGCAACAGAAATATTATTTCACCATCCTAATCTATGAAAAACTACATTTTCATTCAGACTATTTGCCTTCGAATCATTTCTAACAGATTCGAAACATACTGCTATAATCATCAAGAACCTCAATAAAATGATTAATCCCTAATAGTTGGTGTCGGCAACAGAAATATTATTTCACCATCCTAATCTATGAAAAACTACATTTTCATTCAGACTATTTGCCTTCGAATCATTTCTAACAGATTCCATCCAGGTCCGTCTCCTAAACATTTTAAATCCTACAACTTGCACTTCTCACTGAAGCTTCCACATGTCTCCATTTTATATATCACTGTAATGTTTGAAATTTCTTTTCCTACACTTAATTTTCATGTGTTCATGTATTTCTCCATACTTTTTATTCATTAGCGTTTCAGTAAGTATTGATTATTGAATATCATGATTAATTCAATCATATTCAAACAGATATTTCGTAGAGAGTAACTGCATTGATAAAGTGGTAGCTGCCACTTATAGAGCATCACGTTATCCATGGGAAAATGATGAAAACAAGATCTTCATTATCTCCTCAGGGAAGCTCACATGTATATGGAATATTGGTATTAAGACCCTATCATGTGTCTAGGATGTCATGCGTTCCCTATATGCAAAAAAAAAATTGAAATATAATATATATATATGAACGGCATTTTACTTTGATAAACAAATATATGCCTATGAATAAAGAAATTGGGAAACTATATACAGATGAAAAATGACACTTAATCTCCAAATATTTCCTCAAACAAGCCCACTGTCAACTTCCTCTCTCTATACACACGCACAAATAATGTATATATGCTCTCTCTCTCTCTCTCTCCTTATATATGTGCATCACGTTATCCATGGGAAAATGATGAAAACAAGACCTTCATTATCTCCTCAGGGAAGCTCACATGTACATGGAATATTGGTATTAAGACCCTATCATGTGTCTAGGATGTCATGCGTCCCCTATATGCAAAAAAAAATTGAAATATATATAATATATACGAACGGCATTTTACTTTGATAAACAAATATATGCCTATCTATGAATAAAGAAATTGGGAAACTATATACAGATGAAAAATGACAATTAATCTCCAAATATCTCCTCAAACAAGCCAACTGTCAACTTCCTCTCTCTATACACACGCACATATACATATCTATACATTTATGTACACATATATATGTATATACTCTCTCTCTCTCTCTCACTCTGTACTTATATATGTATATATATAAAGAAAGAAACTAAATATTAATAAACTCAAATCTCTATCTTAATGAAGCACACATGCAAAACTCTATCGCAAAAATGACAGAAGCTCTATTTCCTCAAGGAAGCTCACATGTCCTCCCTCCCTCCAACACATATACAATAATTCAAGAAAATAAAATGAACTGCATTTTTTAGTAGGCCGTATTCAAACCAGATTTTCCTTATCCCAAGAGATTAAAATGGAGCATACTTGAAACCGCTACCTTCTGTCACAATTCCTTTTTTTTTAACCAACTGCTTGTGGGGCATGGAGGCAGAAGCCGTTGTGTTTCCTTTATGACATATTTAATAGTTTTAAATGATTGGAAAAAATTTATTTCCTTTCATGACATTAAATAATCTTAAATCCTGTATCTTATTGAAATATAAGAAGAAAACAGCTGCTCACGATTTTTATTTTCTATTTTTATGATTCTTCAATTATTGGTCTTTGCAGGGATGCCAGGGACCTGAAGCCGAATTCTGTCTGGTTCAAGTGATTTTATACAGTTTGTACCGAAAGAATTGACGGATTGGTCATAAAGATCCAGTAAAACAATAGAATAGCCAGTTGACATTTCAACTGGTCCACTCTGCTTTTGAAAACATTGCCCAAGATCCATGAATACTGAAGCTCATTTCACTCAGAATGGTATTAACAATTCAGAAGCTCCTAACCCCAAATATTACAGCAATTGGGTTAACATCACTGCTTTTAGATGATGTTTGCATCCCACTCTATCCCAGATCTCGGAACAAACGAAAAAGCTCTCTATAATAGTCAATGAGAGCCCACCGACTTTTATACCAATGTGGGGTGATAGATTAATTAGATCCCACTGGCTTTTATATCATTGTGGGATGATAGAAATGATAGTACAAAATGAGAAACAAAAATATAACATAGCAACAAAAAAGGTTACAACTAAAAATCCACACAACAGTAGTGCATTATCATAAAGTGAAAAGGTGTTGCATCAACCAATTTTTTCTGATAAAACAACAGTATAAAATAAAACAAAAACTAAATTATTTCCACATTCAAACTCTACCATCATATCAACTTAGGCCAGTCAAGGGATACTTCCTTATGTAGCATGATAAAATGAGACCATTTTCAAGTTCATTACTGTTTTCCTGAAGAATGGCTTCAACAAATTGCAACTACAGGCCCAAAGTACTCTATAGAATCACATTGGTATCATATCCACCCATGTTTCAACACAATGACCCAAATGCATCATGGTAGGCAGCCATCATTAACTTCAATACATATTGCTTGAAAAGGATGAGGAATCTTTTTGAGCCCCATGCAAAGCCATATCTCTCACCTTAAATTATGCTGCTATACAAAAATCTCCAAATCCAAGGTCCGTCTTCCTCTAGAGATACATTTTTAACCTACCCATCAATCAGGAATAGTTATAATTGCCATCGTCCTCGTCATCTTTGCACACACTTCCCTCAAGATTTGAATCATATTAAATGCTAACCAAGTCCATCTATGTGGAATAAATATGAACAAAAGATCAAAGAAAAATTTCCCACTGAAGATTGAATTTGCAACAGATGCAAAATGATAATGAATTAATAAAACATAACTGGAAATAATATCCAACCTCCGTTATAAAATCTTGTATAGAATATCCCCTACAATGCCAGATAAAATCCCTTGGCAATTTATCCGTGTGAGCAAACTATGGAAGCTGGAAACCCTGAGGGGTTGTCCCAATGGTCACTTGCAGCTGGTGCCTCATGAAGCACCAGGTCGGGGGTTTGATTCTGCGGGGTGCCGTTTCACTCGGGGCCACTGGAGGCTTACCCGGTTGTTAACTTCAGGACCCCAGGGATTAGTCGTGGTGCGCGCAAGCTGGCCAGGACACCCAGGTTATCAAAAAAAAAAAACTATGGAAGCTGGAAGTTTAAAAAGATACATGCAGCAGACTGGAATATTGTCCAGACAGCTATTAAATAGAATTTTGCAAGGTCCTAAGGAAAAAAAAAATCAATTATTTCCATTTTGCCAATCAATTCTCCATCTTCACAAGGATTTGATCTCAAATGACAGTCCAGGTGGGTTTTACACTCACAGGGATGCCAAAATACATGGAGAGAACCACATAAGCAGCCCAAGAGGCATGTGCATTCCTCAAACAAGTTTTTTTTTATCGATAACGAAAAGTTTTATTGCAAAGGAGAAAGAGAAAGTACAGCAATAGTAAAGAGAAAGAAAGAAGGAAAAAAAAAAAGAAATAACAGGGTCCCCCAAGGGGGAAGACCAGAAAGAGAACATAAAAGAAAACTAACACAATGGGGAGAAAGTCTCCACCATTAGGGACATCCTAAAGCTCCAAACGATCGGACAATCTCGCAAGCATAAAACACAACCACTTCAGCCTCAATATTTACAGAAATACTCCTAGCTCCCAGCATCTCAAAATGTCTGACCACGACAGATCTTTGAATTCCGTGAGAGTAGTTTCCCAAGCCGACGCCATACTCATTATATAATTAGTTTCCCCGTGCTGTTTTCTTTGTCTTCAAAGATTCTACTATTTCTCTCTCCCCAAATACCCCACAATATAGCAAAGATAACAAATCTGTACAAGATTTGACCCCGCTTCCCAATAGAAGGAAAACACCATTGATCTAGCATATTCCGGACTGAGTAGGGGGCCACCCAGTCCACTCCAACCAGTCTAAGAAAGAATCCCCAAATCTGATTCGCCCACCTGCTTCTCATGAATAAGTGATCCACGGTTTCCCCACAACTCAGACACATATGACATATCTCGGGAGAAAGAGCCATGAATGGCCTCCTCCTTTGCATTAAGTCTGCAGTATTGATTCTGTAAAGAAGAGTAGACCACGCAAAGGCTTTGACTTTTGGGGGGACCCTGGTTCCTCAAACAGGTCATTGGAAATTTGGAATCATCCTCCATGCAATCAATCTACTCCTATGTATATCAAATCCTAGACCTGAAAGTGCCTCAAAAAAAGTGAAGGATGTGCTTGGGATACATAACCTTCACTAGAGATGCATTAAGAAAGAAGCCCAAATCATCTGCATACGGGGACTTTGTAATTTTTAGTATAGATAAAGGAGGAAGATTATTTTTCCCTAGACATAATAGATTTAGGATTTAATCTATCTTTGTTAATAAGATAAAGACCAAATAATCAGGCAAATTATAGAGTTAATTTTTCTACCACTTTAACATTCTTGCTAATTCTATTATTCACAAAAAGAAAAAAGATTCAGAGAAACAGAGATATTTAAATTTTCAACTACAGTGAGGAATTCAGTCATAACCACGAGAAGAAAAGCAAACATGCATAACAATGCATCAAAAAACAAACATTTTAACCAATACAAATGAACTGAAACAAGACATATTTTGCTGATGATACAAGCATTCATTCCCACTGGGATTGGGGTTTTCGGCCACATGAAGGCCTCGCCTGGCAAACCAACAACACAATGGGGCAGAAGGAGCTCTTTCTGTGCCATGCAGTGGAACTCCATTGGGAAGAAACTTTCCACGAGAGAGGTGGCATAACACATGAATTC
>JAUPMG010000011.1:9463119-9473604 GCA_031762675.1 Pachysandra terminalis
CTCGTCTTTTGAAAAATTATAATGCACGTTCCTATTTCCCTTTCATGTCATTCAGTATTTGGACTCCTAAATATAATGGGGCATTCTCTTCCAAATTGATTCTCTAAATTGATCATCAAGTATACTTCAGCCTGCTTCTTTCCTATTAAATTCAAATGAATGCCAACAGCTCCAACATCATTGAAGTGCTGGTGCAGACTATAACACACCATACAGTATCTGCCCATAACATTCTCCAAAGGTAAATATAACATAAAGACCTTTTCCTAGAAAATTGTGTAGACCAGTGTAGTCAAGGCGTCTAGGCAATGCCTATGAAATTTGCCCTCCCCCAGGCAAAGCAATAGCCAGGTGTTGCCACAGCATCACCTTGACAATAGAAAAAGTAAGCTTTTTACTTTTCCATAAACCTACACATTAAAATATATATTAGTATATTGGGTAAAATATTAATGAAGGTGATAAATAAAGACCAAAAAATCATTTATTAACTCGTACAATAACATGTTATAATTTAGAAGAAAAAAGGATGATGGCTTACTTACAACCAAATGGTCCACTACACCAAGTTATCAAAACAAGCACACACACACACACACACACACGCACGCACGCACAAGCACACGCGCGCACACACACACACACACAAGATAGTTTATGTATGTGCTCAACAACAAAATGCAAAATCTTGATCATCAAAAAATCAACATTGTCAAAGTCTCCCCATTAATTCATCATTTGCTTCATCAATGTACTCCTCTTCACATCCATCTCATCAAAATCAGTTGTGAGTATTGGATTTGACCAAGATCAAGTCTGTTACAATCATGAGTCTCCAAAGAGTCACCTCTTGATATTACTGATCACACATCTCAGTTGCGTGTGGAGGTTTGGGAGTCAAGGTAAAGCACTATGCAAATTACTCATAGAAACTATTTCATTTGAGTGGAGAGAAAAAATATGATATTTGAAAATAAAAAGCTCTTTAATGCCTGTTAACACCAATGGCATTAGAATTATTACTTCTCATGGGCTAGGGCTTCAAAGGAATATATTGGTGCCTCTGTTAATGATCTGAAATCAGATTGGAAACAGAAACCTACTCTTCAGCCAGTGCTGAAAATCTGTACCTCAGTCCTGCACTCTAATGTTGCTTAACTTTTGACAGTTGTTCCTTCGTAAACTAGGAACCTTAAAGTACTGGAGTTGTGTTTAAACATATGGTAGGTAGAGTGATTAAGGAATACTCTAGTACAATTGGTGTTGGCAATTACAATCAGGATAGATAACTTTCTTTGCCTCATGCACTGAAGACTGCATCATGGAAGCAGACATGAGTAATATCATATGTTGGGAACTAGGCCCCCAGCATGGATAATTGGGGTTATTGCACGTGCCTAGAAAGATCCAATCCTACAGGACATTACTGAGCGTCAATTTTCCAATGGAGTTCAAGTGATTAATGTACAAATAAGGAGTAGGACGGCAGACATAGCTTACAAAGCAGATATGGCGAAAACACATGACCATGCGAACTTCCTCTTGTAATCATTGAATAGATTGGAGTTCAAAGAAAAAAAAAAGAAAAAAATGAAGAAGGAAACAGATTATGGCATGCATATTGACACTGATGCTCAGAGATCATAAACGGACTTCTTCCAAAGCTCCAAAGGTTAAGGTAATGTGATGCTCTTTCACCTTTCCATTTCATTTTGGTTGGGAAGTGTCTTGAGTAGGATGATTAAAAAGGCAGAAGACAGCTTCATAGTAGGAATCTCATTAGGAGGTGGAGCCTTGTCTGTAACTCATCTGCTGTTTGCAAATGATACTCCCTTATTGTGATGCTTGTCATTCTCATTTGCAAGTAGTCGGGCTCATTCTTAGATGTTTTGAGGTGATGTCTGTATTGAAGATTGTTCTCCCTAAAAGAGAGGTATCTGAAATCAGTGAGGTTGTTAACTTAGAGCACCTTTAGGTAAAAATTGGATTGCAGAATTAGCTCAGGACTCACTCTTGGATTTCGCACAAGGCTACTTCCGTGCAGGATCCCAAGGTGGAGTGAACGGAGAAAAAATCAGACTAGTGGAAGAGGTGTTTGCACCCTAAGGGGAGCACAATGACTTTAATAGAAAGCTTACTGTTGAATCTGCCTACATACTTTGTCACTCTTTCCTACCAAGAGAATTGAGAAGCTACAAAGCTATGATGTGGAAAAGGGAAGTTTGTAAACCTAAGCATCAAGGAGGGTTGTGTAGATAATCCCACGATCTTTCTTCTATTGCTTTGGATGAGGTTTTTATGGGGGAGTACCTTGAGAAGAAAGATGCCTCAATTATTCGAAGACCGTATTTCTGAAGGCCGTTGAATCTGATCCCATTTACCATCTGTTGGGCCGTGGGGAAGGGAGAATTAGGAGAGTTTTTTACCACAACTAAAACAAGTATGTCAAGTACTATGTTTACAGGCACGCTGTTAGGTTATTGTCATATTGGCTGTTGGCCCAGGAGGAGTTTGAGGACACTTATATGCACTCGGTTCTGTTGGACAAGGAGTCTCTGTGTTCCTTGTAAATTTCTTTTCATTGTTATACAGCTTGGTTTGGCTAGTCATGAGAGCTAGGAGACGGATCCTAGGCTCTCTTGATGAGCATTTCATCACTTCTTTACTTTGAAAAGGTTACATCTTCTAAAGAAACTTTCAATTGCCATTCTTCCTAGCATATTGAAAGTGAAACAACAAAATCTTTTTAGATTCTTTCACTTGAGAGGATATGTGGTCATGCCTGGACTAACTTTTTTGCAGTTCTGTTTTGATTAGCATGCATAGATTTATTCTCCATCCTAAATTTTTGTATAGCTTCACCAAGCATGTCTCTTCTCTATGATAGCCTTTCAAGATTCTTAGAAATATTTTGACAATAATTTCAAACCCCCCTCCCATCCAACATGAAGGTTGAATTCTGTAATCTCTTCTTATCCAATAAAACTCTTAAGTTTTGATAAAAGAAGGGGCATGTAGAACAGATTGCTGCACCCTTCTTTTAACATGTTCTTGAAAGATTTCCTTAAATACCTACTAGATGATCAGTCTCAACCAACCCCACGTGCCCACAAATAAAGATGACAAGAAGGATGACTTTCTGATCCCCAGTGTCTTGATGTGTAAGGCACCAATACAAACAGAATGTATATAGAAATATAATATGAATTTCTAAATCAGATTACCTGCGAGCTAAGAGATCATTTAGAGCATCATCATCTAAAACAGGAGCAGCTTCTTCTTTCTTACACTCCCTTAGGAGCGTCTCCAAATATTCTCTCCGATCTTCCGCACTGTTATGGAATTATGGCAGAAATCTTCAATTCGGAAATACAGAAAACTTTAACACGTGACCTTGACTCGGTAAGGACTCAAAATTACCTTGTATTATTGTCAAAAAAACCAGCGGTAATGCTCTGATTAGCGACTCCCAGCTTGTGCTCAGCTGCAGCTCTGACTTGTTCCTCCACAGTCCGAACCTGCACTTTTAAGACTTTAGCAAACATAGATACATAGCATGCATTGCAGATGAAGTCAGATAGAAATGGCATAGACATGATAGATAAACATACTGCTATAATCATCAAGAACCTCAATAAAATGCTTAATCCCTAATAGTTGGTGTCGGTAACAGAAATATTATTTCACCATCCTAATCTATGAAAAACCACATTTTCATTCAGACTATTTGCCTTTGAATCATTTCTAATAGACTCCATCCAGGTCCTTTTCAGCCTTCTCCTAAACGTTTTAAATCCTGCAACTTGCACTTCTCACTGAAGCATCCACATGTCTCCATTTTATATATCACTGTAGTGTTTGAAATTTCTTTTCCTACACTGAATTTTCATGTGTTTATGTATTTCTCCATACTTTATAATCATTAACGTTTCAGTAAGTATTGACTATTGAATATCATGATTAATTCAATCATATACAAACAGATAGTTCTTAGAGAGTAACTGCAGTGAGAAAGTGGTAGCTGCCACTTATAGAGCATCATGTTATCCCTGGGAAAATGATGAAAATAAGATCTTCATTATCACCTCAAGGAAGCTCACATGTATATGGAATAATGATATCAAAACCCTATCATGTGTTTAGGATGTCATGCGTCCCCTATATGCAAAAAAAATAAAATTAAATCTATATAGTATATATGAACGGCATTTTACTTTGATAAACAAATATATGCCTATGAATAAAGAAATTGGGAAACTACATACAGATGAAAAATGGCAATTAAATATATATATTTCTATATTTGTACACAAATGTGTAGATATGTATATGTGCGTGTATAGAGAGAGGAAGTTGACAGTGGGCTTGTTCGAGGAGATATTTGGAGATTAATTGCCATTTTTCATCTGTATGTCGTTTCCCAATTTCTTTCTCTCTCTCTCTCTCTCTGTGTGTTCTTTTATATATATATGTATAGAAAAAGAAACTAAATATTTACAAAAATTGAAGAGACTCAAATCTCTATCTTAATGAAGCACACATGCAAAACTCTATCACAAAAATGACAGAAGCTCTATCTCCTCAAGGAAGCTCACATGCCCTCCCTCCCTCCAACACATATACAATAATTCAAGAAACTAAAATGAACTGCATTTTTTAGTAGGCCTATTCAAACCAGATTTTCCTTATCCCAAGAGGTTGAAATGGAGCATATTTGAACTCACTACCTTCCGTCACAATTCCTTTTTTTTTTTACCGACTGCTTGTGAGGCTTGGTGGCAGAAGCTGTTGTGTTTCCTTTATGACATATTTAATAGTTTTAAATGATTGCAAAAACTTTATTTCCCTTCATGACATGTTAAATAATCTTAAATCCTGTACCTTATTGAAATATAAGAAGAAAACAGCTGCTCTTGATTTTTATTTTCTATTTTTTAGATTCTTTAATTATTGGTCTTTGCAGGGATGCCAGGGACCTGAAGTCAAATTCTGTCTGGTTCTCGTGATTTTATACAGTTTGTACAGAAAGAATTGACGGATTGGTCATAAAGATCCAGTAAACAGTAGAATAGCCAGTTGACATTTCAACTGGTCCACGCTGCTTTTGAAAACATTGCCTAAGACCATGAATACTGAAGTTCTTTTCACTCAGAATGGTATTACCAATTCAGAAGCTCTTAACCCCAAATATTACAGCACTTATATGCAATTGGGTTAACTCCACTGCTTTTAGATGATGTTTGCATCCCAATCCATCCCAGATCTCGGAACTCATGAGGAAGCTCTCTATAATAGTCAATCAGAGCCCACTGACTTTTATACCATTGTGGGGTGATAGAATAATTAGACCCCACTGGCTTTTATATCATTGTGGGATGATAGAAATGATAATACAAAAGGAGAAACAAAAATATAGCATAACAACAAAAAGGGTTACAACTACAAATCCACAAAACAGTACAAGTGCATTATCATAAAGTGAAAAGTTTTGCTTCAACCAATTTTTCCTGATAAAACAACAAAATAAAATAAAACAAAATCTAAATTATTTCCACATTCAAACTCTACCATCATATCAACTTAGGCCAGCCAAGGGCTACTTCCTTATGTAGCATCATAAAATGAGACCATTTTCAAGTTCATTACTGTTTTCCGGAAGAATGGCTTCAACAAATTGCAACTACAGGCCCAAAGTACTCTATAGAATCAAATTGGTATCATATCCACCCATGTTTCAACACAATGACCCAAATGCATATCACTGTAGACAGCCTTCATTAACTTCAATACATATTGCTCGAAAAGCAAGAGGAATCTTTTTGAGCCCCGTGCAAAGCCTTATCTCCCACCTTAAATTATGCTGCTATACAAAAATCTCCAAATCCAAGGTCCATCTTCCTCTAGAGATACATTTATAACCTACCCAATCAATCAGGAATAGTTATAATTGCCATCGTCCTCGTCATCTTTGCACACACTGCCCTCAAGATTTGAATCATATTAAATGCTAACCAAGTCCATCTATGCGGATTACATATGAACAAAAGATCAAAGAAAAATTTCCCACTGAGAATTGAATTTGCAACAGATGCAAAATGGCAATGAATTAATAAAACATATCTGGAAATAATATGCAGCCTCCGAAATTTATGAAATCTTGTATAGAATATCCCAAACAATGCCAGATAAAATCCCTTGGCAATTTATCCGTGTGAGCAACTATGGAAGCTAGAAGTTTAAAAAGATACATGCAGCAGACTGGAATATTGTCCAGACAGCTTTTAAATAGAATTTTGCAAGGTCCCAAGGATAAAAAAAAAATCAATTATTTCCATTTCGCCCATCAATTCTTCATCTTCCCAAGGATTTGATCTCAAATGTCAATCCAGGTGGGTTTTACACTCACAGGGATGCCAAAATACATGGAGAGAACCACATAAGCAGCCCAAGAGGGATGTGCATTCCTCAAACAGGTCATTGGAATCATCCTCCATGCAATCAATCTACTTCCTATGCAGATCAAATCCTAGACCTGAAAGTGCCTAAAAAAAGTGAAGGATGTGCTTGGGATTCATAACCTTCCCTAGAGATGGATTAAGAAAGAAGCCCAAATCATCTGCATATGGGGACTTCGTAATTTTTAATATAGATAAAGGAGGAAGATTATTTTTCCCAAGACAAAATAGATTCAGGATTGATCTATCTTTGTTAATAAGATAAAAACTAAATAATCAGGTAAATTATAGAGTTAATTTTTCTACCCTTCAACATTCTTGCTAATTCTATTATTCACAAAAAGAAAAAAGAGTCAGAGAAACAGAGATATTTAAATTTTCAACTACAGTGAGGAATTCATTCATAACCATGAAAAGAAAAGCGAACATGCATAATAAGGCATCAAAAAACAAACAATTTAACCAATACATACATAATATGAATGAACTGAAACAAGACATGTTTTGCTGATGATCCAAGCATTCATTCCCACTGGGTATGGGGTTTTCGGTCACATGAAGGCCTCACATGGCAAACCAACAACACAATGGGACAGAATGAGCTCTTTCTGTGCCATGCAGTGGAAATCCATTGGGAAGAAACTTTCCACGAGAGAGGTGGCATAACACATGAATTCTTTTGGTTCCACTATCTAAGCTGGAATATCAAATAACCTATAAAGAAATAACTAAGTACTAACAGTCACAACAATCCTAAAAAGCAAACAAGTCACTATGATAGAACATATACAGCTTAGAACATCCAAAAGACATGAGAAATATTAAATGTATCACGATTGTAATCATTACTGCCAGATTTGAAAGCACATAATTTACTTGAGTAGGAAGCGAAGTGAAGTATTTACCGTCTCTAACCGTAGAACAAGTACATCCCTCTTCTGGCCAATCCTATGGGCCCTTGCTTGTGCTTGCAGGTCAACCTGAAAAAGTACCATAAAAAACCAGGACAAATTAGACTGGAGATGAAACGGGTGTGTGAATCGTAATCATAGTATATCTTTTTGTATATTGCCTGAGGATTCCAATCAGTGTCAAATATAATCACAGTATCAGCCGCTTGAAGATTCACTCCAACACCTCCAGCCCGTATGCTGACACCACAAAAAAAAAAAGTTGGTACAATAGAAGTTTCTTAAAAAAAAGAAAATAGATTTAAAAATTTTTACGCTTTGTCAAACATCTGGAAATAACAGGAAAAAAATAATTTACCGATCAGTAAGGGAAATCTTATTATATACCTGAGTAAAAATATAAAAGCAGGAGAATCTGGTCGGTTGAATTCCTCAATAAGGGCTCCACGATCATTTCCTGATGTATGCCCATCTAATCGAAGATAACGGTAACGTTTCCAATGGAGATATTCCTCCATAACATCAAGAAGCCTTGTCATAGTAGAAAAGAATAGAACCTGCAGAATAACAGTCCCAGGCTCAAACTAATTAATTCAAACCAATAATACTGGCATTACAAAATACTGATACAGGGCAAAAATAATGCAAAAATAGAAATTAAAAATTCATTGAGGCAATCCTCAGCATACACAAATGGATGATATTGACATGAACCCTTTCACGATGCTTCATATGCAAAATGACAACATTAACATAAAATCATAGAGAACATAATAAATAGAAATAGGAAAAAGGAATTGTCTACAACTATCGATGCATGTAAAACTAGAACTAAGTGCATAATAAGTAGATATAAAAAAAGCATTAAAAAAATAAAATATTATTAGAAAGAAAAAGGTGATCACCTTCCTACCCTGTAATTTTACTACCTTTCTTGCAAAATAATCAGAGACACTGAATACAGGATATTCAATCAAATGACACTAAAATATTCATTTGGAGATCCGGTATAGCAAATATTAGGTTACTACTAAAATAATTGTGTAAAGCATTTTGCACAAACACAAATTTAACACGACTAGAAGAAGGGCACAACTATCAAACAATCCTCAAGAATCTATAGCACGTCAACATCACAAATTCGCAACATTGAAGATGTCCTTCTGTCATCTTATAGGAACAGCACGGAGTATCAGTCAATCTTGTGCCCGACTCAATTTACCATGGACTGAGAGAAGCTGTTCAAGCACTGATAGTTGGTATCGGATACTGCAGTCAAGCCCAGTTCATAACTGGTCAAATTGCAAACTGGTACACAAAATGCTACTTCTCACCCGCAGCAATTTCATATAGCATACAGATAATACACTAAAATCCGAAAGGAAATGAAAACCAAAAGGTGCTTACATATTAAAGTTATTTGCAGTGTTTTTAGAGGCGTTTGAGGCATAAGCAAGGCTTTAAATTTCAATTTTGCCCGACATTTCGCCAAGGGGTGTCTGGCGAAATTTCACCACATTTCGTCCATATTTCGCCGAAATGGGGAAATATCACCATCACGCCATGGGGGGAAAACGGTGACATTTCGGCAACATGCCGGCGAAATTTAAAACCATGGGCGTAAGCCTCGAGGCACGACTCAAGGAGAGGTGTTGCAAGAACGCCTCGAGGCGCAGCTTGCTCTAAAGGCGTAAAAGAAGTGTACACCTCACATGAGGCGTAAGTGAGGTGTACGCCAAACATAAGGCATGACCTTTGGTAGCCAGGCTGATAAATTCTCTCAGTTTTAAGAAACTTGATTTAATACTCATTTTTTCAAAGAAACCCAAGGTTTTAACTACAAATTGACACTAACCAACCTTGTTAATTAAAAAAGTACAACTAATTTTATTTTAATAATTAATTTTAGTCACTTATCATGACATAAATATCAAATTAGCAATTGTTATTTAATTTATTTTGTATTTATATATAAATAACTTATATTTTATTATTTATGTATCTACAAAAGGTGTGCTCATGAGGCTTACGCCGCACGCATTGGGCAAGAGAAACGCCTCGCCCTCACCTCATGCCTTAGCGTTTTAACACATTGGTTATGGTAAGGTATATACGTACATTCTCCATATGCTCACAACGGTACAATACTTTTATTTCATCAGTAAAAAAGAAGTCCATTATAAGAAGGATGAGGGCTACAACTTATGTATATGAAATGTATACAACAGAACATGAAGAAAGACAATACTAACCGACTACCAACTACTTACAAACCCCAAACTTCCCTCATCCCATTTAATTAAATGGAGAAAGGTACATCCTTAAAATCAGGGAGTATAGAGGCCCAATGATACATCAAAATAAGACACTCCTCAAAATAAAGTAAAATACATTCTTGTTTCCTTCAAATATTCTGGAGTTCCTGTCCATATAGAATGTTAACATCTTCCACGCTTTATTTCAGGCTAGGCTACACAAATCATGTTTTACATTGCATTATGTCCAGGGTTATACCTATTTTTCGTAATTCAAAACAAAGCAAAAAAAATTATTAATGCAGCAAGAGGCTTTTTTAGACGTGTAAGCAGTAAATTAAATTAATTAATAAATAAGGATCAAACCTCATACAGATTTCTGTGTGCAAGGCAAGCAAAAAGAAGATAAACAAGGAAATGCAAGAAGTTGAACCAACCAGTAATTCCGCCTGCCCCATGATTCTAATGACTCAGTATAGGCAACCTTGTTATTACATAACCATAGTTCAAAATATCGTATCAAGGTAGCGTATCGGTCAGCTCGAAAATGGATACGTATCGAGTATTGTATTGGATATGCATGGATACGCTGTAACAGTCATAGATACGGTGGGTACGCAAGGAAAATGAAGGATACATAAAACAAGACCCACTTTTATGCAAAAATAAGGTAAAGATATGATAAATTAACATGTTTTTTATATGATACACCCACACATATAATACATATTATCATGAAAACCGACCACTACACGCACAGGAACATGAATTCAATAAGTGTAAAGTCTTAACATATCACATACATTAATAAAACATAAAGAAAATCATACATATCTAGTGGGATCAATTCCCTATAAGTAACAA
>JAUPMG010000011.1:9474396-9485278 GCA_031762675.1 Pachysandra terminalis
TTAATTATTTGCACATTGCTCAGGTTGTTTTAAGTCCACATATATGACTCAAGCTGTGATTGTGCTTATCAACTCAAATTAACCCGACCCCAACCAACCCGAAATTGCAGTTTGGGTTGAGTTTAGGATTTACGAATAGAATCGGTTTGGTGTTTGGGTTTCATAGTTCGGGTTTTAAATTGGGTTGAGCTAGGTTTGGGTTGACCTTCAAAGAGGTTGGTTTGGGGTAGGGTTGAGATCAACCCGACCCAAACCAAACCGAGTTGCACCCCTAGGCAGAAGGGCAATTGTAGTGGGTGATTTTGCGAGGAGGTCACCAATAGTAGGATTACTGATAGACGGGAACCTAAATCAACAGGTGACCGTATCCCGTCTCTATAAGAATCAAAAGAGTAAGACTAAGTGACCGTTAGCACGGGTCGAGTAAGACTAGGGGAAATAATGGGTCAAGGCGTTGGAACTTCTCCAACCCCTATGTCTCTAATTGAGATAATGACTGAACCTTTTGCAGGCTGCCTACGTAGTACGTACCCAAATAGGGATCAAGTCAGACGTAGTTCAAGGTCTGGGAATTTCGTTAGCGGTCTCTCCCTTTTTCATCTCTCATCATCTTGTCATCCTCTGTTTCAAGGAAAGTGAGCCGCTATTTATAGAATTTTGGAGAAAGATAACAGAAGTTCAATTCCATTACACCGTTTCTAATGGTGTTAAAATGCTACCCTAAGGTAACATGCATTAATTACCCGTCTCTTAGGTGGACCAATCCCGAGTCATACTGACAAATTACATGTTTGCCACTTAAAACCGTGATACGGCATGTAGTTGATGATATGACAAGAGATTGGCGATTCCCCCTGTATGTCATGCTCATGATGCCTTAATGTGGGGTGTTGGCGATCAGTATGCATAAGTGATAATGAAAGTTGTTTATCCTTGGCGTCGTCGAGACTGTCTAATCTTGACGCCTTCGAAGCTATTAGTCTTAGTACTTTCGAGGTTCTTGAATCTTAGCACTTTCGAGACTATGTGACCTCCCACGTAGTCAAGGTTCCCTCTAGACGGAGGTGTCCCTTCTACGTCGTCGAAGTTCCCTCTAGACGGAGGCTATTAGTCTTAGTACTTTCGAGGTTCTCGAACCTTAGCACTTTCGAGACTATGTGACCTTCAATGTCGTTGAGGTTCTGTCTAGACGAAGGTGTGCGGTCATCTTCTACATCGTTGAGACTCTCTAGACGGAGGTATGTATCACCTTCTATGTTGTTAAGACTCTCTCTAGATGGAGGTATGTATCACCTTCTACGTCGTTGAGACTCACTTTAGATGGAGGTATGTATCACCTTCTATGTCGTTGACTCTCTCTCTAGACGGAGGAGTGTACCGGCATGCTGTCGTGGAGTATCGACATCTTACAACATCCAGGGAGGTCTCTTCCCTTAGGTGCAAAATCATATCAACCTGTTTACTGAGCGCATCTCTTTGGTGAATGTGAGGCGCACCTCTATGTCGACATCCTACCGTGGAGTATCTGTTGATATTAGCTTCATTGTATATCTATTGTAAACATGTTGATCACTCTGTGATTTATGCAATGTAAAGAATCATCATGATAGCGCAGTACGTTCTCTTTATATCCATATCTCGGCTCTACATTCTTTGAACTGATTCCCTGAACTGACAGGGGTTCTTCTTTAGGAAGTTCTCAAGGGTTCTATCCATAGGTATCCGTGGGGACCTTGCTACGTGTCGGTCATAGTCCTATCACGTGTCGGTCTATTATTGGGCCATTTGCCCATACCATTTCTCATATCTACAGCATTCCACCAGAAAAATCAACCTCTTGAAGCCACACTTTAATGGACCATTATATCATCTCTTGCCATAGACCATAATGATCCAAAAAGAAAAATATCAAAAAACGACCCAAAATGTAAAGAGAGAAGGACAAAGAAATAACAAAACAATCCACAGATTCCGCCTTAGATTCACACATGATGCAACATCTGGGAAGTTCATCTGATATCAGATGATTGACCATTAGTAGCTTGTCCAAAGCAGCAACATAGATAAAGAATGCCATTTTGCAGGATCTGTGAATGACCTTGGCCGGGGAAGGACCTACATGAACACCAACCAAAGCTGTGAAGGAGAAACAATATGATCTAAACTTGGGAGGATGATTTCACTTTTCATTTCCAAAGTCCAGGCCATATAGCATGAAGAAAACCCAAGATATCAGCAAAAGTTTTTTTCCCAGTCAAATACCACCATTCTAACCATCAGATTTCATATAAATAAATCTACAGAGGAAAAGCCTGTTACGAGTAAATGGAGAAGAAAGATCTCCAGATATTCTTATCTCATTTCACTCCAGTGGCCCGACCAGTAACCAATGGCGAAAACTTAAAAATCCCAACTATTTCCACCTACTATCAAACCAAAAAGAAGAAAATAAGAAGAAGAAGAACTATGAACACTACAATGGTAAACTATCTATACACATATATGACCTTAGCAACCCACACTTTTAGCTAACTCGTCATCCTCGTCATTTAAGGAACTTGGTATTCTCGGAATGAGATTTTCTTCAGAAACCTCTAGTCATGTAAGTGACTCAAAGATTCTGCCTCCAATTCACAAGTACAAGATACTATCATATACTCGATGCATATTCAAATAGAACTCTTTGAAACTTTGAAGACATTTTATAATTTTCAACAAGTGAATGACCTTCGCATTACAATCTCCATTTCACAAGCACTTTTACAACCAGGAGACCCAACTTCCCAATTAATGACAATCAATATCTTCGCTTCATTAGGACTGTTATTTGGTAGAGTCCATATTGAATTGCTGATGTAATGTGAGAGAGGGAGGTCGGTAATCCATCCCCTGCCAACACTCAGCACAGAAATGATACCGATCCCATTAAAATCCTTGTAGGCTAGAACCTAAAGTTCAAACTTCCTCTTTTATCAAGAATGAAAGGAGATAAAATTCCTTGACGCCTAAAACCTCTATCTGCAGAAGGCTCAGGAAACACAAATACTGTTCTGCCATTGCAATCTATCAAAAACCACATCTCAGTCACATCATGTTCATTAATATCATTTTAGACTGATTCATCTATTCCTTTTTGATCTTCCTCACGTACTTGTCCTTCAATACGCACCCCCTCACACCTTCTAACAAGTACCTCTCTAGATCTGCATGTAACATGGTTATACAATCTTAACTTAGGGCTAATCCAAAATATTCTTGGATATGTTCATTCCTTATCTCATTTCTCCTAGTTGTTCCATATAGCCATCTTAACATCCTCATCTCCATAACACCCATTCTATGAATACATTTCTTTTTGTTGCCCAACATTTTGCCCGATGCATTGTGGCAGGCCTAATAGTTGTATTATAAATTTTGCCTTCGAGCTAGAGTGGAATACACAATCATATAATACATTTAAAAAAACACCACTCCAATTAAGTCATCTTGCTCTAATTCAATATCTCCCTCTCTATAGATAATCAAATCAAGGTAATGGAAGTAGTTACTTTTGGGAATCACCTAGTTCACAACTCTTACCATTGTTTCACCCTACAAACATTTGTACTAAAGTTAAACTCCAGATACTTCATCGAGTGTTTTATATGTCGTGACATGTCGACAACATATCCCGATTTTTGGTATGTGCGTCACAACATATAGGCAGAAGTCGCTTTAGCGATTTTTTCTGCCATGTTGCCCAACTGTCCCCGACATTTTGCAGCATGTCAACGACATATAAGGAACATGGTGGGGAAAAAAAGAAAAAGTAAAAAATAAGTTTTTTTTAATGAAAATCCGTATGAGACTAAGTAGAGCTAAATACATTTATATAATCAAAACATGACCAAAGAAATGCACATATAGTTAATGGCAAATATTTAGTCATTCACCAAACATAAGCATATCTAAATACATTAAGCAAAATAAAATTGCTCAAATGACATAATATAATTAGATGAAATAAGAAAATACAATGAGGAGACACCAATAAATCACATCCATAAAGAGTGGCGCTCCGGCTCAATGTCATCCTCATCAACCCCATCATCCTTATACGGATCATACTGCATCATCTCTAGGTAGTGACAAAATTGAGCCCAATCCATAGTTTGATGGTACCATTCCATTCCACGTAATAATAGCCAAAATATTTTAGTTTATTTAGATATATTTCTGTCTTATTTACGCTAACATCATGGATGACTTATCCATTTTTCACATCTTGATACACAATCATAGCTTCCCAGATAAATGTTAATCATTATAAATGCATTGTTTTTGTCATATTTTGGGTAATTGGAATGCATTTAGTTCTAAGTTAGATCCCTACAAAGTTTCAGTTAAAAACTCTATTTTAAACTTCTTTTTTTTCATTGTTTCTTCATCTTTTTCTATTTCCACCATGTTGGCGACATGGAGAGCTCCGGCAACATGCCTTGCAACAGCAAAATTTACAACCTTGACTTCGTCTCATCTTGACTTACTTCGAAATTTTTTGAATCCAAGGTATCCCTTCATAATTCTAGTTTTGCACTTACTCCCTCTATCGTTTGGTCCACCAAAATCACATCATCTACAAATAACATAAACCAAACCACATGCATAGTCAAAGCAATAATTTATGGACACTCATGGCTGACTCTAATGTAAACCTGTTAATAATGGAAACACATTTTGTCTCACTACCAATTGTTCTCACCCTGGTTATCAAAGCTCCCCCATACATATCCTTACTGACATTAATGTATCTAATTGGTACCCCTTTCCAATCCAAAACCCACCATACTAAATCCATGGGTACAGTATCATATGCTTTCTCTAGATCAACAAAAACCATATTAAAGTCTTCTTCTCTCTAACCTTCTCCATAGTTGTTAAAGAAAAAAGATAGACTCAATTAAATACCTTTCCTTGGCATAAATCCAAATTGATTTTATGGCAAACAGGTTACTTTTCATAATATTTGCACTATCACTATTACCTGTAATTACATGATGTAACTCTTAAGCATAATTCCACAATAATCAGTGCAGTTCGGGACTTCAATTATGTTCTTATATATAGGTACTACAGTGCATTTGGCATTTCATAGTCCTCAAATTCTTATTAAACAATTTAATCAACTAAGATACACCATCTCTCCCATGCATTTCCACACTTCAATTGGGTATCATCCAGCCCAGAGATGGAAAGGGGACAGAGACACAGAGGAAGAGAGAGAATGAAAGAGAGAGGGTGAGGAGGGGAGAGAGAGAGAGAGACAATGGATGGTCTTCTTATTATTCTTTTTCTTCTCAACAGGCTCCTACAGTAAAGTTTTCTTTTTAAACAATCCATAAAATAGGACCAATACGGGTCCAGTTCAGTACCTCAAACCAGTATTTTAAACCACAATCATCTCTATGTAAGCTCGAATCCCTTTCTTCTCCATCACTAAACAAAAGAAATATATTTTCAACAAGATCATATCCCAGTGATCCCAATACCCTTTTCCCCATTCACTCCACCACAAGGCTTCTAACTAGATCCAACTCTTACAAAAACGACATGATTGGGGGTGAAGATTTGATCTAATCAATTCAAAATCCATTGAAATTATCTCAAACGTAATTCCCACTAGGCTAACAAAACCGGAATCAGAATATTTCATAATTCTTTATCCTTTTTAGCATATAAATTGGGGGAGGGGGCATGTGCAGTGCTCTCCTAAAATTCATGAAAAACCTACATGACATGTTTCCCCCTATCCCCAAAAGACTAGAGTCTATTCAACAGGTTTTGAGGCTTTATCTTTCTCATACTCCAAAGCATTCATTTTAATCCCCTCCTCCTCTTTCCCTCTTGCCACTCTACTTGCTCCATCTATAAGTTATCCCATGCTACACCCTTATACAATATTGGAAGAAAACGAAAACAAAACAAAACATCAATAAAGAAATATATACATATACATACACACACACACACACACATGTGTGTGTGTGTGTGTGTGTATCCTTCAGCGCATATCGACTATCAACGAAAGAGAAACAATACCATTTGTGACACTGCAAAAGATAGAATTGCAGACTGCAAAATATGAGATGATAATCAACTTAAGTATCACAATGGGTGAAAAGTGAAACTTGACAAAACCAATGCTCAGAAAATTAACACTCAAAATTTTTTGATAGGGATAGTAAAAACAATAGAATTTTCTCATACCCGATGATCAGTTGCTTTTAACTTGGGTAATAATCGATCTAACATCTCAAGCTTCCCACAAAGTCTGATAATGGTTGGCAGATAATGTTTAGGTATAAAACTATTAACCTACAAACAATGAAGGATTATGAGATTGTGAAAATAAGCAGATTCATTATCAGCAAAAGTACACCTCTAAAAAAGATGCTATGTAAAATAAAAAATTAAAAACATGCCTCCTCAGTATGAAGCTGGCTGAGATATGGGTGATTGCATATGTTACGTAGCTCCATCACAGAATTGTGCACCGACCGTCCCTGATTAAAAAGAAATATTAGTTTCGGATACAAGAAAATATCCATTCTGTAACTAATAACATTTTTGTCTAAAATAGTGATCAGGACCTCCTTGGGTGACACTAAAAAAGAAAGACAAAAAAAGATGCACAGAAACCTTGGTACTTCCAAGTGAGCCAAGATTATCTTCCACCCTCTTCATCAAAAGCTTTTGATAAGCAGAAGCCTCGCATCGAACCAGTCTTTCAATCTTCTCAGGCAGTTGATTTTCAACCTACCAAAACAGCATTTTGAGAATGTCAGTAGGTTGAGAAAAATATAAAGTACATTGCAAAACAAAATATACATTGCAAAATAAGATCATATATTCAAAGATATGATATTTTATTACATGTTCGTGCATGTAAAGATCAGATATGCCATCTAAACATTATGCCACTGCTTATAAAAGTATGTGGTTGCAATAATTGCATATGCAACGCTATGTCTTATGCCATGGAAAACTTTTCTACAGTAACCTTTTTCCTTAACCGTTTTTTGACAGTTATTTAATCATTTTTAGACCATCTTGGGCATTGATTTTGTGTAATTCCATTAAATGGTGTATAGATTTATTTCCTATTATTTTCACTTAAGTGTCAGATTTTTCACTAATTTTTAATTTTTCGAATAATTAAAGCTTTTTAACATTTTCTACCATTTATTTTCTAGGATATGCGAAGAAGACCCCCTGTCGCATATGCAATTCAGTGCAATTTGACAACATTGCTCCAAACAGAAATAAATCCAGATTATTAAAACACAAATCTAATTTTGCATGCCAACTCCATATACTTTAAGTATAAACTATAACATATCATGCACTCCCTACCTTCACAATCTCTCACTGTTTTGTCACAGAATTTAATTACTTATACAGCAAAGCTGACTAAAATTACAGATAATGATGGAACTCTAAAAAAATTTCTAGACCCTCCACACTACATCCCTTCTAGAAGAGAAAATTTTAAAAACTTTAAAAACCAAAGGAGGTGCAGAATTAAAGCTGCATAGACAAGGTTCTCCCTTGATCAGATGTAGATAAATTACATGAAAGTCACATGAAGCAACCAAAAAGAGATGACACAACCACCTCAGATGCAATGTCATATTTTTTTCTTGGAGTTGATATAAATCAAAACAAAAGGCAATAATCATAATTTAACTTTGTTTTGCTTAATAACGAAGATTGCATTAAGAGGTGGAGAAAAAGTTACTACAGTGCACACCATTCACAAAGATTAAGATTGAGAGAGAGAGAGAGAGAGAGAGAGAGAGAGAGAGAGAGAGAGAGAACAAAAAGGAGCAAAAGCAACATAATAAGGCTAAAAAAACTGCCCCACCCTAGATGACCCATCAAAATGCAGCATTCAATGTAGAACCCCAAGGAAAACCAAAAAAGAAAAAACACTCTACAATGTAACACCGCTCCTGTCAGCCTATCATCCAATATGTTGGCAGCCCTTGGCACATGGAGAAATCAGATGTTCCATCCTTGTGCCAAGGACCATGAAAGGTGAACCAGGTGAAGAAGTGTCCAAAAACACTCCCGTAGCTCAGCCATCCAAAATATCACAATAGAAGAGTCGTCCTCTACCACTAGATCATTGAAACCCCTTTTTCTCGCCTCATTCAAACCAACATAGCCCCGGTCTCTGCTTGCACTGCATTCCCTTCCCCAACTAGACCCATGAAAGCATGTAAAACAGTGCCAGAATGATCTATAAAGTTAAGAACCAGGTTTCATCAACCTATTTAAAAAATTCAAAGACTTGAAACTAAAATCCTTCTTTTTTTACTGGCTCTATACACAAAATGGTTTCAATTTACTAGTTTTACCCACAAACAATGAAACCCTAACACAAAAGAGAGCCTTAATAAGGATATAATTTGTAGGACTAAAGATTCAAAAGAAGAGGTTGAGTAAACTATGAAGAATTGTCTGAATGTTCCTTAGAATCAGTGTTTTCAATGTCGCGACATGTCGACGATTTTGGAACTGCCGACACAAAATCCATGGGAAATCGCCAGAATTCCCTTTTCCTTGCGACATGAGGTAAAAACTATATTTTTTTAACAAAAAAACCCTATAAAATTATGAAAACATAAATAAATAGTTTTTTATTCTCCCGATGTCACAACATGTCGCAGGTCTTACCAGTTTGTGACATGTCTTGCGACATCGACATTGCAAACCTTGCTTAGAATAATCCCCTCATACCATAATCCCTTGGGAAATAAACCAAAAGAATAACACATGAGAACCATGGATCAACATACAAATGACCAAGACCACAGATTTCAAAGTCCTCCCCAGTTAAGTAAATTTCCTCTTCTTTCCAAAATAAAAATAGACTAATCAACAACAACAAGATAATCATCAGTACTCGTGGAATAATAATAACTTCATAAGAAATTGAATATCCATAGCAAATATATATATATATATATATTTCAAAAACAATGATGGCATACACGCACACACACACACACACACACACACACATATATATATATAGAGAGAGAGAGAGAGATCTCGTCACAAATAGATGTCACTAATCGCTGCAGTGTTTCTAAAATGTTAATTATTCAAATCATGATTTTAAATTTCCACAAAACTTAGAGAAAGTTTCCAGGAATTTCCATTTTCGAAGGACACTGAAATTCCCTTAAAGGTGATATCTACTTTATCTTGAAATTTCTGTACAATTGCTTCAAAAAGTATCGCAAAGAAGTAAAATTTCCTTATTCCAAAAATACAAAATCTCCCTTGATATCTAATTTTAAAACCATAACAATGGGTATAATTTTTTGTTAAATAGAAGTATGATTACCCTTTTCTGGTAAGTCAAAAGACCACTAATTACAATAAGTAATATACAACAATTACATCATTAACGATGTTATAATATTCATGATTTTGAGGATCACTGAACAGAAATCATATGAAAGGCAATATATAACCAGCAAATAATATTAAATTAAACATGGACACAATTGATTGATTATCCCAATACAACATCAACAAACGCCTCAACCCAACTAGTTGAAGAAAATATTTTAATAAATTAAAAACCTAAGTAGTTGTGATGTACTTTGCAAAGTTCGGTATAGCATCTACAACACAACTACTTAGGTTTTTAATTTATTAAATTATTGACTTCAAAAGCTAAGTTGATAGACCATTAAATTATAATTCTCTGATTCTTACGTATTTTAATAAAAAAAATTAACACCGACCGGTCCAATACCTTTGTGTGGCATTTGGACCGGTCGGTACCAGCCAAGCCCAGTCCTGGTACAGAAAAGCATGATCTCAAGCTATATTCTTGGTCTATAGCAAGTTAGCAACTCAAGTAATTAATCAAAGTTGACTAAAGAGAACCAAGAAATCCAGTCTCACTCAACTCAGTTCAAATTATCACATTATCGTGTATTCACCGATACGGCACAATACATAGCACTAAGATACGATATATATCTTTTTACATTGTATCGGTCGATACATTACGAATACGGTCAATACATTTTGATACAGTCTCGATATGCTCGATAATATTAAAAGACATGGGGGAAGAGAAGAGAGAGAGAGAGAGAGAGAGAGAGAGATCAAAAAAAGAAAAAGAAAAAAAACACAAACAAAAACCAACAAATTTTACTAACCTAATTTTAAAAAAGAAAAAAGAAAACAAAATGGAAAGGGGAGAGAGAGAGAGAGAGAGAGAGAGAGAGAGAGAGAGAGAGAGAGATAGATAGCTGTTTGGCTGGCCTAATATTCTTCTTCTTCTCCTTTCATTTGCTATTTTCGTTCTCTGAAGATTGTCAAATAAGAAGGCTTTTTGTTTAAAGTATGCATTTATAAGTAGTAAAACTTTTTCTTTTTTGTTCTAATATATACCTAATGCATTTTGAGTTTGTCTGTTGAAGTTTGAAAGTATGCTTATATGCCTTAAACTATTTACATCTCGTTACTTATAATATATGTAATTGATTCCAGTAGATATGTATGATTTTTTTTTGTGTGCGTGTGTTTTATTAGTTCATCTAATACATTATAACTTTTCTTTACATTTAATCAAGTTTTTTAAAGATTCCATGTGTTTGCGTGCATACCTATTTGTTTTCACGTTAATGTATATTATGCGCATAGTTCAAAATATTGTATCGTATCGCCCGTATCGGGCGATACGTATCGTGTATCGACCAGGTCAATACGATAATCACATGTAAAACACGATACAATCAAAAAAAATACCGTATCGCGCAATACGGTCAATTTATCGACCGTATCGCGCGATACGGTATCGATACTCTCGATAAAT
>JAUPMG010000011.1:9511983-9523937 GCA_031762675.1 Pachysandra terminalis
TAAGCGGATCTAATTTTCAGTTCATTACATCCCCTTGATGTGGCCCACAAGCCAAAAGTGAAAATCCCATCTACCTGACATATCGCTGGTCAGTCTTAGCGACATGACCAGCAATATCGATCTTTAAAACCTTGGTCAGGAAGCTTACCAAACATGCCTTAAATTATATGATTTAAAGTATCTAAGCGGATCTAATTTTCAGTTCATTACATCCCCTTGATGTGGCCCACAAGCCAAAAGTGAAAATCCCATCTACCTGCTCTGAAATGGTAATTCATGATTATTAAAAAAAAAAAAATGCCTACCTTGTTTAAGCAAGCAACCATATTTTCCAGCTTAAGTTATCTGCACAAGAGAATCCAAAGAAGAGTAATGCAAATGGTTAAGAGAACATACATGGATCAAAATAAACAGCCAAAATCTGGCTTACAAAAGGCAAGAATGACAAAGCTTTTGCCACAATAACATACTTGAATTGATAAAGAATGAAGAGATGATGCGAGATCTGTAGAAAAAGAGGCTAACTCAAACAGTCAAGACTCGGAATCGCTTAGTGTTCTAGGATGCATGGAGTCTTGATCAATCCATCTGCGAGATTCTTCCCACAATTGGGTTTCGATCCCTAACTTCCTTAGTTCCATAAGACCTCGCTCAACTGTAACATGAAAGCAAAGCATCAACAACGGAAAGAACTCTAAGTTTATCAAATACCATATATCAATGTTCAGAAAATTTACTAACAAGAAAAGGATTTATAATGGTACATGTTACATGTATTAGATGGGGCACATCACCACCTCTTAACCATCACTCAGTCGGCGCCATAGTGTTTAAATACTTGGGATCGGCTGATCCAAACATGGCTCAAATTTTTATTAAATCATAAAATTTTCGAGGGTTGTCGGACGATCTGACTCGTCCAAAACCGAATCAGAGAGCTTTAGCAATTTTCGGGATCGGTTTGGGATCGTGATTCATCCTGAGCCGATCTTGAGTTGTATCTGCCGATACTCAACACTATGGTCTGCGCATAATTGGACTTAAATAACAAATGACACCTTTTGAGCCCTTTTAGATCTGGCTCAGCTGCTCAGCACAGAAAATTCAATGGAAAATGGAGAATGCATGATACACACGTCATATGGATCATAAGTTCACACTTCCTCTTCCCCCCAACCCCACTTTTCTTATGTGTTCATTTATTAGAAAAAAAAGTTGGTAGAGACATAAATTTTCTGCTTTCATGCACCACATGGTGTGGTGATGGTCTGCTGTGTTTGGTTAGTTGGAATAGGATAGAAAGGAAAGTAGAAGAAGAGTTTCCTTTCCTTTCCATCGTTTCCCTTTCATTCTAAGGAGAAAATTTTGAGGGGCTTTTCACTAAAAATGGGCCACTTTTAGAAAAGTGGTCCACACTTTCCAATGAACCAAATGCACAGATTTCGTTGGAAAGTTGATTTTCCTTTCCTTTCTTACAGATTCTAGCTAACCAAACACAGCTTCAATAAAAGGAGGAAAATAAATATATAGTTGAGGCTTACCATCAACTGCATCATGTGAGGTGGGTGTTCGACTGCTGTGGGTGATCCAAAATTGCAAGCGCTCGTCTGCAATGTCCTGTTCCAACCCATGCTCTTTTGCTCTTTTCCAGAAATATGTAAGCCAAGCCTGCACGAGCATAAAAATCGAGCATCTAGAGAAATGATTCAATAGATAAAAAATAAGAACAGTCAAATTCTCCAAAAAAAATCAATGATATTAGCGAGAGAGGTACAAAGATTTTGAAGGCCAAACCATGAGAGAGGGGGGAGACTCTAAGGCTGCGTTTGGCACGGCTTCTATAAGTACTTATTGCAGCTTATAGCTTATATAAGCACTTTTTAAAATTAAATTATGTGTTTGGTAGCGCTTATGGGTAAGTGCTTACCCATAAGCACTAGAGGATGGCTACCCATACGGAGTAGCTGATCCAAGCTCTTATGCGTTAAGCTATTTCACAACTTTAAGAATATTTTTAAAATACCTATTTTACCCCTAAACTTTCATAAGCATTTAAATAAATATTATTTCTAAACTTTAATAATATTTTTAGAATACCTATTTTACCCCTAAACTTTCATAAGCATTTAAATAAATATTATTTCTAAAATTTAATAATATTTTTAGAATACCTATTTTACCCCTAAACTTTCATAAACACTTAAATAAATGTATTTACCAAACGCTATTTTCTTCAAATAAGCAGTTTATTGTTGCTGTGGAGAAGTGCTCCCATTGAGCAACTTATCCAATGAGTGCTTATCCGTAAGCACAAGCCGGGCCAAACACAGCGTAAGGTTCCTGTTGGATCCAAAATTCAAAAGGCCCAAGCAAGGGATATACCGCACAAACCAAACTGCATGTGTTTGTACTTTGTACAGTCCAATGAATCTGGACTTTTTACCTTTAGTTTTTATTTTTCAGCCAACTAAGCATATACCAGTGAATATGATATCTAACTATTAAGATCAATGAACATTTTCATATCCAAAACTGCAAACATCTAATTGTAGTCTGTTGATATGAGTGGTAAATGTCTCTAAGAATTAACCCAGACACCTTGTAGGAGATTTAATTTTACCAACTGATGTTTAAATAACCCACACAATTTTTTGGAAGCTGGTGGATTAGCAGACTGCAACTAGATTTCATTTCTGGTTCACTTTCCTATTAAATTGTCACTAGATCTCATCCAAGGGATACAAATGGAAGATTAAAAATAAGGCTCTACATTGGACCAGGGTTTCAATTGTGGGGTTTGGGTTAGGGCTATCAAGGGTCGGATCCAAACCGGATCTTACACGATCCAAGTTTGATCATATTTCAACATCAGAGAATTCGAATTTGACCAAATATTTGATGAATCTTTTATGTGTGTATCCAAGTTCAAATCCATTACAATTTTAAAATCCCAATTCAAATCCAAATAAATGAACAATTCAATAAAACATTTCAAAACTCTAATTAAATTTAAGCTAAACTTCATTGTTTTCTTCAGTGTTTTGAAAATCAAACCAGACCAGGTGGTTGGCCCATTAAGAAACCACAAGGACGAACCCCGTTTTCTTAGAACAGCTGAGGTTTGAAACTAGCTGGTATGACTTACATAGAAGTGATGAGGGATTTTTCTTCTTCTATTTCCGATGTGGGGATATTAGTTGATGTGTTCCCAACACTTCTATATAACTTGTTGTAAGTTTTTTTTTCATTTTCTTTTACTATTTTCTAATTTTTCAATTTTTATGGCATATAAAACATTAGAAACCTTTGCTAATCAAGCTTGAATCTAGTTTATTCCGAATTCATATCTACATATAATTGGAACCAATTACCAGGATCTGAATCTGACCAGTTGAACCTTTAAATAGGAAAAAATATTATTACATCAGGTAATTTTAATCAGAGTCTATTCAAAATTGAATCTAGATATGATCAATTGATGACCTTAATTGGGGTTGTTCTCAATATCAGTCCTGCATCAGTTCAGGATAGTTTTGGAAGGACATTATTCCAGCCAAAGGACTTGGCTTGGCCTGACCAAAACCATGTATATGTTAAAACACAAACACAGATAACCATTTTATTTATTTTTTCTTTCTGTAGGTGGTACTGGTTTGGTTTTTCAGATATGTAGGCAATGTGAGAAAGGAATTGTTTGGATTTGGTAGGCAATGTGAGAAAGGAATTGTTTGGATTTGGTCTGAGCCCAATGACTCTGGGTGGAGTTCAAGCTGGGGCAATGTTAGGGCCAAAAGACTAATAGTCACGTTTAAACTGACTAAGGCCCAGCCCTACCTGTCCGATGGATAACCCTAATTGCATGTAAGTTGCCTTGTGGTTCCAAGGTAAAGAAATCTTCTACCCATCTCAGTGATACGATATAATAGCAGCCAAGTAGAATACTGACAAATGTAACTGCTGGATTCTTGCTCACAGTTAATCAAGAAGCACAGAATGAGGATCTCTGACCTTATGATAAATTTATCTTTCTTAAGTTTATAAATGCTAACAATATGTAAATTACAACTAAGGACAAAAATAATTTTGAAAACAATTGGGACGGCTTCTTCACAAACCAAAAATGCAGCCCAGGAAACCAAAAAGGGATTATTGCAGGAAATGCATCTCTGAATGGATGAATGAATGAAAGCCAGAAAGACAAGGAGGAAACGAAGAATAATTTGGTCGTAGTAAGACCCAGAGTACTTAACAGCAAAAAGAATATATTTTAAATGTCATTGTACCTGCTTGAATAGCACTTCTTCAGATTCCTCCTGGCTCAACTCTGAAAGACATTGTTTTATGTATCAATATTACAATAAAGTTTTATGGATTGAAGGAAAAGAAATTAATAAGGCTAAACATTTTGGAAATGAAAAGTGGATCACTCCTGTTAACTCCTATTGGGGGGTTAAAACATCTTAATCCATTTTGAAGAAACCCCAAACTGTTACAGTTTCATCAAGATGTTATTGGATTAATTTACCAAATGCTTCTGCAAACTTCTGTCCCTCAATCTGTACCTTCATGTCATCTGCACTCATGATGAAAGAAATGATTAAACAACTAACTATGCCAAGTTATCGTGATAAACAGGATTGCAGAAATCATTTGCTAAGTAATAGCATGTATAATAACATTATCAATTAGCTGTAACATTGGAAGAACGTTAGGATTTTAGAAAGAGAACTTTGAAAGAAAAAGAATTCAGAAGATCATTTAACTTCATCATAGTCATCATCCTGACTATTTGGGCAGGCCGCACTTCTAAAACACTATCCCACCGCCCTACCTTATTTGGCTCCTTAAATTTGGACGGCAAACACACACCACACACACCCGCACGGGAACAACACATCCGTGGGAGAACAAACACACAAACACATACCCCCGGGATTCGGACACTCGACCTCCCGCTCTAATACCTGTTAAGAACCACTTACTCTAAAAGCTTAAGCTGTTAGAGAACGGCACAACGATGTATATCGAATGGTTCAACACTAATGAACCAGCATACAGCAGATCCAGCTTAGTTCACCAAAGTGAAAGATACAAGCTAACTGTTAATAGAAAAAAAGAAAAGAAAAAAAAAAGAAAAAACAGCATGTGATATATGTAATGAATAAAGGTAACTTTAGAAGAAAAATTGAAACTGTTAAAAGCAGTCAGCCCTTATCAGAAATACTCGAAAAAAAAGAGAGAGAAAATTCCATATCAAAGGGCTGTCTATGTTCAAGAGCGATCATAACACATGATGCATGAAGCAGATACACAAATGAATATGTTGTGACTTTAATATCAGGTGAAACTATTACCAAAAGAGGAATCTGATGCAAAGAGACTTGACAGTAAATAAATGGTTCCCACCTGAAGTAGATTGATCAGACTTCAGCAAATTTGGGCGTCGATGTTGAGCCATTACAAGTAAGACTGCATCCTCTACCTTCAAAAAAGTCACATAAGAAGTTGCTTATTACATGAAGCTATTTGTGGAAACCAATATAATGTCTATTGATGAGTGTATTTCATCGCTGTTTGTTTATTGCTTCCTCCATTCATTGTCTGGAGTATAGAAAAGTCCTAGTCTAACTACTTTAGAGGCTTAGCTCAGCCACGTCTAAATAATATCTGAGAAATATCAGTATACAGAACCAATGTTCAAAAAATTGGAATCCAACCAGAAAACAATTCATAGGCTCAGAAACCAACTTGCGCATAATAAGAATGAAGCTTAAATTGATTAGAAATTTATAACTTGATCTAATTCCATTTTTCTTAGAATTTTCAATTGCACATTAGGGCATTTTTTTGGAGGTGACACTGCAAAGAAACCCCATTGCAGTGACAGGTGAGCAAGATTTGGCGTTCATTAGAAATGACACATTGTGATGGTGTCAGGTTCCAGTGGCTAAGTAGGTAAGGGTAGTCAAGTTGGACTGGATGGGCACAAGTAAGGAGGCTAATGCAAAGAGTAGGATATGCCTAGCTAAATGGAATGCATGGACTTTGACAGTGAAAAGGTTAGAGTTGCTAGATGTGATAAAAAGAAGAATTAACATAAACTGCGAACAAAAGACTAAATTGGAAAGCATATTAGACTAAGAGATTGATGATATAAACTTTGACACATAGGAAACAGTGTTTGGCTGATAGAGTCTTATCCCTTATCTTTTTTTGGCCATCTACATATAAGGAATTTCAGGAGATTTTATTTGAAGAATTTGACAGCAAGTGGGGACTGTTTTGGGATTAGTTAGGTTTATTATTCTGGATATATTGTACTTTCAATTTGTATACTTGTATAGGTTACTTTCTATTTTAATATATACATGAAACACTTTTACCGATCAAAAAAAAAAAAGAATAATGTTATAGGTGTTAGAAGAATAGATATAGTTTATTGGAAATTGAATTAGTTTCAAGCAAAGAATTTCTAACATAAGTAGTACCTATGCAACGTAAGTAACAAGAAGAGGAAATATCAGAAAGCAATTTTTGGGGGGAAATGGATGGATTATATCACGAATGTTGGAACGGGAAAAGGAAAAGATAGTGGACGCTATGATAGAATACATGGAAGAAGTGGTTTTGGACATATAAATGAGATGGAAGATTTTCTTGTGTTTGCAATAGATTAAGATCCCTGCAAACATGCATTCCTTAAAGAAGAGTTGAACATTTAGTGACCACTAAGATTTGTCTAGGCCGGAGTTATATCGACTTTATCCTTCTTTGGAGGAATGAATCAACAGTATGCATAAATTGCAAAATCACTCTAGGACAAAGTCTAGCTATACAACATACGTTGATGGTAAGGGCTGTTAGCATTAAAATATGGAAGTGAAGAAACCATAAAAGAAGGATTTGGACTCAAAAATAAGATGCTGGAGCTTAGAAGGAAAAAATTGGTTGTTTTTATAGATTGAATAATAAAAGGAGAACAAGTTATATATGCGGATCCTAGACAGAATGGAAATGCAATGGCCATTATCCAGATTTATTAACAGAATGGGAAAACAGCCTTAAGAGAATATAACGAATAAACTCACTCCCATAGCAAAAGCTGTTAGAGAAAACACGTCACTTAAAGCTTGAAAAAGAAATAAAAGCCACTAAATCATAGAAAGATATAAGAGTGCAAAAAAAAAAAAAAGAAGAAAAAAAAAAAAGGAAGAGAAAACAAATAATATTCCAAACAACAATCATATAACAACCTAAGCAATAAGCTATGTACAAAAGAAGGTAAGAAATATGTCTTAAACTTTTTAAAGCATGCAGACAAAGGCTAGGGACTTAAACCAAGACAGTGCAGTAGAGGATTGTTTAAGTTTTAGTATAAGATGAGGAGTTTAAAGAAAGATGGTGGGAGAATTTTCAAAAATTGCAAAGAGAAAAATATAACAAGAGAGTTGGCCAAGAAGAAAATAAGAAAGGATTTAGGATAGATTGAAATGAAAAGGAGACCTCAGCTAATCTTGGTTGACCCAATTACTTAATACAATTTTGAGTAGTAATAAATGCAAAAAGCTTGGAGGAGAGTGATAGAGCAAAGAGTAAAACAATCATCTTTGGCTTACAAAAATCAATTTGCTTTTAAGACAGGGAAGTCTAAGTTTGAGGCTATCATTTAAACAGTTAATGGAGAGTTTTGAAGAGATCTTCATAAATTTTTTTATTGATATGAGAAACAATCATATGATAGTGTCTAGGGAGTTAGTCTGCTTAACACAATGTTATCATTAAGGATATGCATGTAGGAACACTAACTAGTGGGAGAACAGTTGGTAGTGAAACTAATTAGTTCCCAATAACAATAGGCTTACACCAGAGGTCAACTATGAGCCATTGTCTTTTTGCATTGATTGTGGATGAATTAGTGACTCATATTCAAAAGGAGGTGCGTTATTATATGTTATTTGCAAACAATAAGGTATTAATTGACCAAGTAAGTGGAAGAAACTGCAAAACTATAATTATAAAGGGAAACCATGGAATCAAATTAAGACCAAGTATATGCTACATAGAATGCGCCTTTAGTGAAATTGTGAATGGGGTGAAGCACTAGTAAGAATTGAGAACCAGAAGATTCACCATAATGACCATTTCTGTTATCTTGGATTAACTACCCAACAATGAACAAGATATTGAGAAGGATAATGCATATAAAGTAATAAACAGATGTCTTACGTGGAAAGGCACTTCTAGAGTGTTATGTGACCACATATTTCACTTTATCAAACACCAAAATAATATAAGATGACTACTAGACCTGCTGTGACGTATCGAGTAAAATGTAGGGCAATTAAAAACCAAAATAGTAAGAGGATGAACGTAGTTGAGATGAGGATGTTGAGATGGATGTGCAGAAAGGCTAAAGAAATATAAGGAAAAAACATACCCAAGAGTCTAGCAGTAGCCCCAATTGGAAAGAGAATAAAGTCAGCAGAAATTGTTTGGGCGTATGAAGTAGAAACCTACTGTTGTTACATGGACTTGGGTACAGGTGTTGACTGTGGGTATGTGTCTAGGTGTTGCATTTGTCTAACACCTATATCTTAGGATGTGGGGACTTGGCTATGTAAGGTTCGCCTACCAGGTAAGGACACATGGACAAGTCGTTAAAAGATAGCTATTTATACATCTCATTATTTGTATCCTATAAAGATAATTTCAACTGCAAAACAAAGCAAGAACAGATGGAAGTTTAAATATGATAATGTAACAGAACTATACAAGAGTACTACTTTTAACCATTTTAAGTGGCTCCTAAAAGTTGTGTGCATGTGCAGAGATATGGTAGCTACCGAATATAACAAATAGTCATCTAAATAAGTGCACACAGATTTGATGTGTTGGACACATGATGTATGGTACCCATGTTGTGCCATATTGGAAACAAGCATGTAGGAAAAGTGAAAGAACTATGTATTACAACCTATGACATCACCCATGACAATGTGCAGGATCATGCCACTTTAGGAATCTAAAGGGCTAAAGGATTACCAAAAAGGACTTGTACGAGAACGGTCAGGAATAATCTAACATAAAATATAGTTTTTGACATAACGGGACGGGGAAAAAGACATGTTGTCAAATTTTTCTACTTGTGCTATCACATTTGTTTTACTTGACAGTCAATTGATTGAAGTGCCTCAAGCAAATGATGATGAATAAAATATTGATCAAAAATAAAAAGGGAAAAAAAGAAAAAAAGAAAGATACCAAAGGAAAGAAAAATTATGTGGACAGGATAATTTCATGTGCCAGGTAAGTTGACAATAGATTTCGCTCTTGCTGAAGTGGTCCAATGCAGGGAATTGATCACTCCATGAGTAGTAAAACAGTGAGAAGAAAAATAATATAATACAATAAGAATCAACCATTCTTCTGTTTACATACTCTGTAGTTATATCCCATGAGCTGGGAAGAGGTGGTAGCCATTCCAAGCTTGCCTAGAATGCATTAATTTATTCTACCTAGCATGATGAAAATTATATCTGGAGATGCTTGGAATGCTTAAGGAGGGGTCATTCCTTTTCTTTGTTAAGATTTTAGAAGATCGACAGCAAGAAGATGAAAAAGAGAGCTCTCAGCATGTACATTGCATTAAGATCAATGTCCACATTTTCTCTCAGATGTTGGAGACCTAAAGTCTGCAGAAAACAATCAATGGATTGGCGGATATAGTACATCAAACATAAATATTTGTAGAAACCTTTAGGGAAGCTAGTTCACGTAGGCCTTTATCAACTAAAAGCATGCTTTCAATGTTTCCCTCTCCAGAAAGTTCATTCACATCACGTGGAGCTTTGTCCCTTTCCTCCACATCACTTTTATCTGCCCAAAAATATAATGAAAGATGAAATGTAAAACAGACATCATAACAAGGATAAGGCTTTCAAAACCCATAATAGGAATTCCAATATCTACAATTAACGCAAATCTAACCTGTACAACTTTCCTCTTTAGCTTTCTGACCAGCAGATAATACAACTTCAAGAGGAAGAGGGGCTAAGGATGACCAGTACTCATATTTAGCTGCAGCAATCTCTGCTTGAATGCCTACCAAAATGAATTTTCAAGTTCCTTATGCATCAAAATAATTTTGCATATAATATTTGAAAATGCTTGGCCATTAAGGAAAGCATGGTTTATTGGTACATCCTCTGAGAAAAAAAATTACCCATGATGACAGCAAAAACATATATTCACATAATACATGCACAAAATTTAAACAGGAAAGAACTTCCATATATTCTCGTAAAATGAAGTTAAACACCGAGTTTTGCCGTTTATCATGGATCAGTAGGGAAACAAACATGCCAAATACCACCAGATAAAAAGCATGGCGAGGAAGACAAGTTCCGTTAAGTTCTGTTAGTGTAGGGGAGGTTCATATCCTAATTGAGATAATAGGGGGATGTATTTGTACTTTTGAAAAGGATAGGGGAGGTATTTGGGTATTATACCAAACCTCAAGGGAGGTTTGTGGAATTTACCCTTATTAAAATATGTTCTATTGAGATATATCGTAATAGATTACAAAGTTGTACAGTCAAATGGGCAGCTCCCAGGTCAGACACCATTAATATGTAAGTGCAAATCATGCAAAGATAAAGGATGGCTGGCTAACCCTTAACTAATACAGACAGTTTGTACACATGGTGATAGCTACCAGGTATATACATACATTCATAACAATATATATATATATATATTGTTATGTGGGTGTCTTGAATTCAGACCCGGTGGGGGATCCGCTGACCCATTTTCGGCTGACCTGACCCGAATCATGGTGGGTTCTGACCCGGTTCGAATTAGTATGGGGTATTTGATATTAGGGTTTTGAGAGAGAGAGAGAGAGAGAGAGAGAGAGAGAGAGAGAGAGCTCATTTTGTAATCTCCTCTTTTTTTCCTTCATAATGAAATCTTCCTCTGATCTTCGCCCGTGGACGTAGGCTTCGTACCGAACCACGTAAATCGTTTGTGTGCTTGTGTGATCTCTATTATTTCTCTATTTTGTTTCTTGCTTCTTTGCCATTATTAAATCCAGATCTAGGGTTCCAACACAACAAACTGGTATCAGAGCAAAGGTTGTTTCGATTTGGGTTTTCTGATATGGCAGCTACAAAGTATGAAGTGGAGAAATTTAATGAGCGGAATAGCTTCAGTCTATGGCGAGTGAAGATGCGTGCCCTACTGGTTCAACAGGGGTTATGTAAAGCTTTGAAAGTTAGAGATTCTCTACTTGCAACGATGTCGAATGAAGAGAAGGACGATTTGATGGAAAAGGCTCATAGCGCGATTCTGTTGTGCCTAAGCGATGAGGTGTTGCAGGAGGTTGCAGACGAAGAGAGTGCGCCTGGGTTGTGGCTCAAGCTAGAGAGCCTGTATATGACCAAATCTCTCACGAACAGGATGTATTTGAAACAACACCTCTATACTCTTCGAATGCGAGAAGGTATGTCTATTACAGATCACCGTGATGAATTTAATAAGATTATTATGGATCTGAGAAATATTGATGTCAAAGTAGATGATGAAGATCAGGCTCTTATAGTGTTGTGTTCTTTACCTCCATCTTATGAATACTTTGTCACTACCTTGCTCTATGGAAAGAATACGATCTCTATGGAGGATGTTAAGGCATCCTTGAATTCTCGAGAATTGAGAAAAAAGATGTCTGGGAATGGGAGTAAGGATCAGGCTGAGGGTCTGATGGTGAGAGGTAGAACAATAGAGAAAGGGTTTAATAGTGACTGAGATAAATCTAGATCAAATTCTAAGTCGAAAAAATTAAATGTCATTTCTGTCACAAGCCTGGGCACTTTAAGAGATACTGTCCAAAGCTTAAAGAGAAGAAGGCTAAGGAAGTTGCTGGTAATGTTGAAGAAAATTCAGATGGTTCTGAAAAT
>JAUPMG010000011.1:9547166-9559195 GCA_031762675.1 Pachysandra terminalis
GCTTTGGGGGAATTGCTATTCTACATATCTACTCAAAATGAGCATGCCAAAGAGAATAATCCTCTGGAGTCTCCTTCAAAGGATGGTCGGTCTGCATCTGGCTGGCAGGTTAGCTTCTAACTGCATTCCATGAATCTTATAATTTATTAGCCAAACCTTTCCAAACTTGATGTATGGATTATTTTTTTTTCTTTTTTATTGTTGTTCGTGTCTTTGTTGCTTAAATTGGACATTAAATTGTTTGTGCCCTTTTGTGTGGCTTTCTCCTTTTTTTTTTTTTTTTCTACTCAATTTTTTTTTTCAATCTCTCTAAATACCAGCTGATCCTAATAATGGGTTTCTTCCTGTATACAGGTTACCAGTTCGGTGATTGCATTAGTTTCATCCATTTTAAGGAAAGGAGAGGACGACGTAACTCAGCTTTATGCTTTAAGAACAATTGAAAACATTTGCAGCCAAGGAGGGGACTGGACTGCTCGCTTTACCAGCCCGGATGTGATTAGTAATCTCTGTTACATATTTAAGGCGGCAGGGAAACAGGAGAGCACAAGGCTCACTGCAGGATCATGTTTGGTACGCCTGGTTCGTTTCAGCCCTCCAAACATACAATCAGCAGTAGAGAAGCTATCATTCAAGGAAACAGCATCAAGTCTTGTCAAAGGTGGTCCACGTGAGCAGCAGATTAGCTTAAACCTTCTAAACATGGTCATGATTGGAAGCCATTTGTTTACAAACATTGGTAGGCACCTTCTGCCTCTGATGGAGGACAAGCAGCTGGTACCAATCCTTGTTTCTCTAATAGAGCAGGGAAGTGAAGTCCTGCGGGGAAAGACACTTATTTTTGTGGCTTTGCTATGTAAGAATGTCCGGAGATGGCTGCCCTATTTCTTTTGCAATGCGAGGTTGCTTGCAGCAGTTGACAGGTTAGTGAAGGAGAAGGACACCTATGTACAGCAGTGCATGGAGTCTTTTGTGGATATTGTATCCACCATTGTGCCGGGTCTGCTGGAAGCTATAACAGGAGATGTTCAGCAAATGATGGGTGGAAGACGCCATGGGCAGATTTCTGCCCTGACTGGCAGAGGCACCCCTAAGGCTAACCTTCATTTGTTTCCTGTAGTTCTTCATCTTCTAGGAAGTTCATGCTTCAAACACCGAGTGGTGACCCATCAGGTCTTGCAGCATGTAGCACACCTCATCAAACTTGTGGAGTCATCTTTCCAGGTTGGATGCTCTGAATGGAGTTTGCATTTTGTGTTGCCTGGTCATTTTTGGGCCAATCTTTTGTCAAGAGATTTTTCTTTTTTAAATTTTAACCTACTGAAACAAGATGAACTCAGAGTTACCTAAATGAATACTGAGACATAATTGGCATCTCTCTGCATATCATCAATGCCCAATCATTTGGAATATACTTCCAACATGGACACATTGACCTGGCTGAGTGAACACCTTTGTCTGAAGTAAAAGCTGTTAATTTTTTTTTTTGGGGTGATGTGGAACCCCCGACCGCACTCAGTGGGGACAGGGTAAACCCCGGATACATGACCCCATTCACAAGGGCCATATATCAGGTAAGCCCGGGGACTATAACCTGGGACCTCCAGTTCCTGAGCTGGAGAGCCTGCCAGTTGAGCTAACCCGTGTGGGTTAAAAGGTAAAGCAATGGTTACCCGTGTGGGTTAGCTAAAAAGTATGTTAAGCAGTTGCTATGAACGTCCAAATAATTTCTTCAAAATCTTAGTCTGCTGTCATTGATCGGTGAGTTGTTTGTCAACTGAAATAAATGTGTAGGAACCAAGTTTTTTAAGATCAGTATTGGAATGGACAACCTTCATTTTTTCTGCAAGTTCTGAATCAACTTTTTATGTACTTCAGCTATGTGATTTTACTCTTTTGATCATTCTTTGAGTTTCAGGGCAGAGATGATTTCCAGATAGCCCTTCTGCGAATTCTCGAGTCTATCACGGAGGTATCCTCTGTTGTTCTTGAAGAACCTAATGTCTTCATCAGTCATATTCTCTCTAGTCTTGCAGTTTTGTACAAGGGAAATAAAGATGCTGATGCGAGATTCTTGTGCCTAAAAATTTTGTTTGATGTGATGGTCATCTTCTTGAATGAACCGTTTGTAGACGAGCAAAGAGCGGAGCAGCTGAAGTCAATATCTAATACTCAATTCCTTCCTCTCTTCCCTCGATTTATTGATGATGAAGATCCTATTCCAATGTATGCACTGAAGCTCCTTTTGATGCTCATCGAGTTCAAATACATTAAGATTTCAGATATTCTACATCTCAAAACAGTCTCACAGTGCTTCGAGGTACTTGGTGACCTCTCTAATGCGAATGTGAACAATGTTAAGCTCTGTTTGTCTCTGGCATCTGCTCCAGAAATGGAAACCAAGATTCTCTCTCAACTAAGAGTAGTCAGGAGGATTGGCAATTTGCTTGAGTTTGTGAATGCAAAGGGGATGGAAGATTTTCTTGAACCGACTCTTGGCCTGTTCAAGGCTTTCCTTCTCCGTAACATAGGCAGCAGAAAAGGTGTTTATTCAGAAGAACCAGCTCTTCTTTGTGATGATTCCTTCGATATCAGTGGTGCAGTTGATCAGCAGCATTGCATAAAAGATATAACAGATTTTGGTAGCAATGCTGGTGTCTTGCTTGAGTTGAGTGGAACCCACGTAGCACAGGTTGCAGATTTAGCATCTGACTGTCTCATTTTGCTGCTCAAAGCCGTGCCCAGGGAGGCTACTATGGGTTTGCTTACCAACCTTCCCAAGGTTATAGTGATTCTGGAGTCCCGGCGTCAAGGTGTCTCGGGATTGTTGTTGCAGCGAATGTTGCATGCTCTTGGTTATTCGTGTCGGCAATACCTGTCCCAGTCTATGATAATGTCAATATCAGTATCCGACATCACAAGAATAGAAGCCATTATTTCTTCTCTTAAAAGCTCAAGCATTCCTGGTATTGCAAATACTGCAACGCTTGTCTTCTCAGAGTTGCAACGGCTGCCTCGTTCCATTTGAAGTTGGGGAGTTGTGAGATCTATGATTAATCTGCTCGAGAAGGCTTGTCTTAGATCTTCTGCTCACATGTAAGTCAATATTCTTTCTCAAGCAGTAATATACATGTGCTTGCCGAGTATAGAAAGGCTTCAATGGCTTTCCAGATGTCCTTCAGCCCTTTGTTTCTCGAACTTTGGAGGCTGAAAGATTCTGTATTGAAAGCGAGCCCATCTGATTATGCTTAGAAACACACTGCCCAACTTTGTTCTGCTGCTCCTTGTATAATCTATGTATACATGTGTAGCATTGTCAATGTGCTCGATCCTTCAACCAGTTTATTGTTTGCCCTTAAATTCTTCATATCCTCTCTTGCTTACTGTTATTTACGCATACTTTTTCATCCATTCTATTTGATGCTTGTCTTAAACTGGTAGTACGAGTGTATAAAGACAATGGCTCTAAGATGCTCATCATTAAGAATAATTAGAATATATGAGTTGGTTTAAAAGTAACTGAAATAGCTCTCTTTGTTTAGATCTTAGTAGTTTCTCTCAATATATACTAGTGGGTGGCATGTGCAGTATTGCACTTCGATAAATATCTAGAACTTGTTAACCTCTTTTTTGTCACGTCACATTTTTTTATAACTGAAATGAGGTGGTAATGGTTGTTTTGAAAACTTAACTGTCACCTCCTAGAATAAATTGAAAGACAATATTATCCCTAATTATATTAAATACTTTATCATACTAAAGGTTATTATTGGAATATCAAAAAATTCCTTGGCATGCTTTATTATACACTCTTTCCCTTTATAGTATAGATTGTTTTCAAGTAATGAACTTGCTAAAGTGTAAAACATACATACTGATACAGGTTATCATGTAGAACTAGAATTTCAAACTCAGTTTGTATGAAAGATGGGGACACTTTTAGGAGGATCTTCTAGCTTTAGTTACTCACTTCATAACTGATCATAGATTGCAATAGTGAACGATAAAATTTGTCACCAAGCTTAGTCCTAAGTTTTAGCCATGTAGACTCCTGTTTTTTCAGAACCAATTAGGTTGCTAACCTACTTCATAGTTGATCTATTGTGTGCTTGTAAAATGCATAACCTTGAATAGGAAAATGCGATGGGAACTCGGCGAGTTTGGATCACCTGCTAGCCATTCTTTAGAGACACGACCAGAGATGGTTTTACATGGGTCAGGGCATCACCATTCATGGATCTCTTCTTAGAATCGATTATTAAATTTCCTTGATTATCCTAATTTTTGTTTTCAAAGATATAATTTATGATTGCACAGTTCGAGCAGGGTTGATTCCAAGTAACCTGACCCATGTACTGACGGCCGCGTTCCTGTCTCATAAACTTGGATCAATTTTTGGAGAACGGGAGCTCGCTCTAAGGATGATTTAGAAACAAAATTGATCCGGGGTTCAGATAATGTTCATGATCTAGACAGGTCAATCCTCTGCTTTTAAGAATTATACATGATACAGTTGATTTGGTATAATTTATTTTCCTAAACTTTTAATGATATATATTTTTTTTTTGCTGTCCTCTTTAGGATTTTGCTGTTCTGGAGCATGCATGTGGCACACACACACAAATATATATATATATATATATATATATATATATATTTAATTGGACAAAATTCCATATCCGAATCCACTGACAGTTCTCATTGGTCATAGAACGGTTCAACCTTTGACGGGTTTAAAGAACCGGCGGGATTTGAAAACAGAGGAGAGCTCTTGTTTTCTGTCGAAAGAATCGAATCGAAGGAAATCGAAAACTTGATTCTGCCTTATTAGCCTGTTCATAAGGAATCGCGACAATAAACATGTGCAGAAAACGACAAAATTTTCAAAAAGAAAAAAAGAAAAAGAAAAGGAAATTCGCTCACAATTTAACCCAATCAATCAGTATTTGAGCCAACCAATCACACTTTATTTCCGTGACTTATGTAAGCATTTATGTCATTTTGTCTTCGTCCACCTCTAAAGACTCACCTAACCTTCATCCTCTCAAATTTCAGATTGATTGGTCTCCTCTTGGTTTCGTTGGATGATTTGCATGTGATGTGAGTGCTTTAGTGATCGTCTGATTCCATCTGCATTTGCAATTCCTTTTATTGGCTGTCCTAGTGTTCATGTGGTGGGCCAATGAAACACCATATCATTTCCCATTTTCCCGAATTAATGAACTGGTTCTCTTTTTTCTAATAATAAAACATTCACGAGAATGGTTTAACTTTGAACACAAAGAACAACTCATGTTTTCAAATATCGATCTTGTCCTCTGGCCATGCCAAGCTGTATCCTCCAATGCCCAGTAATCACTTTCCACGTGTCCCTCTACCTCACCCCAGCATTACCCTTTTAAGAACTCAATCATATGTTCCATCCAACCCACTCATTCTCTCTCTCTCTCTCTCTCGCTAATGGCTTCCTTTTGGTTTCTGTTTGCTATAGTGATGGCTTTCATGACCCTTCTTCCTTCACCATCGTTATCTTCTCAACTAAGGATAAAGACTTCCTCTATTTCAGCTGCTCCTGCACTCTTGCCGACTTCTCCTACCTTATCTTCTTCTTCTCCAAATTTATCTCCAGATGTTACTCCTCTGTTTCCTTCACCAGGTGGTGTGGTACCATCTCCAACTGGCTCATCAATGCCCACCATTCCTTCCAGCCGGAGCCCACCTAATCCAGACGAGATGGGTGCGCCTGGTCCTGATTTTGGGGTTTCACCATCTTGGTCTTTGCCAGCTTCATCCTCTACTTCTCTGAGTTTGGCTTTGCCTTTGAATGTAGCTGTCTTTGTGGGTATGCTTCTGGGGTTCTCTTTAGTGTAACTTTTTGGAATTTGAGCTATATAGTGTTGTTGGATGGAGCTTTAGTGCTTTCACACAAAAATAATTTTATTGTACAATGTGGTTTAATTAGGTAAAGTCAAGTGGATGGCATTGGTGTACTACAATAATTTTTTCTCCTCTTTCCTGTTTTTTGTTATTATTTAATTGTTCCTGGATTTGTCATTGTTTTTTTTTTTTTTTCCCTTTCTTATGTGTTGATAAAGATTGTTGGTTAACAAGTTCCCATTACAAGTAAATAAATTAAAAAAATAAAATAAAAAATCAACTGTAGTCCCCACTGTCTTATATCTTGGCCAATGAATTGAACCAGACCATGCAATTAGTAGGCCTTAACAACTGAGGTGTAGCTTGAATTAGATGTTTTAGAATATCTTAAATACCTGATATTAACATTATTAATATCTTGTTTTATTCAAATTCTTGCCCTCTCCAAACAACAATTAATTGATAGTGCAAATTTATTAATATTTCAAAATTATTATTATTATTATTTTTTTTGTGAAAATTTATTCTGTAAAATAATATTATTATGAATATGTTGGGTTTTATTGTACAATTCTTCCATTCTGTCTAGACTCTAGAGAGAGACATACCAATCCATAAAAGAATACTGAAATAAATCAAAATTTAAAGGGCTTACACAATAGTGACTCATAAAGCTGCTAACAGAGAGTCCACATTTAAAAGAATATATAAAAATGATTAAAAGCCTAAAAGAAAAAAAAAGACTTCATCTTCATTCTAAAGCCTAATTTAGTGGGGAATTCTCCATATAGACCCTATTTTGTATATATTTTTATCAATACATATAATCTGTGATTTGAATATTACAATTTGTTTGCTGGGCAAATTTGACCCTTCCTACTTTGAAGCACCACTAAATAACTTCCCTGAAATGACCTCCTTTAGTTTGTTGAACTCAAAAGGACTCCATTTCTTTGGAGACTCCTTAGGAATACACTTCCTGAGATTCATATTTTCCTCCTTCAACATTTCAAAAGCTAAACTGAGCTGCCTTATTACCTCTCTCTTCTCTTCATCTTTCTGCAGTAGTTGCTCCTTCTGAATCTTGTTCTCCTCCTTGAGTTTCTCTACTTCTTCTCTCAACTTCATCACTTCATCACTATCACTAACCCTACTTGTAACTTCTTCTTCTTCTACTACTCCCATATCTCCTTCAACTTGGGTTTCTTCCTCTTGTTCAGGATCAACTTCGGATTCACCAGACTCCTCTGGATCAAAGGTTTCGGAGTAGCTATCGTAGGATTTATCCATGGGGATCATCGTCGTTACCTTCTGCGACCAGTATTTGGTCAAGAATGGGGACCCTGATGTTATTAGGCGAGTACCGGAGTCTGGCTTTAGCTGGTCAAATCGCTCGGCTAAGGATCGATGGGCTCGGTAGAAATCTTCAACCATACTAATTAGCTCTGGTCGCTTCTTGTAGTACATCTCGGCACGTTGGGCAAAGGAATCGGCATCTTCTTCGATCAGTTTCAGCATTTGCTTTGTCTTCTCTTCTAACTCTGTCATAGTAGCAAGGAAGAAAAGCATTGATATCAACAAATTCAATTCTAGATCTTAAAAGGAAGATATGTACCATCCCACATTATGAAACCATGACCCAGATATCTTTTGAAGTCTCAATTGTGAGAGGAATGTAAGAACCAAGCTGAAGTTAAAACTACAAAGTACATTATTAATTGAGTGTGAAATTTTTTGAATCCTTGCAAGTAGGGGTGTAAACGAGCCGAGCCGAGCTTTGCCCAGCTCAGCTCAGGCTCATAAAATCTAGACAAGGCTCGGGCTCGCTATTTTTTCAACGCTCAGGCTCGGCTTGCAAAAGCTCGGCTCGTGAAAGCTCGGCTCGTAAAAGCTTAGCTCGTTAAAAGCATGGAAAAAAAACAATTCAATAATAATTCTTTTTTTTTTTTTGGTGAATTCAGCACTAATTCAATTAAATTAATTAAGATTTTTTAATTACTTTGACTTAAGCAAGCCACTAATTAATTTTGTATTTAATAATTAATATTATATATATGATACTTATTATATATAAATTTATATATGATATATAAGACTGAGTCGAGCCTACCTAAGCTCGGCTCAAGCTCGTTAAAATAATGAGCTTTTTTTTGGGTTCAGGCTCGGCTCGCGGGCCTAAATATTGAGCTCAAGCTCGGCTCGTTGACAGCTTTATTTGCAAGTACATATCATATCATGTGATTCACAATTATGAAGTCATCTTGTTGAGCCGAAGACGACACATGGGGGGTAGTCATAAATTGAATGCATTTTCAAAAATGATTGTTAATGTTTCAAGGGCTCTCCGGCTCAAGAATTGGAGGTCTCAGGTTTGAGTCCCCGAGCTTACCTGATATATGATCTTTGTAGGTGGCGGTCATGTATATGGGGTTTATCCCGATCACACTAAGTGGGATCGGGGGTTCCACGTCACCAAAAAAAGGTCTCAAACAGGAAACTAATACAAAGTTGCCAATTAATTTCATTTTTGAACTGTTTTCTGCAAAAGTGATTGCTGGTCGAATCAAATAGTTCTATGCATCAAATGGCTATGTAAGGAAAAGAATCAACAACAAAACATTAATCAAATAGAAGGGCTTTGTAGAAAAGGTCTTTGAATCAAAGCTGTTGGTTAATTGTGTTTGGTGGGAAAAATTATATAAAAGGATGCTTTTGTACATAATTTTGTCATTTTAATAGTTTTACTTAAATTTAGAACATAACTAACTGCTTCTTGTAGATGCAGCTTTTAGAAGTAGTCCCACTCTTGCTTCACCAAAATGGCCTTCCATCCGAAGCAACTTTCAGGAGTGTTACCAAACACCCCAAGCATTGGATAGAAAGCTCTTTTAGGTCTAAGAAGGACTTCCTGACACTTAGGCAGCGAAACCCTAAATGGGGCCTAAGACTGCATTTGGCCCGGCTTCTATAGGTACTTATTGCAACTTATAGCTTATATAAGCACTTTTTAAAATGAAATATGTGTTTGGTAGTGCTTATGGGTAAGTGCATACCCATAAGCACTAGAGGAAGGCCACCCACAAGGAGAAGCTACTGAGAGCAACTTCTCCCAAGCTCTTATGCCTTAAGCTATTTAACAACTTTACCCATAAGCACTAAAGGAAGGCCACCCACAAGGAGAAGCTACTGAGAGCAACTTCTCCCAAGCTCTTATGCCTTAAGCTATTTAACAACTTTAATAGTATTTTTAAAATAACTATTTTACCCTTAAACTTTCATTAGCACTTAAATCAATGTTATTTCTAAACTTTAATAATATTTTTAAAATACCTATTTTACTCTAAACTTTTATAAGCACTTAAATAAATATATTTATCAAACGCTATTTTCTTCAAATAAGCACTTTATTGTTGTTGTGGATAAGTGCTCCCATTGAGCACTTTCTAATCCTAGTCTACAAATCGATCATTTCAAGTTCATCTGCCCTCACACCACTCAGAAAAAGTGTTTTTGTTTCTGTGGAAATTCTAACCATTTGATTTTGTTATTTGGCGGGTCCTACCACCTTTAGGTTTTCTTTCTTGTTTATTGTACTCGTAATCAGGAAATAATTACTTAACTAACCAAAAACGAGAGAGAGAGAGAGAGAGAGGTATTATAATAATTCAAAAAAGATAAGTCTCTATTACTTTCTATGGAAATTCTAACGTCGTGATTTTGTCATGATTTATGGTGGGTCCTGCCATGGTTTCAATGATTGGTCCATATCGGAATCGGCTAGGACCGATCTGATCCTAAGCTACGATATAACTATTATATCAAGTGGTTTTGGATCGGTCCGGTCTAACCGATACTGATCCGAATCGGCTGATCCGTAATGAGATGGATCAGGACCAGTCTGGTCTGAACCGGCTGATCTGTAATGAGATCGATCAGGACCAGTTTGATCCGTATCGAGATAGGCCAGGACCGATCTCGATACAGATCGGCTAGGACCGATCTCGATATGGATCGGCTAGGACCGATCTGATCCTAAGTTACGATACAACTATTATATCAAGTGGTTTTAGATCGGACCAGTCCAACCGATACTGATCCGAACCGGCTGATCTGTAATGAGATCGATCAGGACCAATCTGATCCGTATCGAGATCGGCCAGGACTGATCTTGATACGAATCGGCTAGGACCGATCTGATCCTAAGCTACGATACAACTATTCTATCAAGTGGTTTTAGATCGGACCGGTCCAACCGATACTGATCCGAACTGGCTGATCCGTAATGAGATCGATCAGGACTAGTCTGATCCGTATCGAGATTGGCCAGGACCGGTCTGATCGTAAGCCACGATACAATTATTATATCAAGTGGCTTTCGATCAGATCGGTCCAACCGATACTGATTTGGATTGGTCCAAAGTTTTTTTTTTTTTTTATAAAACTAACTATCCCTATGGGATCGGCCTAACCGGACTGATACAGCTGGTCCGACAACTGGTCCCGCAAATTTTTTTTTTTTTAAATGGACAATCTAACTTTTGGTTCGGTTGGTACCGGCCGGTATCACCGATCCGAATGGAGATCGGTCGAAATTGATCCGATCCAAGATCCCGAGACTTAAAACCCTGGTCCGCATCCACTACTACGTTCCATTTCTTATTTATTGTACTAGTGATCAAGAATTAAAGTTGTTTGCATTCAATAAATCATGAAATAATTACTAAACTAACAAATAAAAAAAATATAATTCAGAAGAAAAAAAAAATCAAATGCTTACATGAAAGAAATGTTTTTTTGAAAGAGATATACCTGAGAGTGTAGATTTTAGCCACGTGGAGCGTCTTGGACTGTTGTGGCTATCAAACCACCACGAATGAGACGGCTTCTTCCACGTCATCATTTTTTTTTTCTCTCTTACCTTCCAGGAAAACCCAAAAACAAACTTGAAAAAAAAAAATAGCAAATTAGTAGTAACAAACAGAAATTAAAGTCGGTCGTCCACTAAGATGACCTCTCCACACAGTCAATCTGATTGGACGGTTATAGTCATCGCCTCCACGCGATTTCAATCTGCACCGTCAGATGTAGTTCTTATACGGATTTAACATTGGTTAACGATGGCTGAACCTGAGAGTCAATAATTTCACCAAACCAAGGGCGAGGGTATTTTGGTAATTTCGTCACCAACGAATTCAAATCGAAATCGAAACCGAACACGAACAAGAATCTCGATTTGTCAGACGAAGTTAACAGTATCCCTGTTTTTTTTTTTTTTTACCACAATACCCTCACTAAGAGAGAAGCAGTGTTTCCGACGACCGGACGGAGTTATATTAGCCGGAAACTGAAAAAGTGACCACTTTGTTAACAAGTATTAAAAGCTAAGAACGGTATAGTTTCAAAGGAAACGAAGTCGCCGAGCTCTGACAAAGAAATGAACTTCAACTACTAGGAAAGAAGAGTTCGGTCACCGGGATCTGACACACAAACGATCTTCCGGCCAGTATACAGAGAGAGAGAGAGAGAGAAGAGAGAAAGAGAGAAGAGAGAGAGTACCTGAGTTCTCTCGCCCTTCGTTGGCTCCAGAGTGAGGAAGAGCGAGAAGCTGCGTCGCCAAGGGACGCTTCACCGGACTATAGAATCCGAAACTTTGAACAGTACTGAAGCAGTCGTCTTTGTTTTGGTTTTAAACACTACTCTCTTCGATTTTGTATCAATAAAAGGAATCACGACACGTGTTTCAAGCCGTATATTTGAGTCTCTCGAGGCTTGAATAGTAATAAAAGATGGAGCTAACGTACACATTCCGGAAAACCCAGTATTTTTGAAATTACGAAAGTACCCGAATTCTGCTACTTATTTACTTCACCACCACCTTTATAGAACGAATCTGGGTAAGGGTATAAAAGTAATTTCATAATTTTGTAAAACTAATTTATTGCCATTTGAGTAATGGAGAATTGTAATATGCCGACCTCGGAATAGTACCAAGTCAAAAATACTTACCCACAAGTTCATAACCCAGTTGTCATTTCAGATATTTTCATGAAAAGCGTAATACAATGAATCTTCAAGAGAAAGGGAAAAGGGGGGCATTATCAAAACTATTGTTGTAATTTTAAGATAAAACAAGGGCATTTTTTAAATTTTCT
>JAUPMG010000011.1:9568833-9584091 GCA_031762675.1 Pachysandra terminalis
AGCTCCGTGGCACTTCTTTCAACTTCCGACAAATAGTGGATGCTACTAATGGATTCAGCCAAGACAAACTAATTGGCGAAGGAGGTGTTGGGAAAGTTTTCAAGGTCTAATTTGATGTTTACAGAAGCATGTTACATATCTCCTTGGACTCTTAATTTGCTTTAAATATTGAAAGCAACTCATTGTATAAATTAATTGCAGGCTGATCTTAAAGGCGGGAATGTATTAGCTGTGAAGCGGATCCCAGGTGACTCGGTGCAAGGAATTAGTGAATTTGCTAGTGAAATCAAAGCTCTTGACTCCTTGGATCATGAGAATCTTGTCAAAATTTTGGGATATTATTCAGGACACAACCAACTCTTGATAGTGTACGATTTCTTCAAATATATGTATTTCTCTTGAATTCTTGGATCCAACCTACTCTAATCATCGATTTCTTCTGCGAACACCCTAAAAATTTATAAAGAAATTCCTACTCTAGGGTTTCTTCTGCAAAAACCCTAGACAAACAATAAACAAGAACAGCCCAGCTTTTGGTTTTGAATAATAGAATGAAATATGCTACAAGACAAGAGAAATCAATACAAACAAACAAACAAGAAGCAAGAACAACCCAGATTCTGGTTTTGAAGCAAAGAACGAACCCTATAAAAGGAAAAAAAAAAATAGCAAACAAACTCCATTCGATTTCTTCTGCAAAAACCCTAAAAAAAATGGAATGAGAAAGGAAAGAGAACATACCGGATTTCTGCAACAACGATCGTCTTCACCAACCCAGTTTGCCACGATCGTCTTCTCCAACATAGATTGTTCTTTTTTTTGGTTAGAAGGAAAGTCTTCTTTGAGAAGGGAAATGTCGATTAAAGAAGATGATGGATTTACAAGTTTGCCATCATCTCACTTTATTACAAGTTTACCACTGCAAAAAATGTAAAACTCATTATCAAATCTCAAAAACAAGTTCAGAGGTGATTTTGAGTGCATATGTATTTTCTCATTCTTATTTTGAGAAAACTTATTTTATCTTGGCTAACCAAACACTCGATTTTTTGACAAAACTCATTACAGGGCTTGGAACTCATTCAGTCCCTAGAATGAGTTTCAAAAATGGGTGCCAAATGACACCTAATTTATATCAGATTCATAGGATGGGCTTTTCTGAAAATTCAAAAAAAAAAAAAAAAAACAGCTTAGGCAATCTTTGCCACGTGTACTATCATGTCCAAAAAGGCATAAGTGACACGTGTCCTGAAGAAACTTGTAATCATTTGAAGAAAAAGTTCAAACAAAAAATAGGGAGGAGTCGAATTGACATTTTATAAGGAAAATTTGAAACTAAACTTTAATTTTCTCGATGAATAGAAAAAAATAAGAGAAAACCCACAACAGAATCTGAAATTATGGTATTTTTAAAGGACTAGCATTAAAAAAATTTCCCACCATTATCCTATCTATCTGTCCCCCACCAAACGAGGAAGAACCGTAAGAGACAAGATGGAAATCCCCTTCTACTACCGAAATGACAAAAACACCCTTGACCTCCAACAAAGTAAACTGATTTAATACTTAAATCAGATTCGTAGGATGGGCTTTTCTGGAAATTGGAAAAGAAAAAATAACAGCGTCGTCGTCAGCCGTTAAGACGCACCAGAATCACGACGTGCAGTAACAACTACCCCCACCCAAAACACACACAACCAACTCCATATTCTCCGAACAGACTTCGCTTTCACTTCTCTGCTTCCGTGTCAGAGTTATTCAGTTCAGGCCGCCAAACAGAACCACTACTCTCTCTCTCTCTCTCTCTCTCTCTCTCTCTCTATCTCTATCTGTGAAGTTTGTGGGATTTCTCACTCTATCGATGCAAACAAGGCTGACGTTTCGGGGTGACGTTTCAACTAAGAAACGAAACGGAAGAATCGCGTCATTTAATTCTGATATCTTTATCCCATTTCCTCCTTAAATTCGTCGCTCAACTCAACATAAGCTGTTTTGCTCTTTCTCATTCTAAGGTTCTTCGGTTTCCAAGTAAGCTTCTCTGTCCTCTCTCTGTCTCTTTCTGTTTCCATGTTTTGATCATCTAATGCTTTTTTTTTTCGATTACTTTTGATTAATTTTTGGTTCTTTTTGTTTTTGATTGTTGTTGTTGTTGTGTTTGGAGTGGAGGTTTTCAATTTAGTGCTCTTGAACGATCTGAGTGGGAATGAGTGTGGAAATTACAGATGTGTTTCCTTTGTCAATAGATGAGTTTGATTGCTTGAACGTGTTTTGAATTGTGTTTACAGTTCGATTTTTTTTTTCAGAAATCAGAAGGCTATGCGATCTTAGTTAAACTAAAGAATTTACTTCTCGGTAATGTTGATTTGGATTGTTTACAGTTTGATTTTATTCAGAAATCGGCAGGTTACGTGATCTTAGTTAAACAAAAGAATTTACTCCATGAGCTAGTTTCGATCCTTGGATTTGATGAGTTTGAATTTAGTTTTTAATTTATAAATGTTTGATTAGTTTTACTGTAAACTCAGTAATGTTGATTCGGATTGTTTACAGTTTGATTATATTCAGAAATCGGCAGGTTATGAGATCTTAGTTAAACGAAAGAATTTACTCCATGAGCTAGTTTTGATCTTTAGATTTGATGAGTTTGAATTTAGTTTTTGATTTGTAAATGTTTGATTAGTTTTACTGTAAACTAAGTAATGTTGATTTGGATTGTTTACAGTTTGATTTTTTCAGAAATTGGCAGGTTATGATTTTTAGATTTAATGAGTTTGAATTTAGTTTTTGATTTGTAAATGTTTGATTATTTTTACCGTAAACTCAGTAATGTTGATTTGGATCAGTTAGTGAATAGATCTCATTTTTCTTCCTGTTCGTTGCATTTTTTTCTTTTAAGTTAATTGTATTTGTGTAAGGATTGGTTTCTGGAGGTAGAAGTTTGGATTATTTTCTTTTTTCGTGTGTAAATTTGCAGGTTAAGAGATCTGGAGTTGGTGATTTTTTCATTTGGAAGCTGCTTAGTCTCAGTTTTGTGAAGAAGAATATGAGTCCAGAGCTTTTGGAGATTCATCCTCGTGAACTTCAGTTCACATGTAAGTTCATAAGAAAATAGATGTTCCAATACTGTTTATCTGTTTTTCATAGGTAACTATGTGTCATTTGGTCACCTCTACCTATGGTTTTCTATTAATTCATTTTTCATTTGCAAGTTAGAGTTTAAAGAGCTCTTATTCTATGTTTCATCCCTATTGTGAAATCTTCTTAAATCTTCCTGTGGATGTAGTGAGTCAGGATTTGGGGTCGGAGGATTTTTTATTAATATGCATAGCCAAACACAATCATATGATTTTGTTCAGTTTGATTTCACTCCAATGAAAGTAATAGAGTTATTGGACATCCGTTACATCAATTTGGAAATTGTTGATTAGTAGAATTTTGGAGCCTATTACCTCTCATAATCACAAAGTAAATAATCATTGTTGTTACTTGTTTGTGTGTGTGTCTGTGTGCACGTGTGCTTGTGTGTGTGTGAGTTAGTTTTTGTGTGCGAGCGTGTGTGTGTGCGTCGTGTGTGTGTGTGCGAGCGTGTGTGTGCTCGTCGTGTGTGTGTGTGGTTCTAATGATAAACATAAGGAATGGTGAAAGTCATAAGTAGCTTCTTTCATTTCGCAGAGTTTTATGTTGTGTAATCATATTGACATCTGTTGTTTATTCTGCCCATATTTCTATCATTTTCTACAGTATTCATTTCACAAATCCAGCACAAATCCATTTCTGGGTTTGTGGAGGATGATCATGTTCATATTTACTAATTTGCATATGCTAGAAAATAACGGACTTACTTTGCTCATTTTATCCCGCCTTATTTTACCCTTTTTTTTTTGTCATATGAACTGGAAAACTGATGAGATTGCATATTATTTATTTATTTCTTTTGGCAGTTGAGTTGAAGAAGCAAAGTTCCTGCTCAGTTGAACTTGTCAATAAATCTGATCAATATGTTGCTTTCAAGGTGGAAATCTGTCTTTCGTTCTCTCCAACATTTCAGCTACACTATATTTGTGCATGCATATTATCGAACAAAGTGAAAGTAGAAAAGGGAGGCTTGTGAAAGGAGATTGATGAATAGAAATATAATATAAATCATTTCATTGACAGGTTAAAACTACATCTCCAAAGAAGTATTGTGTTCAACCGAACACGGGCATTGTTAAGCCAAGGGCGACTTGTGATTTCACCGGTATACTCCCTCTTATTACTTTTTGTTCCACAATCTTTCTCATATTTTGATTGTTGACGTGTATTTGTAACATACGGACATCATGACAATCTTGAATAAGCACTTTTCTTACATGCATAATTATATTTATATAAGTGCTTATTGATCCAACTGAAAGGAAAATTCCAAGAGACAGCAATAAGACCCGCTATGCTTAATGGAGCCATAAGTTGGGTGGTAAGCACCATATATTTGCTTTGTGATTTGGTTGTGGAGATGGATATGAGGAAAGCTAAGTTGATAAGTGAGTGCATTCAAAGGAATTTAGATTTAGTATCAATAATTAATAAGGTGAAGAAGAGTATATTGAGATGCTTCGGGCAGATAAAATGGAAACCAAAGATACGATCAATAATAAGGGACACCTTCTTAGGATGATTCTTAACTCTTAATGCAAGTTGGTATGCTTCCTTAATGGTCCAAATTCGAAACCCATGTGATGAAGTGACGCTCTTGGATCTGCATTTCTAGGCCTGATAAGCATCACGAAGTGGTGATCTCTTCCCGACTTTTCTTTCACGAGCTCCCAAGTTTGGATCTAGTCCTTTCTAGCTAGAGCATAAGAATAGACCAACTGTTGTTACCACCAAATTGCAGCATCCCTTTTAAGCTTTTCCTTGAAGAGAAGAATTTTTTTAAGAATTTTGCAACTAGTTGATCAAATATTGAATACATAAAAGGATTGATCTTTCCTTGCTTTTTCTGATTTAATTTAGTGGAGCGTAAAAAGAAGATTGTGGCAGATAATATGTATGACAATGTAAAAGGTTCATGGTAGGTAATTTAAGAATGAGTAGTAGTATGGACATTGGATACTTGATTTTGATTGGATGATAGGTTGGCTTTGGACTACATTTTGATAAAGGATTCACTAAGACTTCCAATCTCTTTGGATTGAGAGACAAACCAAAGACTAGAAAATAAATTTACAGTTTTTTAAAATTTTCAACCCTTGGTTGTCAGTAGAAAATGCAGAAGAGAAGAAACTGTGGAATAAAATAATCTCCAAAGAATCATTTTGTGTGGGAAAATTTTCCTCCCGAAATCGAGAAATATTTTAGATGGAATACAAAGATAAGTCAGTTCAATGGTGTCTCAACTCTTTATTCTATCCCTGCTTGTTACCCCTCTTCTTCATTTTCCACCAACAATGCAGTGTACCATCACCATATCTACCACCATTGTTTTCACTCACTACCCTACTACGTTCACCAATTCTGCCACCCCAGCCAATTTCCACAACGATCATTAGTGCCATCAACACTAGCCACCACTTTCATTACTTCTACCACCCCTACTATATTGTCCTCACCAAATCCATCACTTTAGCCACCCATGCCAACCACCATGACCACTATTGCTGCTGCCCCACTACCTCCCCACTTTCACCACCTCCTGCTAACCACCATGGTCATTGATGCCATCCCCATCACTTTTGCCACTCTCCACCCTTATCAAATACGACCATTATCAGTCTCTACCATTCCTGTCAATTCCAGTGGTCCACCACCACCACTCCCAAATGCTTCCTTTGCCACCCTTACTGCTTCTATTAGAAGATTTGATGGTAAAAATTATAGTTTTTAGTGGACTATTAAGTTTGATGGTCTTATATTTAATCTTCAATTTTATCTTCTTTTATATTTTCTCTTTCCAAAGAAACAAATGAAAATGTTTCAAGTTCAACAATTTTCTTTCTTTTTTTATTTTTATTTTCTTTTATCTCATTCTCTCTTGAGCCAAGTGGACCATTCAGTTTGTAAATAAAGATTGATATAATCAACTTGAAAATAGGCTTGCGCCTATGGCTTAACTGGTTGACGTATTGTATTGCAACGATGAATTTGCATGTTTGAATTCATATAAATAAATGAACAAAAAATAAATGAATAAAATGCTTGATAAAAAGGTTGATGTGGTGATCTGGATGATTGGTTTCACAATTATGAAGGTAAAAACAAAACCTTTTCCTCCTGTGATAACTACAGTGTCCAATTTTGTTGATGAAGATGAAATTGTAGATAATTGGTAAGTTCATTTGATTTGCACATGATCTCAATGGTCCTCAGCACTTAAGATGTTGTTGGAAATTTATTTGGTGGAGAACACACAATCAATTGATTATGAAGCCTTTTTTTTCTTTATAGTAGTAATATTCTATAAATGATGTATATAAAAAAAATATTTTTTTTAGTATAAAATATCATTAAAATGACTTTATAACCTTTATTAAAATGAATACTACTTTAAATACCAACAAATTTTAAGAAGTTTTATTTCTAAAAGGATCAAAATGTCGACACAAAGAAACAAATTAAACATAGAGGCTGACTTTGAGCCAAGAATTAATTAGAGAAATATTGTCATTAATTACTGATTAATATTAATAGTTAGATGTAGAATTTGATTAGGTATTACCATTAAATAATATAGCACTAGTAGTTATTAGAAGGAGAACAATCATATTGAGATGTAGGCCCAAGAACACTGAAATCCATCATTTGGCATGCTTATTTTTTCCTAGTTCCAGTCTGGTGAATGGCATTTGTCACTGATCTCGAGTTGGGAGTGTAGTTTATGATTCCATAAAGTATACTAACTGTAATTTAATTCACAAAAAAGTTATTGTTTATTCGTATTCCTTTATCATTGTGCGCTATATTTTCTCACTATATATATGTGTGTGTGTGTGTGTGTGTGTGTAACCTTCTGGATTTACTTTCCATGTCTTTCCTTTGACATCAATTTAGTTACTATGCAAGTTCAACGATTAGCTCCACCTGATATGCAATGCAAGGATAAGTTCCTTATTCAAAGTACAATTGTTCCCTTTGGGACAACAGCGGAGGATATTACACCTGAGATGGTAAGTGTTTGTAGCTGTAGTTTGGCTTTAGATTGTTTGTCATTGTATCTCATCTGTTTTGTTCATCAGTTCGCTAAAGATAAAGGCACGCGCATTGAAGAGTGCAAGTTGAGGGTGATTCTCATTAGTCCACCCCATTCTCCAGTATTACTACCAATTAATGGAGTGATAAAGCAGGGGCCAGTTTATGAAGATTCAATAAAAATGGATCAAGTGTTTACTGGAGTACAAAACTTCCCCCCACCTCATACGGTAAAATCATACTCTATTGCTTTCAATTTAGTCAATCTCTTACATTCCTAATTTTTTTCCCCCTAAGATAGTTTAGTGAGTTGAATTAGCAGGAAGACAGAGTTTTAGTCTACCCTCCCGAGTTAGTTGATTTTAGCAGTTCTCAATACATTGATGGAGCTATTCTATGTTCAGGGATGCAGATTGTATCAGAAAACTTGGTTTTTTTTTTTTTTTTTTTTTTCCTGTTGGTCTACACAATGTCATTTAGTCCTTTGTTCTTTTACTTTTTCTTTTGTGTCAGATAGCCAAGGATGTAGAGGAATTGAAAATTGCCAAGGATCGGGAGTTGAAGTTCGCAAAGGATATAGAGGAGCTAAAGTCACCAAATTTTGAGGATCTAAAATTTGCAAAGGATGTTGCGATGTTGAAATTAGAAAGTGGTATTGAATTGAAGTTAGCAAAAGATGTTGAAAAATTGAAGGAAAAGTTGAATGAACTGGAATCAAAATTACATGAGGTTGGTCCTTTCGAAAAACTTTAGCTCCATAACATAGTGATAACCTTGGATGTGGTTTTGTTTGTTTTCTCGTCAAATTGCTTAATGACTTCAGGGTGTGATCTTGGAGAGGAGAGGATTGATGAGGTATTTGGATTGTCGGAGCCATTTCCTGCAATTATGCCTAGAGCTGGCTCATTGATTGCCATCTCTGGTCCAATGGTTGCCGTAATACTTGATAATTGATATCAATATCTATGAATCTGTGATACCTGAGCCCATCATTTTTCTCACTATACCCATGTCAGATATGAAAAAAACTTGGGTATGAGTGAGAAATACGAGTCTGACACTTCAAACATGTGTCCACTTTTTGAAATGAAATTTTTGTTAAGTTGGGTACACATCCAGATCCCTGGGTACAACTATCCATTTATGATGACTGGAATTATTTGTATCTTGTATAACTTTATTACATTGTCAAGTATTATCATATTTTGTGTTCACAATTGCATTGTTATGTAGTTTTTCTTTATCGAATATAAATAATGAATATAATGATAGTCTAGTTATTTATGTGAACATTAGATTATTATTTTTCAGTGATGTCTCAAATGATCCTTCTTTGCTGAGTCCTCATATCCTAGAGTATGGGAGTCAGACAGATTTGGCACCTGGACCCGCAGCCAACACCTGCACCCAATTCTGTGTAGCATAGATGTGAAGTGCTTGATGAATAAAGTTGTGATGCCTCTTTGGAGGGGAGAGGATTGATGGGTATTTGGATTCTTTGAGCCATCTCTTGCTACTATGTCAATTGTCAGAGCTGGCTCATTATTTCCATCTCAGGTCCAGTGGTTGCCGTAATAGTTGATATTAATCTTTGCAGAAATTTTAGAGGATACCAGTAGCTCCATATTCCCTTCTTTTATTGAAACACAGATTATCAAATGTTTACCTAATTTCTCAGTAAAAAATTTATAGATCTACTTAAGAATAGCCTGTATTAATATGGAAAATGCTCATCATTTCCTCAAGTTGGAATAGTTCATAGTATGAAATAGAAGTTATTATTTTTGTTCTTGGCATATTTTTATGCTGCTATAACTAATCCTTGAAGCTCAAATTTTTTGAATCATGTGAAACTTCTTACAGGCTGAAGTTACAATCACAAAGCGAACAAAAGAGAGGAGTACAACCATTCAAGAGAGGGAAATATTACAGAAAGAACTAGTAACTTTCTTAACTGCATTCTTTTCCATCAAATATATTCTGTTATTGGATCAAGGTCATAAAGGGACAGTCACGTGGTATGACGGTAAAAGCCTCGGGCAGCCAAGCTTGAAAATGCAGGCTCAAGTCTTGGTGCAGTCACTTTGTACAAAAAAACATCAAAGTTTAGGTCTGTTGCCAATCCACCCCTCCTGGGACCCTGCTTCACCTGGTACCTAGACAGGGTTATGGTCCTTTTTATCGGATCAATGTCATAATTTTAGCTATATACTCTAAAGTTGATTCCTCTTCATTAACTTGAAGTCGTAAATTAGAGCAATATGTATAATGAGCTAGAACTTAGTTGTATAGAAAGTAAGGTTTTACAATCTGGAAGGAAGTGAAAGGCCTCAAACGTTTGAGATCCATTGTCGATCAATCCCAGGTCTAGTGGATGACACACCGAGATTTACCTTCTCAAAAAGCCCTCACCTTCCAAATTCCAATTTTGCTGTCTCACTTTACTTGTGAACTATATAAAAGCACAAGCTCACCCACAAATTCACAAAGTGGCGAGTAGAAGAAGATGGCTATTATCTTGAAATGTATTAGTTAATTTCTTTGTAAGTCACTAATCATTTGCAAACTTTGCACCTCATGAACTTGTGCAACCAAGGTATGGTAGAATTCAAAGTTTCCCTGATTAGATTTTGATCATCACACTGGCTTTTTTTTCTCTTTGCAGGCAGTTTTGAGAAGGGAAACGGTTGTACAGAGAGTTCAAGTTGGTTTCCCCCTTCTGTTCGTATGCATGGTTGCATTCATCAGTATGACACTTGGATACCTGTTACCCTCTTAAGACAGAACTCTTAATTTGAAGACATAGCTAGTGAAACCCCAAGTTTGTAGATCTGATCATCTTGTTTATTATGGTGACTTTGCACCAGAATTGTCGATATGGGGCGTGTGTGTGTGTGCATGTAAGTGTGAATATACTTCCTATTAGAAATATGCTTGTAACAAAACCATCTTTCTATGAATGATAAAAGCAAGTTTTATGTTGACAATAACTTCCACATCCTTGTTCTTTTCTTTGATGTCTAAAATGCCTTCCTATTAGATCTGATCATCTTGTTTATTATGGTGACTTTGCACCAGAATTGCCGATGTGGTGTGTGTGTGTGCGTGTAAGTGTGTATATACTTACCTATATGACTAGAAATATGCTTGTAACAAAACCATCTTTCTTTGAATGATAAAAGAAAGCTCTTTGTTGACAATAACTGCCACATCCTTGTTCTTTTCTGTGATGTCTTAAATGTCTTCCTATTTATTATGCTTGCTCTTAGAAAGTTATGTAAACCTCCTGGGGTATTTTAGTCAATTGTAGAACATCCTTCCTATCTTATTCAAGTGAGTCATGACAGTTATTTCCCGCCAAAATATATACAGAGCAAACGATCTTAGAAGGAACCAGTTACAGAATTTTTTTTGATGGGTTGCTTGGTGTTGAATTTGATAAGTAAGCCTACAGAGTTTGTTCCTAGGTCCAAAGATCAGCGACACTTATCGCTCGTACTTCAACGTAACCCCCAGCTCAAACTACACCAACTCAAGCAAATCCAAGCCCAGATCCTCCGCAGATCCCTCCACCAAGACAACATCCTCATTACCAAACTAATCTCCATCTGTTCTGCTTCTGGCACCATGGATTATGCTACTCATCTGTTCAACTATGTTCAAGAACCTGATCTAGTCCTCTGTAATTCCATGCTCAAAGGCTATACCAGAAACTGTCTTTTTGAACGAGCTCTTATCTTTTACTTTGCAATTGCTTCAGATGGATTTTTTTCCGGATAATTTCACCTTCCCATATGTTCTCAAGGCTTGTGCTTCCATGTCCAGCATCAGTCTTGGGCAGCAAATCCATGCATGCCTGATGAAGAACAAGAGCTTAACCCATGATGTCTTTGTGCTTAACTCACTTTTGAACATGTATTTCAAGTGCTGTCGGAATGAATTTGCATTGCAGGTTTTCCAGAAAATTGCTAAACCTGATTTGACTTCCTGGAACATAATGGTAAATGGGTTTTTGAGTTCTTGTGATCTGAAGTTTGTTCGGAAGCTTTTCGAGGAAATGCCTGAGAGAGATACAGTTTCTTGGAATACAATGATCAGTGCTTATGCAAAATATGGGGAACTAGAGAATGCTCGGAAGTTGTTTGATGAGATGCCGGGAAGAAATTTGGTCTCATGGAATGCTTTGATTGGTGGGCTCTCTCAAAATGGTTGGAGCAACGAGGCTTTGTTAATCTTTTCACAAATGTTGAAGTCCGGCGTCAAACCCGAAAATACCACGATACTATTAGTAGTATCGGCTATCAGTAAGGCCATCTCACCTGACTGGATTGCTGTTGAAGAGGTCATTGGCTACGCAAAGTTCGTAAATTCAGTATCTGTTTCAAGTGCAGTTTTGAATCTCTATGCCAAGCTTGGGAAAATAAATGATGCTAGAAAGTTGTTTGATGAGATTCCTGAGAAAGATCTTGTGACATGGAATGCTATGATTTCAGGGTATTCTCAGAATCAAAAGCCAGTTGAAGCAATTAAATTGTTTCGGGAGATGCAATTGAACTGCAAAGTCAAACCAGATGAGGTAACAATGGTTAATTTGGTTTCTTCTTGCTCTCAAATGGGGGCATTAGGGCTTGGGGAATGGGTACGTGCTTACATCGAAAAGAATGAGATTGAATTGGATGTGTTCTTGGCTACTGCTCTAATAGACATGTATGCTAAATGCGGAGATTTAGATCAATCCCGTTGTCTGTTTCAGGAGATGCCCAGAAGGGATGTAGCTTCTTACAATGCAATGATAAAGGGATTAGCTATACATGGACAAGGAAAAGAAGCCTTCGGGATCTTCTCTTTGATGGAAAGAAACAAGGTGGCACCCAATGGAATTACCTTTTTAGGGTTGCTTACTACATGTAGTCATGGAGGCATGGTATCCAAGGGCTTGGAACTGTTCGATTTGATGCAAAGCAGTTACAGCATTGTCCCGTGGCCGGCGCACTATGGTTGTGTTGTTGACCTACTTGGTTGTGCGGGACAGCTGACTGATGCTTATGAGTTCGTCAAATGTATGCCTTTCGAACCCGACAAGGTTGTTTGGGGTGCACTGCTTGGGGCTTGTCGATCCCACCTGAATGTCCAACTGGCTGAAGAAGTAGGTTGTAAGCTTCTTGAGTTGGATCCAAGCCATGATGGGAATTATGTGCTCCTATCGAATGTGTATGCCTCGATAGGGAAACGGAGCGATGTGGAGAAAGTGCGGGCCCGTATGAGGACACGATGTGTGCAGAAGATTCCCGGGTGTAGTATGATTGAGCTTGACGGAGTTGTTCATGAGTTCAGCGCCGGTGACAGATCCCATCCAAGATCCGAGGAGATTTACACAGCCTGGGATGAGCTTGCAAAGAAGATAAAACCAATGGGGTATGAACCAGACATGGGGGCTTTACTACGGAATTTGGATGAAGAGGATAGGGAGGAGGCATTGTATCGACACAGTGAGAAGCTGGCATTGACATTTGCTCTGATCAGTTCAGTAGCTAAATCACCAATCAGGATAGTGAAGAACTTGAGGATATGCAGAGATTGCCATAAAGCAATGGAACTGGTGTCTGAGCTTGAAGAACGAATTATAACTGTTAGGGACCGGTCTCGATTCCATCATTTCGAAGCTGGGTATTGCTCTTGTGGGGGATATTGGTGAGATAGAAAAGCCAGGAAGTCAGCTGTGAGAGATGAATAAAATGCTGCTCAAGAAATGGACTTTGAATGAGGAAAGGTAAAAGGAAAATTTCAATTACACCATAAACTACCTGTATTTGAATGCAGTGGAGTTATGTTCATTTACAAATTCAAAATCTAACGTTGGAGCTTTTTTATCATCAGATCAAAGTAGATGCAGCAGCCATGTTCTCCTTGTTTGCACTAAAGTATACAGTTGCAGTAGTAGCAGAGGAAGCACACTTGATCTCTTGCTCATGAGAAGTAAAACAGAAAAAATTTCTGAGAAGGTAATCTCTCTCTCTCTCTCTCTCTCTCTCTCTCTCTCTCTCTCACACACACACACACACGCACACATATTAAACAGTATCAATCATGAAATATGGAACCATATAGACAAAGAAATATTGGAAATCTATCAAATTATAATCTTCTTATTGTTAAACCAATCCCTTTCAGATAATTACAAGTCTCAAATAAAAAACTAAAAACAAATTAAATAATTCTTTTTGTATTTAAAAAGTTACCCATACTAAGATCCTAAGGCGGCACCAAGGATTGTTGACGATAAGGCTGAAGCCGTAAATAAACCCAATCTCCCGCGGAGAACTCCCTCTCCGTCCGTTTGAGATCCGCAAACTTCTTCATACGAACTTGGGAGAGTTGCAAATTTTCTTTTATGATTTTTAAGATCTGTTCCCGACTCTTCAAAAGTTCTTCCACGGCTTGCACCTTAGCTGTGCCAGGATCGTATGATAATAGTCTTGGAGGTGGAAGTGGAACCCCGTAGACTCCTTCAAAGGGACTTATCCTTGTACTAGAGTGTGTGGCAGTATTGTAGCAATACTCAGCAAGGGATAGCCACTTACTCCAGTCCTTAGGTTGCGCTCCACAGACAAACCTAAGATAGTTTTCAAGACATCGGTTGAGGACTTCAGTTTGTCCATCTGATTGTGGGTGATAGGCGGAGCTAAGATTGAGCTGGGTACCCCATAAGATTGAATAACTCCGTCCAAAACTTACTAGTGAAAGCCAGGTCTCGATCACTTACGATGGAGCAAGGAGCAAGGCATGCCGTTAAGTTTAAAATATGATCCAGAAGCTAATAGCAACATTAAGTTCATACATTTTTTTATATGAAAGAAAAAACAACAAAAATTTATAACAAGCAAAAATTAAAACTAAACAGAAACAACTAACTTCCTGGGAAATTCAAAACTCAAAACTACTGTTTCTGCTTTTCCTTGAAAAGCTATATACTTCCAAGTCTCAATCCTGAAAACTGGCTTTCATGAACTTGATCTTTCTATCCACACAGAGTTGTACGGCCAACCGAAATTCAAATCCAATATCTTTCTTGCAATATCCGCCATTGAAATCATAGATGACACACTTCGATTCAGGCCGGTCCACAGCAACAATTACCTTCTTCTCCATCGCTTCATTCAGATTATTAGTAGTCACAGAACAAGAACCATAGGGACCAAGAAACAAAGCAACACCTTCCAACTCCATCATCTCAACCCAATTAGCCACCCCCAGTTCAACCTCCAACTGGTAGAGCTTCTCAATAACCCCATATGGTCCCTTCTTCCCTGCATAAATCCCTCCATTAGATTCCACCAAATACGAGTTTCGAACCTTCTGATACGTCGTCGGCCCGGTAGTCGGAAGTACACTCCAAGTATGATCACCGGCGTCGAAATTCCCGATCCTTCCATGCGTGTCCAAACAGTAAACAACCCCAGAAGAAGAGTAAACAGCTTGCACAGCCATGTCAAAATCGCTGCTCTTAGTAAAGACCTAACTAGTCCACCTTGGCTTATCTCCGACCCAAAAGGTGGCTACTTTCATTACAGCATTGCAGAGTGATATAGGTGTAGACAACGAACACGACACAGTCGGACGAGGTAGGAGCAGCCGTGAAGGTGGCGGCGTTGCAGATAGATTTGCGATATGGGAATTCGATTCTTTGATGAGTAATGGGGTTGAAGAAGAAGAAGAAGGAAGAGGTCTCTCTTGATATAAGCAGTAACCATCCGAATCTGGACGAGAGACAATGGAGTGAGGAAGCCAAGTTCAGGGATCACGACGGGGTTGAAGGTTCTCTTGATTGGGTCTAAGAACCGTGCTTGGTTTCTCCGTCGAGTTCTCCTAAGAAGAACAGCAATGGTGACTTTCTCATGGATCTTCTGCTGCCGGTGTTGGTGGTGATGATCTTGGTTTCTGCAGCTTCGTCGTGTACGAAAAGTACACGTGTACTTTTCTGATTGAGCGAATTTCAGAATATCCCTATTAACTTGGGAAAATTAGGGTGTAGGGTAACCTTTTAAGAATAATGCCAGAAAACTCATTTGAAAAGTCTTGGTTTCAAAAACC
>JAUPMG010000011.1:9612202-9639663 GCA_031762675.1 Pachysandra terminalis
CTCTCTCTCTCTCTTCCATTTTCTTTTTCTTTGTTCTTTTTTGAAATTAGGATAGTAATTTAAGGGTTTCTATTTGTTTTTTTGATCCTTATTTAGTTTTCATTGTCTTTTTTTATCAGTATCCAATGTATCGAGCGTATCGAGGCAGTATTGAGACTGTATCGACCGTATCGCGCGATAAATTGAGCGTATCGCGCGATACGCTGTATTTTTTTCTGTTTCGTTTCGAGCAAGAGAGTATCGTATTGATACTGTCGATACATGATACGTATCGCCCGTATTAGGCAATACGATACAATATTTTGAACCATGCTTCTACTATAGTATTGTAACAAACACCATAGCCTGAAGAGAAAGCAATGATAAGATGGCCCAAATGATCCTTACCGCATCACATCCTCTAGCCAAGTCAAGAGTGCTAATGGAGGATCCATCAACATTTAGCTTAACAATCGCTAACGGGGCTTTCTCTCAACAAACAACATAGTTTCTCGTTTTTTTAAGACAGCAGACTTCCACAGTTCCACGTTTAGAGCTTGTAGCGCCAGGGATTCTTGGAAGGAGGGCTCACATCTGACACTTAAGTTGTTAGAGAACGGCACACCGATGTATATCAAATGGTTCAACACTATCATCATGTTGTGAATCAATGCAGTGTCTTTTTCTTTACTTACTAACTCACATTTCTCAGAATTTACGAGTCATCAATTCCTAATAGATGTTACATGTGCTGTTCTGAGGCAGAGAATACTTTCCGTTTATTGTTACATTGCAGTTTGGCTTTCAAGGTGTGGGGTTTCTTTTTGAGTAGGCTTAAGATGGTTTTAGGCCACGTCTAATGTAGTTGTTGCTTTTCTATGTTGTTGGAATTGGCTAAATGGAGGTTTTAGAAGAGCTGTTCTGTGGAACATGTGTCCAGCAGCGATCTTCTGGTCCCTTTGGAAAGAAAGAGACAGCCAGAGTTTTTAGGGTAAGGAGAAGGATGTTGAGGCTGTCATCGATCGGGTCATTGCTACATTGTATTCTTTAGTTAGCCCACTCCATGAGTTCAGCCACATTCAGTACTTTCAGTTCAAGGGGGATTGGGACTTTATGTAAACCTTATTTTCGGGTTCTTCTGGTTTAGCTGGCTTTCTGGCCTCTGTGGTTTTTCTGGGATTTTTTTGTGTATACTCTTCGTATACAGGTGTAAAGTGGGGTTTCTTTTTGTATATGGCTAGTAAGTTTATAGTATACTAATACAGTACTCTTACTGATAGAAAAAATAATCCACCAAATCACCTTATTCTTGAATCTTGCCAGCATGGATCAAAATATCGAGTGGGTCAAAACGAAACCCCCATGTATATGTCGGCAGGTTCTTTTCTTTGCATTGTATCACTTGAAGCGTTTTCATATGGAATGTATCGACTAAAACTTTTGCTACATGAAACATATTGATTGATATGGTCAAAACTTTCCATACTTCAATGTAGGAAAAATAACAGTTTAGTGTGAGAGAGAGAAGAGAGAAGAGAAAGAGAGGGAAGAGACATACTTACCAGTATTCTTCTTCTTCTTCTTTCATTTGCTGTTTTTAGTTTTTTTGACTCTCTTGAATAAGAAGGCTTGGACTTGGAAAGCCCTAAGAGCTATTACTTCCTACACAGCTGGTGTGTCATTTAAGATACACAAGCAGGTTCTAATATAGATTAATATAAAGTTCAATTTGATGCACTGTTGGTGTATTATAGGAAGGCAAACTGTGTTGCAGGTTTTTTGGCAAAACCACCAGCATTAGGCAGGGACGATAATGTATGGTTGAGGCTTCCTCCCTGAATGGTTCATGATGTTTTATTTTGGGATGCAGCATGGAGGAAGTTATCTTGAGCTGTAACTCTCAGTTAAATCTAATATACTCCTTATTTTTCTTAAAAACAAGAAAATAAAGCTTATCTTTAGAGTTTTATTTGGTACACCGGCTGTGTATCATATTACATGGACAAACAGGCTTTTTTTGATGAATAATGAGGGAGATAATATTAGAAAACGAGGAAAGATACAAGAGAGCGGGTTACTCATGTAAGAGTTCCCCAAGCACATAAAACACAAAAATAGCCAAAAGTAGCATACATAAAATGAAAAGGCACACAAGGAACAACGTGCCACCTCAAAGAAAATAAAAAAAAAAAGACCAAATAGCAATCTCTTCCATCCCCAACTAAACTCCTTGGAGCATCTCCTCCTAAAGGTTCCATAAAACATAAACTCTCTTTTAGCTCCCCTCTTGGCTAAGACATCAGCCATGCCGTTGGTGGGTCTCAGCACATGATTGAATGAGTAGTTCAGGTCATCAGGCAAAAACTTTGCCAAACGAATAAGATGGCTAAGTTTCTACTAAGTAACCTCTGACCCCCTCATCCATGCTACAATAGTCGTGGAATCCTCCTCCACCTCAAGGTGCCACCAGCTTATAGATCTCGCCTCTCTAAGATTCATACGAAGAACACTTAGACAGGCTTTAAAAGCCTATGAGTTCTATTTGATACACCACGAGTGTATCATATAAGATACACTAGTAGGAGCTAATTATATTACGTAACACACACACACATACACACTCATGTATATATATATTTGTGTTATATTTAACTAAAATATAATATCAATCTTCAAATTAGAACTTTATGAATAGTATAATGAATTTTCTTCTCATGGGTAAAAAATCACAATATTAAAACCTATAATGAGAGAAATCCTCATATCCAATGATAAAAATCACATTATTTTATTATTATTTTTTTATTATCAGGTAATAATACCATTGGGTGGGGGATTTCACTTTGGCTTCTAGATTCCCTAGAACTCCGACTCTCTATTCATAAGGAGTCTAGTGTTTCTGAGGTGTTAAGTTGGTCTGTTTCAGGTCTTTCTTGGAATCTTCCTTTCTTTCGGGACCCTACGTTGATTGATATAGATGAGTTGGCGTCCTGTTTGATCTCTTGAAAATGTAGTCATTGATAGTAATAGTTCAGACTCAAGAGTTTGGTGTCCTGATCCCAGTGGGTGCTTTTCTACAAAGTCCTTCTATTCTGTTTAATTTCTGAACAGGTTCTAGTTCGTCCTCCTTTCCCTACTTCTTTGCTGTGGAAAGCCAAGGTTCCTCTCTAAGTCAAAGCTTTCACTTGGACGACTTTCCTGTATAAAACTAACACTGCAGATATATTGCAAAGGAGGAGGCTTTACATGCTTTTGTCCCCTCAGGTTTGTTTGATGTGTTTAAGATCCGGGGAATCAGTTGATCATCTATTTATTTAGTGCCGGTGGGCGAGACAGATTTTGGAGCATTTTATTAGAATGACAGAAGTTGATTGGGTGATGCCTCGCCCTGTTTATTTGATGTTGGATCAGTGGTGCTTTCCATCTCTTGGAAAGCGGGGTCAGGTTTTATGCAGTTGGGTGTTTTTGCGGTCTTGTGGGGAATCTGGAAGGAAAGAAATTGCAGAATCTTTGAAGAAAAAAAGAGTAGCCTAGGGACTTTGATTGATTCTATTGAGAGTATGGCTTCCTTTTGGGTAAGTGTTCTATTTGAATTCAAGGACCTATCAAGAACGGACATCATGAGATGCTTGGATACAGTTATTCGTATGTAGATGAGGTCAATTATGTGTGAGAAGGAGTGACTTTGTAATTTATTTTTCTGCTTCTTTGGGATCCTTTGTATTTTTCTTCTCTTTTCCCCCTTTTATAAAATCTTTCAGTATTCATCAAAAAAAAAAAAAAGTTTATCATAGTATATCAAAAACATCTGTAGTCTACATAAGTATGAAGGATAGTATCCCTCCGTGTACACAAGGTATGTACATTAGACCCCATAGCAAACACAGACCTACCAAGATACCCCAATAAACCCAAAAACAACACTTAAAGCATATTTACAAATCAGATATAAGGTCCCACCTGTCCTTAATAAAAGATACATCATGGAATTCACTAAGAGTCTTAAGCCATAGAAATAGGGTAGATAACACCTGGTTCAGCAGCCTCCTCACCTCACTTTCCATCGAAAATTCTTCTGTTGCGCTCCTACTAAATAGACCAGCTTATGGCAAAAGGGCTTGCATTCCAGATTAGTGTTTTCCTATTTCTTGCTTTCTTTGTGCCCTACCCTTCATGTAACATCCGAATATCCCTACGTGTTACCCAACAAACCCCTAATTTGCTTAATACATGAACCCAAATACATGCAGCCACATTTTTTTGGTCATCCACATTGCAGTGTAAAAATAAATGAGCTGCACATTCCTCACTAGTCTTGCACATTACACAACTGTTTGGGATGGCCCAGCCTCTTGATTTTAGGTTATCAATCGTCAGGACTTTATCCTTTACCGAAGTCCACATGAAGAATTGTACTTTAGAAGGGACAGCAGGTTGCCAAACGAGTTTTGCCACCCCACATGGATGGATCTGCTGGAAAAGCATCTGATAATGTGATTTTACAGAAAAAACTCCCTTCTGATCATTTTCCCAAACCCTCACATCATGCCCCTCTTTACAGGATTAGCTTTGAAGTAGGAAGACCAACCTCACAACAGCTTCCGTTTCCCATTCAAAAATAGCTCTTCTAAATCCCAAGTTGCATGATAGTCCAGCCTGATCTCTAGAGATGATGCCCTTGACCCTTCCTTATTTAGGGGAGGAGATCGTAAAAAGGTTCGGGAATTGTTCTTCTAAAGTATTTAGGTAGCCATTTATCCAGCCAAAATAGCACTCTTTCCCCATCACCCACAACACTGGTACCCTTCTCGAATCTGGAACCTATGGAAATTAGGGCCCTCCATAAGCTCTTCCCGTATATGCCTTGGTCTGGGAGGGATGCCCATCCATCTGGCCCACATCCAAACTTAGCAGCGATTTCCCGCCTCCACAAATTGTTCCTTTCCACCCCAAATCTCTATAACCATTTCCCCAATAATGCCTCGTTAAACTCTACTAACCGTTTGATATACCCAGCCCAGCCCTCCTAGTTCTTTGGGTATACAAGTCTCTTCCCACTTCACTAAATGAAATTTATGATCCTCCCCTTTACCAGTCCATAAAAAATTTCTTTGTAGCTTCTCCAAGCGTCTAGCCACAAATATAGGAATTTTAAATCAACATAAGAAATAGGTGGGTAGACTTGAAAGTGACCTTCTTATCAAGGTCAATTTACTTCATTTAGACGGGTATTTTGACTTCCATGTAGCCAATTTCTTCCCTGATCTCTTCTCTCCACAACTTGTTCCAAATTGGCTTCCTTTTAAACGAGCCAATTTCTTATCTAAAAATCACATTATTAAAAATCCAAAAGAGAGAAATCCTCATATCCCACGATCTATATTAAGATCACTGGTTGGGCGAGGAGGTAAAGATTTCTATTATTACCCTTTAAGAGGGACCGGCCAAGGAAGAATATGAAGATGCCGGGAACCCTTGGTATTGCAATATAAAAAATTCTCATAAGGACAAGTTCATCCCAGATTTTGCCACACCTCAATAAGGGAGAGCGTTGCGTTACCTCTCACGTTGCTTTGTTATGCTAGGAGATGCTTTGTACAAGCGATCCTTCGATGGGATCCTATTGTGCAAGACACAAGAGGAAGGAGATTTTGTAATACAGGAAGCACACTCCAGCATCTGTGGTGGTCATGTCAATAGTAAAATGCTGGCCAAGAAGATGTTGCGTCAAGGATATTACTGGCCAACAATGGAGAGGGACTGTTAGAATGTTGTGAGGAAATGCATGAAATTCCAAATCCACGCCGATCTTGTTCGGGCACCCTCATCATGTCTGCATACATTGACAGCTCCGTGGCCATTTTCAATGTGGGCATTTGGCATTATTGGACCATTTACCAAGACTGTTGAAAGTACAAATAGACCAGCATTCATCCTCGCAGCCACGTACATGCTTGCTAGATTGCCAAGTCCCCTACGATGATCTTGTTTATAGAGTTAAGAGTACTCAGAAGAGCTTTTTGAAGAGCTATGTTCAGTGGAATCCAACACCGCATGGTGAATCCCCTTCGTCTGTTGTAACACGGGAAGATCGACTATGAACAGTAGTAGATATGTCCTGGAATTCCTGATTTTCAGAGTTACTAAACAAGGGTTCTTGCGCCAACTCCTGATCTACTCAACATACCATTCCAAGCTTCTCGTTCAGCACCATCTCTAAAACCCCTTGGAGTTATTCTCTATATTAAAGGTTTTACCCTTAACATTCATGCTTGATTTGATAAAACCTACAGCTTAATTTACAAAATCTATCAAAGATTTTCTCGTAGGTCGCTTTGAACTTCTCTCCCAGACTTGCTTCCACACCCTCCTGACCTCCTTCGGTTTCAGCTCCCTTTTGTCCTGTCCTGATTATTTTTCATTTTATCTGAGGAATTGTTCTGACAAGGGACCCAAATAGCTTCGTTTTGGATCTGAAATCAGGCTCAATTGACACCTATGACGCTTGATTCGATGGTTAGGCATGCTTCAATTTGTATGATTATTGTTGCTCGTGGGCCTTTCCAGAAGTCCACCCTCTAAATTTATTCTTGCACTTTCTATGGATGTTGTACAATGGGCTTGACTAGGGCCTGTTTCAATGGAACCTTCATGTGGTCCCACCTGATGTCACTGATCAGTGTGGTCCATCTTGATGACTCCTCCCTGCCTGACATCTGTAGGCCCTATAATACTTGAATTTTGAATTGTTCCCATTCTTGCTGTACTTGTCGTACACAACTCCCTTGAGCTTTGCTTTGATGCTCCCAACTACACGTATATTGTTGAGCGTTTTCCATTACCTGCAACTTTTCTACTAATGATGTGTGTCCCTCTTTGAGCCATGTTGGCTGTTGGCATCATCTTCAATCTCCTGACAACTTCTCCATTGCAGCGAATGCCATCCAACCTCACTGTTGATAGTCGTCTCTATGAAAATTTCATATAGTAAGACACCATCACAGATTGAAACTGTCCGTCGAAAATGATGAATGTGCGTATGTCTGTAGCAAGACACACCTGTGTAAGCCCCTATCTTCTGAAAGTCTCTGATACTGCTAAATCCTCCACACAACCCTCAAATAACTCAATGTTCCTTTTGACCAGAGATGTGATGGTAGTCCGCGAATCGCAATCACTCTTCCACCTTCCTGGATCTGATTGGCGTTATCGAATATGAAAACCCCAAAATTTGTTTTTCTCAATTTTTTTGGATTCTTAATCCAAAAAATATCAAATCCTTGATGGTATGATTGCTAACCCATTAGATACACAAAGCATTCATTTCTTCCTTATTTCATTCTAAAAAAAAGAAAACAAACTTAAATCAACCTCACAATTATCTTCACTTGCACTTTGAGTTTTTGAATCAAGAATGTTAGAAATGATTTACCAATCCTTGTGAAACTTGCAATGGAGTCGTCAAAGTTGGTTTATGAAGTGATTTAGATGAAAATGTTTAGAAATTGAGTATACCCAGAATATTTGGCATGCTTTTCTCCAGAGATTCAAGCTGGATTGGGTATGCAAAAGGATTTTAAAGAGGCTCTAGTTGTTGGGGGTGGAAGAGGAAGAAGAAAGGGAGAAGGAAGAGTTCTATTCTTTGGAATGTTTGCCCTGCTGTTATCTTTTGGTCAATTTGGTGTGAGAGGAACAGCAGGATTTTTGAGGGAAAGGAAATTTCTAGTCTGAGAATGGTGGACAAGACTTTAACCCTTCTGTTTTTTTGGGTTTCTATACAATCTGAGTTTGAAGGTATACCTTTCGAAGAGTTTGATAACAGGTGGGGACTGCAATAGGATTAATTCTGTTATTTTGTTTTAAGGGAATTCTCGGTACAGAGATGTATATTATACGGATAGACTTTATACTGTAGATATTATTAATACAAGAATACTTTTACTGATCAAAAAAGGGGCTTGGAGAGCTTCTCAGTCGGAATGAGGATATCTACATCATTTCGCATAATTTAATTCCCTCATTAAACAAAAACACTATAGCTGGGGATATCAGAATATATTGCATATATCACATTATATAGCAATATATCCGTCATTTTGGAAAATTGAATTTCCCCTTCATTTATATTGGAACTGGGGTAAACACAATGTATGGAGCAATATATTCCGATATATGGGGATATTTGAACCATATTTTTGATAGAAATTTAAACCTCAGGGTTATTCTTCAAAAATAAGTTGATATTTATCATAGTACCTATTCGCAATTGTTATTTACTGTCATCTAGTTGTTACAATGTGACAGCTTTTAATTTGAAATTATTGCTCGGGCAAAGAATTTCTGTTGAATCTTGTATGCTTGATGTGCTTTTGCTATCCACTTGTGCTAGTTTTCTGTCGCTGATAGCTCTGGAAGTGGATGGCCCGTCTATATTGGAGCATTATGCTTACATGGCTTTAGTACGGTTGATGATTGAGGAGCAGTTTGTCCTTGAAGCTCAGTTTAGTTTCCAGTTGTGTACTATTATTTTGTTGTTTTTTCTGTTGTTATTTGTTTTGTTTTAAAGTCACTCCTGGTGATCTGTCCTATACTCTTTCCCCTCTTTTTTTTTTAATTTATGAAATCTCATTAATTATCAAAAAAAAAAAAAAGGAAAAAAAAATCATGTAAGCTGATGTATGCTAATTGCATGCAGGTTATCATTTCTCCATGGTATGTACACTTGGAAAGGGGAAGATGGCAGCCATGGTGAGGCTTCTTGCGACAGGAAATTACCCAGAAATTACAGCAGGTATTATTATAAGAATTTTAGTTTTTCTGTGGGTTTTGGTTGGTATTCTTGACATTTGAAATTGACTTTGTCCGTTGGGCAAATTTTATTTTTTATTTTTGATGGTTAACGATGCATGTTATATATAAGGATAAAAGTTTGCACTAGCTAGATCGAAATCCAGCCGAAAAAGACAACAATAAAGTATAATAATAAGAATGCTGAAAAAGTAAAAAAGTGAAAAGAAGAATGTACAAGTTAAAAGTATAAACTAATGGTCCAAATGATCCAACATGTCTTCTGAAGGCACTCCCCTGAAGGACACTTGATGAACTTTACCCCTCGCAAATCCAGCAGCCACATCATTGGCTGATCAAGTCTTATGGGAAAACGAGATGTTTAACCCATCTGCCAAAGATCGCCATCCTGATCAGATGAACTAACCTTCAAGCACAAGAACTATTGGCGCTCATCCATATAATCACCACCGCAGAATCCCTCTTGACCTCCACATTATGATACCCTAACGTCTTCGCCTCCTTCAGTCTGGTCACCAAAGCTTGGACCTCTGCACGAATAGCGTCTCTCCCCCTCCTCTAGGATTTGAAAACGCATACAAAATCACTTCTCTGTGATTCCTAAAGACCCCTCCAATCCCTACGATCCTGGGTTACGTATTGAACATCCCTCAAAGTTGAGCTTCACAACACCGCTGGGAGGCGGTTTCCAGACTAAATTTGATCGAGTAAACTTAAAACAGATTCTTGAGAGATCTATACATGACTTGGGTCACATGGGTGCAAGTGTCATAGGTTTTGGATCCATCTGACTTCATATCTTAGGATACTGAAATTCAGTTAAAAGGGGCCAGATTTTAAGTTATGGATACATGGACACATCATTCATTAAAATAAAAGAACAGTATAAACATAAATAAGCTAGCCATATGTACATCTTATTGTTTATATACAGTAATGAAAATATTGACTATAAAAGAAAGCAATTATGAAGTTAAAATATGATGATATAAAAATCAGCATAATATACTAAAGTTTTACATGAGATTACTAGTTTCTAATAATTTTAGCTGTCTCTATACTGCTGGGTCCATGACATTAAACGTACGTAATCTAACAAAAATACCAATTGTAAAAAGTTGACACGGGTTGTAATTGTTGGATATCCCTTACCCGTTCTCATGTCATGGTGAAGCACTCAGGTTTCACTGGGAGAAAGTATGTCACACCAGGACTACAAATGTTTTGTGTCCAAACAGGTTATTGGCCCCCATTTCCCTGTTCTTTGGATTGTGTAGCAACTCAATCAAGAGAAAAGGCAAAAGAAAAAAATAAAGGCAAATTAGTTTGACACTGCCTTCAGTTTGGAATAAATTGCCAGAGTAACCTTGTTGTTTCCATCATTACTAAAATACCCCTGTATTTTTGCATAACTTTCAAATTAGTTCGATCGTCCTTTTTTGTGTTTATTAAACCTAAATTAATAAATTAATTAGAATAAAAAAAATCATATTAAGTTGATTTAACATCCGGGCGATTGCCCGGCCAAACTAGGCGACTAGGCGGGTGCCTAGGTAACCAGGCGGTCGCCCAGGCGTAATCAGCCTAGGCGGGCATCGCATGGACTCCTGGGATAGCGCCTAGGCGCTCGCCTTTAATAACCATGGCTGGAGCATTTCAATAAGGATCAATTAAGCTTAAGTATTAGAATTACCTTGATTGAAGGCTCTCTGTACTATATATAGAATTTGATTTCCTCTGTAATTCCATGGAGAATGTACTTTTTAAAACCAATTGGTCTATTTGCTTGAGAATTTAGGCTGTATCTGCTACACAACAAACATAGACAATTGCTATTTACTATTGGTTTCTTGTTGTCTTAGTTTCATTTACCTCTCTGGCAGAGGAAGCTAGCCATGAAAAATTAGCTGCTCAATCCATCTATAGAGAATTGCTCGAGGCCGATGAGGCGAATTTGCTTGAAGAAGATGGTAAAGTCATCATTCTTTCTCCAAATATTTTGTTCTGATAATTTATGTATGTTTGTGTATGTATATATGCGTGCACTTTTACACGTGAATGTCAATCCCAAGCCTGTAGGTAGGATGAGGGTTACCTCAGGTTAGCAGCTTGTGTTAAACTTTGCTGAATCCTGTTTTGAAAAAGGTTCATGCTGCCTAAAGGCATTGTTGATTGACTGCAGCGTGGAAGGTATTTTGATAGTATTTGTGATTTTTTTGTAACTTTCCTATTAATAATCTACCGAATATACCAATTTAAGATAGGATATGACTATATGAGTTTGTTGATAATTAGGGTTTGTAAACAGGTACCTCCTGTTATTAAAAGATTTCACCTTTTTATTCTATTTGTTCTTTTATTCTCCCCCTTCATTTCACTGTTTTTCCAATGCCTGGGGCATTCAAGGTTTTGTAGACTTTAGTTGTGGCGTTGAAGTATGTGTCATATTTGTAACCAAATTCTGTTGTTTGGTGTTATTGTTACCTCTATGTGTTCTCTTTGTTGCAGATATGCATGTATTTGATTGCAAGCCAATGGCAGATCCTTTGCATTTGGTAAGGTTCATAGATACCTTATAACATGCAGAATAGAACCATTTTAATTTTTCATTATGCAGTAATGTAAAGTCTATGATTTTTGGATTATATTTTCCGTTCCTTTCTTTTTTCTTTCATTTGATAATGCTTTACCTAGAGTGGTGTTCTAGATGGTCTGAGCCCAAAATGCATCTTTGTATGGGTTTGCATGTTTATCTTTATCTGTACCTAATGTTGTAGTAAATATTTCATATATTGACAATTGCTTGGTAGTATTTGCTTATTCTGTGCTATTGAATATTGTGCCTTGTTAAAAATTTAAAATAGTCATGGTACTGATTATACGCTTTGTGCTGCCAAACCCAACTAGTCGAGAATCGGGATAAGGTATCGTGAATTATGATGTTGAAAAATGACTACATGGATAGCATGAAGAATGAGATTTTCAGAACATGACATTGTTGAATACTGAAGTCCAAAATTTGAAGCGTCAACAATGACTTGCTGATTGTGTAGTCCTCTTATCAAGTGGATGAAGACACTTACCATAAGGAAGGCAATGTATAAAACTGAGTTGTATGCAAATGAAAGTCTACACAAACTGTAGTATGAATAGCAGGCCACACGAATTCGGTGATAGATGAACCCCTTGATATGTTCTGCTTAGAACCAAGTATTAGACATCGCCCTTACTAATAGTAGAGTTCTATCCCTATCACCTTCGGTGCCTCCTTGTGGTTCTTGTCTTTAGCTTTTCCTCGACCTCGACTTTAGAGCTAGTTGATAGGCCACTTTCCATATCCTATGCACCGAGATCAAGGAGATCGTGGGATCAAAGTGGACGTTCCCGATTTCCATGGCCAATTGCATCCCGAGGACTTTCTTGATTGGATAAGTAGAGTAGTGTGGAGAAGTTCTTTGATTGAAAACAGCTATTCGAGGTGGTGTGTGAAGGTGAAATTCCTGAGCACAGGTCATGCCTTAATTTGGTGGGATCAAGTTCAAGCAAGGCGTGAGCGGAAAGGCAAAGGGAAGTACATGGGACAAGATGCGATCGTGGAAGCCCAGGATGCGGAACCCGCACCCCCTGTCCAATTTAATTGCGTCTTTATGTGGATCCAAAATGTGGCCAATGCCCTGCAGGTCAAAAGGAAACGAAAAAGGGTTGCTGCTCCATGTTAATCTGGAGTAAGTTGGTCCAATCTGAATAACTTTTTGAAGACAAACCTTCATCATAGTCATGAACTGAGAAATCCTATTTGTGTGGACCTAGGGTGTACCATAGACCATTAGATGGAAAAAAGATTTTGGTTAAGTGTTGTATGAAGTTTTACTTGAATAATTCATTTTTACTTGGAAAAATGAGTCTGGTTAGTTGGTAATATAATGTTAAAAAATTAAAGGAGATAAGTGATGTGGGGGCATTAGACTATGACGAGTCTGAGTAGCATGAGATCAAAAGAAGAGCAAAATCTTGTGTAGCCATGGGTTATTCTTCTTGTTATTCTCATTGGGAAGCTGTTAGCCATATCACAAAGTATTAAAAAGGTCCTCTGGATGTGTTTTATTGTTTCAAACGCATGGGCACTGAAATATGGAAGGTTTTATAGATGTAAATTGGGTTGGTTCTCCCTCTGACAGAAGATCTACTACTGGGTATAGTGTGTTTGTTGAAGGTAATCTTGCATAGTGTTTAAACTTGGAAATCGGCTCGGGATCGGCCGAGACGGACCGGCTGCATTTAATTAAAAAAAAAAACCCTTGGATCGTTCCAATCCCGAGTTGGATCGCCAGATCCATCTCGGGATCGGAACGATCCATATGCTTTGGGGTCTTTCTTGGTTCGGAACCAACTCGGGATCGGACGATCCCTTACACCATGTAATCTTGTGTCTTGGTGAAGCAAGAAGATGGGTGATACCTCGTGTGAGCTTATGTTGTTGAAGTCTTTGTTGTTTGAAATTGGTTTTAAGACCTTGCCTATGAAACTATTTTGTGACAACCAAGCTGCGGTTCATATTGCTACTAATCCTATCTTCCATTAAAGGACTAAGCACATCAAAGTAGATTTTCATTTCATTAGAGAAAATATTCAGTGTGGAGACATTTGTACTTCTCATGCGTATTTAGAACATCAATTAAATGATGTTTTACCAGGTCCTTATGAAGGTCTCGGATGGATTATATTTGTAACAAATTGGGTTTATACAATGTGTTTGCTCTAGCTTGAGGGGGAGTGTTAGATATATTAGTTTAAGCCATGAAGTGTATTAGTGTACTTTCACTAATATTTCTATTCTTAGTTATATATGTATCAAGGGCGAATAACTAGATCTGGTTTTTAGGTCCTCTCCTATTTTCTTCTCTTATTCTCTCTTCTTTTCTTTCTCTTCCCCCTTCTTCATCTTTCTCTAACTGGTTTGCTTCTAGTACCTTATACTTTACACCTAAAGGGGCATCTGGGAAAGATATGAACAGATGTTCTTTCTTAAGGAGGATGAGGTGTCAATTTTTATTTTTTTTAAACCGGGTGTTTATATTCTGGGTTAGGCAATCAAAAAGGGACTGATAGGTAAAGAAGCTTTATAAGTCCATAGGGAAACAGAATACTGATAATGAGTTCTTTCTAGGAGTTCCTTCCACTTACGTGCAACAGAAGAGAGAAACCCTATCACAACAGTAGCAAGGAGCTTCCTTCCAGATCTTGACGATAAATATTTAAATCAGCGAGATGGGTGGAAGTGCAACAAAGGTTTTGCCATAGATAAGGTAGGTTGGAGGGGTTTGACCGCTCAGCCTTATCAATTTCTACATGGGGTTATCTTCTGATTACAGTGCTTTGAGGTCTTAGAATTAGTGATTGCATGTTCAAGGTTAGACTGGAAAACCAGGAGGAAGGTAGGCAAGATTTTTGGTCTTATAGTCCTAATTTGGTTCAGGAATAGAAGATTCTTAATCCATCCGTTGACCTGTATTAGATTTTTCTTAGTTCCAAACCTGCTCTATTCTCTTTTAGGTAGCATCCCTTTCATCCCTTTCACTACTTGAAATTAACTAGTCAGGAGGTTGCTGAAAAGGGTTTTGACCTTGAAGCGTCAATAGGTGGGTGCAACGAACCCTTGGCTATATATGGATTACAGAATAGAAGGTTACCTCTGGTTCTATGTCTTTGTTAGATACAGCAAGCTCGTAGGATTGGCTGGATTCCGTTTTTATCTTTGGAAGTCTTGTCACGAAGCATAATTGAGAATTCCGAGAGAAGCAGCTGAGTGTGGTGTGGATGAGTAGTATGTTGGGCTTATTGTTTCTGAGGAGCATGCTGGAAGCAGTTGAGCACAAGTGTAGGTGACGGTTGGGATTATTGTTTCTTTGGTGGAAGAGCATGCAGTAAATTTTCGTTCAACTTGCAAAGAGCCAAAATAGTCCTCTCATACTTATGATGAGGGTTGGCCCTCCCTTTGAGGAGGATGGGTTGTACTTGAAGTACAACTCACTCTTGTCCTTGTTGTTGGGAGAGGGGAGATTGCTTGGAGCTTTCCTAGCTCTTGGATGTTTGGATGTTTTTTATTTTTGACACTCAATCCTTCTTTTAGATGAGATTACGTTTGGGAGATCTCCTCCCTCATTTCAATGTAGCTAGGGTTGCTCCTTTGAGATTTTGGAGAGTGTACCTTATCCATTGGATTGATGAGAGGATAAGGCTCTCACAATTTGACTCCATGTTGGGTTGAGGTTAACACTTCACCAGTTCTGACTTTGGCCCATGTTTTGCATTTGGGCTAGACCTTGGCCGCAGCCCCTATTTGGTTGAATTTGTTGCCATGACCATAGACCTAGGGTTGTGGCCCTTGTATAAGATTGGTTCGAAATCATGGTTGATGGCTCCTATTTGGTTAGATTTGGAGCAGTATATCATGCCATGATAGCTCCCTTAGCTTGGTCCTGCTGTACTCATAAGCACAACGTGCTTGTGAATGGGTCAGCATAACTCACTCCCAAACCCACTTTGAAACCCAACGACGAGTACACAAGCTTTTTGAATGATGGAACTTTATTAAAGTTTTAAATCGTGATGATGTTAGAGAATGGAAGGGGGGAGAAGTAGACGGCTTCTTGGTTAAGTCTATGTATAACGCTATGGATAGAGTGGGTGACGGGGAAAGTTCTTGGATGAGTATTTGGTTTGCGGGTATTCCTTCTAAGGTTTCTTTCTTTCTGTGGACAGCATCGCTAGATAGAATCCTTACGTGCGATAACCTCAAAAGGAGAGGGTGGTCTTTGGCTTCGAGATGTAGTTTATGTAAAAAGGAGGAGGAGACGGTCTCCCATTTGCTTCTTCACTGTGAGGAGACTTGGAAGATTTGGTTCTTCTTCCTCCAAAGATTCGTATTAGAGTGGGTTATGCAAATCATCTCAAGGCACGACTGAATAGTTGGGGTTTGAAAAAAAAGAGGAAGGGTAGTAGAAGGAGCAGCATACTTTGGAATCTGTGTCCAGCAGCCATTACATGGTTGATATGGAGCGAAAGAAATCAGAGAATTTCAAAGGACAGGAAAAGGAAACTCACAAGATTAGTCATAGGCATTGCTTGTTTACTATTTTCTTGGGCTGCTAACTTTACAGAATTTGGGGGGTGTAACTTTTGTGAGTTTGATAGATATTGGGGATAGAAATGGGATGTTCCTGACTAGTCTTTTACTGTATAGTTTTGGCTTTGGCATTCCCTCTATATTATATTACATTGCTGTATAGTTTAGGCCTATGTGCCATTTTAATATAAATATTACTTTTACTGATAAAAAAAAAATAATGGAACTTTATGCACAATCCTCAAATGCTTACAACTTGTCTTTGCTACTGTCTGAAGATGCTTCCTAAAGGAATTCTCCTCCTTTATAGGCATGGTATGTACAATGAATGGCTGGGGGTTAACCAAGTAGAATAAATCTAGTTGTAGAGGACTTCTCTAGATTTTTCTTTTGTATCTTCTAGACATCTATATACTAATCCCATGAAGTATTCTTGAAAACTTCTAGAAACCTTAGGACAGCACATTCTTCTCCATGGTTCTAGGGAAGGTTCTAGAGAACCCATGCTAAATCATTTCTAGAACTCCTAGCAACTTCCTAAAAATCTAGCTATGCTGTAGTAATCTGATGTGGCCTGATCTTGGCATTGGATCATTACTTTTGGTGTGTGACTCCAGCAACAGTGTAGTAGCTTAGCTGCTTAAAAGCTTTAGTTAATATCACTTATTAGTAGCTTAGCTGCTTAACATCTTTAGTTAATATCATTTATGTTTCACAGGGGGCTACCTTTTAATGTTTTATAAAACTGAATCTCAATGTTAAATTCTGAGTCCGTTGGATCTGTACCAGGATCCAGAACTTAATTTCCAACAATTCTTATATCAAATTTGGATTTAGTGGATCCATGAACTACCTAGAACTGATCTGAGCCCAATACAGTTATTCATAGCAATGAATGATGTAAATGATAGAAAAACATTCTATTGGATAGAAATTTGTTCACTGAATGGAAATATTAAATGAATTGTCTTTTGAATAATACCTTCTTGAGGTTAATTACCGGCCAAGCTTCTTAATCATCTTGATGTTGTTGAAAGGTCTCTTACTCGCTATTTTTGATTTTTTTCTTTTTATAATTTATATGCACCTTATTAATCTGGTTTTTGATATTAATTGTGAAGGTTTGTTGCAATGCCTGTAAGAAACCAGTCAAAGCTAGCCAATATGCAGCTCATGCAGGTTGGATTCACATTTTGTTATTTTTTGTATAATCTGTGATTTGACATTTATTGCCGTCTTTAAATCTCCTTTGATATGTGGTATCGGAAATCACCCGATTTGTTTAACCCTTTTTGTTTTATGGGTGTTGCTTTTGCTTTTAGTAATTTTTGTTTGAATTTAATTTATGTTCAAATCAGTAAAAGGAAGGGAGAATTTGTACCATTAATTTTTTCCCTTTTTGATAAATAATTGTTGTACTTAAAATAATAATCAGATTGATTAAATAGAGAGACATTTCTAGAGTATTATGCGATCGACGTATTCCGCTCAAGTTCGAGGGAAAATCTATAGCACAGTTATTGGGCCGACTATGATGTAAGGAGCATAATGTTGGGCTACGGAGAAGAAACATATTCATAGGATGAGTATTGCTGAAGTGAGGATGTTGAGATGAATGTGTGGAAAGATAACATGAGAAATGAACATATTCATGAGTGCCTAGGAGCAGCTCAAATAGGAGATAATATGATTGAGATGGTTTGGCCACATGAAACGGAGAGGATGTGCCTGTTAGAAGGTGCAAGGACCGGGGGGGGAGGGGGGTGCATATTTTAGAATCTGAAAGGGCTAGAGAAGGCACCAAAGGGCATGTATCGATTCAGTAAGAAATGATATAATTGCACATAGTCTGACTGAAGATATGTTTTTGGCAGACTGGGATGGCGGAAGAGGATTCATGTTGCTGACCTCAACTATGTGCAATAAGGCATTTTATTACTGCTGCTGTTGTTGTTCTTCTTGATAAACAATTAAACATTTTTATCAAAGTAAAATTATGCTTGGATTAGTTCTGCTGAAGATTTGCATGTATCGTATCTCTCAGGGAGAATCTATACTTTCACATGATCATGTTCTCACCAGTCATTGATTTTTTTTTTTTTTTCCTTCTTCATATTGAGCTATGAACATTGGTACCCATTTGTAATCTTTGAAAGATTGGTGGAGAAAGATATATGGTATTCTGCCATGATTGACTAAGTTCTACTTAAAGCATCAATTTGTTGATCTACTATACACAGACAGAACGTTGAAGTCGTTTTTCCTATCCTATTTAGCCCACCGAGCATGATATTAAAGTTATAATATGCTCCACTCCTACTGTATCATGTTAACACTGTAGTAACTGTCCCGTACTTGACATTTTGATTGAGAATTGTCATTTTGTTACATAATGTTTGCATGTCTTGTGCTTAATATTCATTTAGGTTCTTGATGGCTCCAAGTTCATCTTTCTGGGTTCCAAAACCTTCAAACTGTGGTGCACGTGTTCTTTACTGAATAGTGGTTCTCTGATATCTGCAGAGCGTTGTAGGCCATTAAATTCTACAGAGGAAAATGGTTTGGAGCTTGATGGTGGTACAGAACATAAGAAACCTCCTAGGAAAGGGAGGAAAAAGTTACAGACAGCTCATGATAGTATCCTTTTCGTTCTATAGCTTTAGAAGCAATATTCTTATTATTTTTTCTTGAAGGTCTCTTTTCATGTTCTTTTTAGGTTCAATTTCTTTTGCTTAAACAATGAAGAATGGTTTGATTAGGTCTGGGAACAGATTCAGGACTTGTGATCTCTTCCTAGTAGCAGTTTTCATTATTATTATTATTATTCCCTTTTTATTTATTTATTTTTTAGATTTTGATAATTGTACTTCTTATTAGTGTGATTGGCTCAGTTTTCTTTATCTGATTACAAGCCAATTATGGGATCAATTGCCAGATTACTTATTAATTCTTTAACATTTCTTAGATCAAGTTACAGCAGCTGGGGAGCAAGATAGGTCTGAATCTATTGATGCAGATGATACTGCTGTTTCAGGGTCCAATTTGGATGAACAAACTGGAACGACTTCTTCCTTCTTCAGAGAGGCAAAACGTAACTAGTTTTTGCTTCTGTTTCTTGGCTACTTGTATATGAATTTTTGTGTTTAAATGATCGCTGCTAAATTTATTACATATCACAAGGACTCTTGCTTTTCTACACAATAGAAACAGACCATGGTATAAAGTCTCATATCAGCTAGGATATGTATTGGATGTACCTGGTGATGCTCTGCAATATGCATCAGGAGTTGGGACAAGCCCAAAAGTTCTGACAAAATATAGAACATGTATTCACAATCAAAATTTGTTTAATATGTTTAGTGCATCAAATTTGAAAGAAATATGGTAATACAGTTTTTTGCGTGTTCGGTACACTAAATACATGTATAATTCTGTAATTGATAATTATAAACTAAAGGCATGGTCATACATCATAAATCAGACGATCACTTTCATATAGTAAGCAATGTCTGCGAGGTACTTAGGTAGAAAAGGCTCCCTACAAATTTCCTATAAGGAGAGAGGGGTCATCTAATAGCTCTCCTGCATCTCAGGGTAATTTGATATCTTGTTCAGGTTTGCATGTTACTACATGTATACAACATCACTTCTAAAATGTGTAGTAGCACACGTATACAATATTACTTCTAAAATGTGGACTGGTAGCTTGATGTTGTGCAAGTTTTCCCTTGATCATGGGTTATCCAATGTGTGAAAAATGATCAACAAAATAGGGAAAAACCATAACACAAGGATTTATGTGATTCACCCAAAAACAAGGCTACATCCACAGGTTCACAAAGCACTCCCCAAAATACTCTGATCCCAACAAGAGATCACAAGGAAAAGAGCATTTATAAATCCCGCCTAAAGAGAGAAATGACTCTTAAATGACTAAAACGAGGTTTATATTATAGAAAACCCCTAAAACTAACCTAAGCCCACACAAAAAACCTAAGTAATGAGTTAACCCCATGTGTCATTAGAATTTCAGACATACTTAACACTTGGACAGACTGTAGGTTATGTATTGCTATCATTCTGTGCTGATATGAATATGTGTTCACTCGAAATATGCCGATACTGCTGATATTTTTAAATCAACGGTTTTTGGTCTCAATCCTAGTCGATACCAATTTTTTCTGTGTTATTGGTAGGAACATAAAACAATGTATTAGAAACGTGCCAAGATATCAATATTCATGAGGTTATTCAGAGTGTTAATCATAATACTAGATACATATTGCACAAACTAAGAGGTCACATATGTCATGATGCATTTTTGGTTGCAAATCAATCATTTTACTTTTCACAGGGTCAAGGCCAAAAAGAATATTGCAATTCATCTATAAGCTAGTGAGATTGCTCAAAATGTTATCCTCACTAGTTGTGGTTGGTAGCACGTATTATGTTCCGCCATCCTCATCCGTGAAAATACCACATTTTTACTCAGATTGTGTGTATTTAAATTATTTTTGACCCAATCAATCCCGGTCCTTTTTCTTCTTCCTCTCACTCACTTAGATCATTCAATATGCACCACCTTGCACCTTCTCATAGTCACCTCTATAGGTTTTTGCTTTAAATGTACAGCCATCTTAACCTACTACACCTCCTATTTTGGCAACTCCTAGACACTTTCAGGTATGTTAGTTCCTTACCTTATCATACCTAATCTTCCCACTTATCCATCTTAACATCCTCTTCTTAGCAACATTTATCCTATGTATATGTTGCTTCTTTGTTGCCCAACATTCTGCTCCATGCATCATAGCAGGCCAAATAGCTGTCCTATAAGATTTTCTTTTTATATTGATTGGAACACTTCGATCCCATAATACTCTAGAGTGCCTCTCAGTTAAGCTATCCATCTTTAATTTTATGGGAAACATCCTCATAAATATTCCCTCCTTACGGATAATTAATCTAAGATCACAGAAGTAATTGCGTTTAGGAATCTTTTTGTTCTCAATTCTTACCATTGAGTCACCTTTGCTTTCATTTGTGCTAAAGTTACATTCTCTATATTCAGTTTTAACTTGACTTATTTTAAAACATTTTGATTCCATGGTATCCCTCCATAGGGTTTTGCATTTACTCCCTCTCTATCTTGGTCTACTAAAACCACATAATCTGCAAATAATATACACCAATGCACCTCTTCTCATATATGAGCTGTTAATTCTTTCATAAATAAAGCAAAAAATTACATGGTGATGTACCAAAACAGGAAAGAAAAATAAAAAGAAAGAATGTTGCTGAGAATCCACTTGGTGGTTCAACTTTCTTATGCTTTCGGACGTCTTAGGTGTCTAGTTACTGTTGAATCTCTGACAATTTTCTTTGTTAAGGGCATTTCTACCATTTTTTCTATGGTCTCGCTTACCTCTTAAATTCTCACAGAACATGTGATATGGGTTTTTTTAATTATTTTTTATATGTGAGGGTCATACTATTTGTCTTAAGATCTGTTGGAGATGTTTTAGGAATTTTAAAGGGTCAAATTCCTTGCGAAAGGAATTTTTAGACTGATCTGAGAATTCTTAGAGGAAGGCTGCCCTCCAATTAGGATTTGTTAGATTGGAAGGATTCTTCATGACTCTTGAAGCTTTGAGACATTCCAATCACCTTGTCTCTGCAATTCTCGTGCGAGGATTTATATCTTCATCGCGATATCTATTATTTTTCATTCTTCTGTAAGAATTTGAAGAATTCTTACGGTTGGATATCTGTTGTGGCTAGTTCAATGCATCTACATGTTTTCTCTTTCCATTGGCTTTGGGTAATTTATTTATTTTTTACTTTTTGTTTGAATTTATAGTTGTGTTGTTTATAAAGTTGAAGAGTTATTTTTCAGATTTGAAATTTTATGTTTTTCTTTCCATCTTACTTGCTATTCTGCCCCTGATTCACACCAGAAGGACTCATGTGACCCTTGGTGTAGACCCATGGTTACTGGAAACTCATTTGTGCACTGCCCATTGCTCTCATTCTAGCTACCACTCTCTCGTACGTTTCCTAAACGACTTTAGCATACTTAATTGGTAATCCTTGCCCAAAATCAACCAAATTAACTCTCTAAATATTTGTCATATGGTTCTATAGATCAATAAAAACATATGAAGGTCTGTCTTCTTCTCTTTAAACTTTTCCACTAATTGTCTAAGTAAAAGACAACCTTAATAGTAAACCTTCTGGCATAAAACCAAATCGATTTTATAACATTCGGCACATTTTTTTTGAACCTTTGATCCATCATTATTTCCCATCAATTTATGGTATGATTCATGATTATTGAATTGTGAATCGAGCCAAAAATCATTAGAGGCCACTTTGAATTGAATGGTAATTTTGAATTGTAAATCATAAGCTTTATAGTAGTTTTAGTAGAAGTAGGGTTTGGGACTTAGGTTTTGGGATTTCTCTTGGGAAAAGGGATTTATTTAAAATTAGTAAACTATGTTTCATTATGTATATTTATTCATTTTAGTGTACTATATTCTATATAAACAGGGATCAAACCATAAAAGGGAAATTTTCAGTAAGTAAAAAAGTGGCATACATTTGTTTAATGTTGTAGAGTTGAATCGTACGATTGAATAGTAAATTGTATGATTCAATGTGTAAATCATAAGACTCAAACATAAACCGATTTGAATCGACTTGGGGTCAAATTGGATCTAATCGTAAGATTTTAACAACAGAGGTATGATTCATAAGCTTAATTCCATAATAATTAGAACAATTCTGGATCTCTTCCCTTCTTTTCTTCTTTTCTTTTCTTGCTACCTTTGTATTTTGTGTTTTTCTGGTCGCTTATCTTGAGCACCCTGGCCTTTCTTCTCTTTTGATGTATGTGTTTTGTTTCCTCATTTATCTCATATATATATATATCATGGTTATTCATCAAAAAACTATTCTGGATATCTTTATTTAATTTTTTTATATATAAGTATTACAATGCTTCTCCTCCGAGTATTTGGCCTTTTTCCTGGTCCTTAACATTTTTTCAAATACTTTGATCAACCGAAAATACACCAGCTTTCCTATGCATTTCGACACTTCAATAGGAACACCATGTTGTATCATGGCCTTTCCTATTTTTATCTTGGCCTAAAGCTCCCTTCACTTTAATAACCTGAATCCTATGAATATTAATGTCCTCTTGGCTCTCCAATGTTTATATTTTCACCTAAGTAAATATTTTCGTCCCTTCACCATCTAATAACTTTTGAAAATATAATCCCCACCAGTCTTTAATTTACTCATCATTTACTAAGGTTCTCAAATTTCTACTCTTAATTTATTTAACTTGATCTAGATCTCTTGTCTTCTTCTCTCTAAGCCTTGCAAGTTTGTAAATATATTTCTCACTTGTTTTTGTGCCTCGCGTATTGCACAGTTTATCATAAGATTTTTTTGTTGGCCTTTTAATGTTCTCAATTGCTTTTTTCGATGTTTGAAGCTTCCATGTGTTGGCTTCTTTCTATAGGAGGTTTGTCAGCAATTTCAATTTTTCCAAGTTTTCCTGGTTTTTATTTCTTGTTCATGTCTTAAAAGAAAGCCTTTTCTCTTTAACAGCCATTTGAACTCCGTCACTGCACAACCAAGTTTCTTTGTGGAATTGAACTTTATCTCTATATTCTTCTGAGGCCGATTTGCTCACTTATTTAATGCAGTTGTTTGTTTCATTCCATACGTGTAGGCTCCACTTCTAAATCCCATGTTCCCTCCTTCGTTAATTTTATCTCTAAAATCACTACTTCATTTGGGTTCCGCCATTTTTCTCGGATTATTTTTAATATGTTTTCTTCTCTTCCATCATTCAATATAAACATCCATTACCAGTAACCTGTGCTTTGAAGTTAGAATTTCTATTTGAATGACTTTGCAATCTCTGTAAGTTGTTTATTTATTCCTCCTAAGAAGGAAAACGTCGATTTGGCTTCTGTTTTGTTCAAATTTAATGGTCACTAGATGTTCAAGTCTCTTTGGAAAGAAAATATTTGTTAACGCAAGATCATAAGCCACTACAAGCTCAAGAATCAGTTCCCCATTTTATTTTATGTCGAAAGCCTCGTCTTTAATGTATTTTACCATATCATTCACTATCCCACTTAGTTCCCCGCGTATAAATATCTTATCCCCATCACAATTCCTTATTAATCCATCCATTTCTTCCTAAAATATTATTTAGTTATTTTCTTCTAATCCTATTTGAGGTATATAGGCATTATTGATGTTAAAAATTTCTTGTTCTAAGACTAATTTAATTATCATTAACTTATCACTAATTCTTCTAACACCTAGAACATTATCCTTCACGTCCTTATCTATCATTATTCGTACACCATTTCTATTATGACCTTTTCCTGTATATCAAGGTTTATACTCAACAACCTCCTTAGTCTTGTCTTCTTTCCATTTGGTAATCTATATCACATGATATTAGTTCTCTTTCTATTCATTGCATCTACCAACCCAAAAGTCAAACCTTGCTCCTATCTAAGTCCCTTCATTCCAAGTAGATAGGTGAATCCTACTTGCTTGGACTAGCTTTTTGTTTTTTCCCCTATCCTGTCCATTTTGACATGAGAACTCTTGCCTACTTACAACAGCAATTGAGAGTCATTGCAGCTTGTCAATTTGTTTTTTGATCAGTATAAAAGACTTATGAAAATATATGTAATCTGTACGAAAATACATTCTGTATAAAATACAGTTATCTGTAAGTATCCTAACTAATCCCAAAATAAACCCCATCTATAATTAAACTCTTCAAATCAAGTTCGTTTAAATTCAGCATGAATTGAGACCCAAAAAAATAGAAGTGATACAGCCTTCTTCACTAAACTCTGAACAGAAGACTCCTTGCCTTCAAAAATCCTTCTGTTTCTTTCGCTCCAAATTGACCAAGTAATGACAGCTGGACAACAATTCCATAGAAGGTCGCTTTTCCTCTTTCCTTTCATTTCCTCTTTCCTTTCATTTTCCTCTTTTTTTGATATGGAAGATAATATATATATAGAAAGAAAAAAGAAAGATAGAGAATACACCTCAGTTGTACACCAACAGTATACAAACACAAGGATAATTCAAAAATGGAGACAAAAACAAAACAAAACGAAACGAAAGAAGAAGAGGAAAGAAGTGCAGAGCCGCCACCGAAGTAGCAAGCAAGAGCACCCATGAAACAGCTAACGAAACCCATAGGGTAGTTACTATAAAGTCGATGGAGCTAAGGGTATACTTCCCAAAACTGATCAAAGGAGATGTCCCTGCACATAGGAGAACCGACGCCCAAAAGTAGATGAAGTTTTTAACTTTCCTGGTGATCTGAGCAACATCGCATTCTCTACCTTCGAAAATTCTGGAGTTTCTTGCCTTCCATAAAGTCCAAGAAATTGCGGCTGGACATAAAAGCCGAGACAAACTCTTCTTATCACTACACTTCCCATGAAAGCCCCAAGCCTCCAAGATAGAAGAGAAGTGCTAAGGTTGAACCCAAGGAAAATCATAACAGTTAATAAACCATTGCCAAATCACAAAAGCCACAGGACAATGAATAAGTAAGTAATCCTCCGATTTACCATCCTTTCCTCTTCCTCTTCCACCCCCAGTTATCCAGGACCTCTTTCAAATCCTTGTTCATGATCCAAACCAGCTTGAATCTTTGAATAAAGGCGTACCAAATACTCCGGGCATACTCACAATGAAGAAACAAGTGAGAAGTGGATTCCTCTTCCTTGCACAAACAACACCTAGATGCCAAAATCCAACCTCTCCTCTTTAAATTATCTAGTGCAAGTACACTATCCTCTACCGCTGTTCACAGAAAAAACGAGACCTTAGAGGGCAAACCAGTCTTCCGAATCAGCCTCCACAGTCCTTCCCACGGTGTCCTATGTTCCATAGTTGCAATCTCTAATCTTCCTACTGTCATTAGATGTGGTGGTATAACTTTACAGTCTCTGCATGTTGCCAACTCATTCCTCTTATAAAGGAACAAGGTGATTTGGCTATAGACAGGTCCTTCACATAGATCACTAATTGTTAAACTCTTTTTGAGTTTCATCTTTGAAATGTGTCAGCTAATGCAAGATCTCAGGTGTAAACTGAAGAATCGCTTCGCACATTCCCATCTTAGTTCTATCTCTTAAGCCTTGTCCTCCATGTACTGTATCATGGCTTCTAATATCTTTTCCTTTATAACCATTTAAATCTTCACCTGTAGATGTTCTCTATTCATCAAAGACTTCTTGAATTAGTTAATCCATTTTCCAGCAATACTACTTTTTAATGTCTGTTCTTCAAATGTTACTTGGGGTGCATAAGCACTAGTAATATTAATAATCTCTTGTATTATAACTAAAAATATCCAGTCCAACGCTAGAATCCTTGCATGCCTTTTAACGTTTGGTTGATGTTGCAGCATATCAATGCCAGCAGACATGCTGGCCAACCCTCACGCTTGTCCTTAACATCCTCCTCTTACTGCAGCGTGTCATTTATGGAGAACACCCTGGCATAAGCTTGAAATAATGCTTTGGAAACCAGTGATATATTGGATTTGGTGAATTTTTATCTATGCATGGATTACGTGGGATCTGAACCTGAATTTTAAGATTTCATACAGTTTTATAGATTTGTTATTGTTATTAGGCACTTTCTTTCAAAACTATTTTTGTTCTTCTATGTTTGGAATTCCAATAGCTAAAAATCATTTTCTGTTCCAAATTTTGGCTTAAATGAAGTCTGGACCTGAATTTTAAGATTTTCAATCGACAATTTTATAGACTTATTTATGATTTTCATTTAGTTCTTTCTATCAAAAATTACCTTTATTATTCTATATATGGATTTTCAATAGCTAAAAATGATTTTCTGTTGGAAGGTTTACGTTCCTGTCAGTCAGGTTTTCTGCTATGTGGAGGTTGACAAGTCAAATCCAAGGTGATAAGGTCGTTCATCTGATAAGTGACTCTCCGCTTTGACCATGCAGATAGCTCTGTTGTCCATGCCAATAGCATACTTAACTACTGTGACTATGACTGATAGCTTTCTGTTCTTTAAATTTTCTTTCTAATTTCAGTGACTGAGAAAAAGGTTTTCTGTTTGCCATGTTGTGCATGGATCTTGCTAGGAATTTTTTTTTTGGTGAAGGTGGCAAAACCGGTGGATGATGGACCTCTCTGGTTCCACCACTGCACCTTATGTGTATACACCCTTCCCCAACAGTCAATGGAGCCTGTTGGTCTGAGAAAGGAATTAAGCCTCTTTCTAATGTATTACAGCAATTTCTATAAATGAACTGTATATCTTTCACAAGCTTTGGAGGCCCAGCTTTATTCTTTTTTTCAATGGCTTTCTAAGTAGTTAGCCTGATTTTCATCTTCCCTTGAATTTCTTTTCACTTGATGATGTCAAATGGAAAGACCTATTATAAGCTTCTGATTTAGAAATGTTTATTTTCTCCATGTGAGTTTCTAATTTTAATGAAAAGCTTATC
>JAUPMG010000011.1:9639763-9655386 GCA_031762675.1 Pachysandra terminalis
GACACTTTCAGGTATGTTAGTTCCTTACCTTATCATACCTAATCTTCCCACTTATCCATCTTAACATCCTCTTCTTATCAACATTTATCCTATGTATATGTTGCTTCTTTGTTGCCCAACATTCTGCTTCACGCATCATAGCAGGCCTAATAGCTGTCCTATAAGATTTTCCTTTTATATTGAATGGAACACGTTGATTCCATAATACTCTAGAGTGCCTCACAGTTAAGCCATCCAGCTCTAATTTTATGGGAAACATCCTCATAAATATTCCCTCCTTACGGGTGATTAATCTAAGATCACAGAAGTAATTGCTTTTAGGAATCTTTTTGTTCTCAATTCTTACCATTGAGTCACCTTTGCTTTCATTTGTGCTAAAGTTACATTCGATATATTCAATTTTAACTTGACTTATTTTAAAACATTTTGATTCCATGGTATCCCTCCATAGGGTTTTACATTTACTCCCTCTCTATCTTGGTCTACTAAAACCATATAATCTGCAAATAATATGCACCAAGGCACCTCCTCTTATATATGAGCTGTTAATGCTCGCATAGATAAAGGAAAAAATTACAGGGTGATGTAACAAAACAGGAAAGAAAAATAAAAAGAAAGAATGTTGCTAAGAATCCACTTGGTGGTCCAACTTTCTTATGCTTTCGGATGTCTTAGGTGTCTAGTTACTGTGGATTCTCTGACAATTTTCTTTGTTAGGTGCATTTCTTTCATTTTTTCTATGGTCTCGCTTAGCTCTTAAATTCTCACAGAACATGTGATATGGGTTTTTTATAATTATTTTTATATGTGGGGGTCATACTATTTGTCTTAAGATCTGTTGGAGATGTTTTAGGATTTTGGGGTTTCTTGTAATGGGGTTTCAAGAAGGTATTTAAAGGGTCAAATTCCTTGCGAAAGGAATTTTTAGACTGATCTGAGAATTCTTAGAGGAAGGCTGCCCTCCAACTAGGATTTGTTAGATTGGAAGGATTCTTCGTGAAACTTGAAGCTTTGAGACATTCCAATCGCCTTGTTGCTGCAATTCTCGTGCGAGGATTTATATCTTCTTCGCGATATCTATTATTTTTCATCCGGCAGTTCAAATTCTTAAGGTTGGATATCTGTTGTGGCTAGTTCAATGCATCTACATGTTTTCTCTTTCCATTAGCTTTGGGTAATTTATTTATTTTTTACCTTTTGTTTGAATTTATAAGTGTGTTGTTTGGGAAGCTGAAGGTTTATTTTCCAGATTTGAAATTTTTATGTGTTTCTTTCCATCTTACTTGCTATTCTGCCCCTGATTCACACCACAAGGACTCATGTGACCCTTGGTGTATGCCCATGGTTACTGGAAACCCATTTGTTGCACTGCCCATTGCTCTCACTCTACCTACCATTCTCTCATACATATCTTAAACGACTTTATCATACTTAATTGGCACTCCTTGCCCAAAATCAACCAGATTAACTCTCTAAATATTTGTCATATGGTTCTATAGATCAATAAAAACCATATGAAGATCTGTCTGCTTCTCTTTAAACTTTTCCACTAATTGTCTAAATAAAAGACAACCTCAATAGTAAACCTTCTGGCATAAAACCAAATCGAGTTTGTAACATTTGGCACGTTTTTTTTTTAACCTTTCATCCATCATTATTTCCCATAAATTTATGATATGATTCATGATTATTAAATCGTGAATCGAGTCAAAAATCATTAGAGGCCACTTTGAATTGAAGCATAATTTTGAATTGTAAATCATAAGCTTTATAGTAGTTTTAGTAGAAGTAGGGTTTGGGATTTCTCTTGGGAAAAGGAATTTTATTATTTAAAATTAGTAAACTATGTTTCATTATGTATATTTATTCATTTTAGAGTACTATATTCTCTATAAACAAGGATCAAACCGTAAAAGGGAATTTTTCAGTAAGTAAAAAAGAAGCATACATTTTTTTAATGTTGTAGAGTTGAATCGTATGATTAAATAGTAAATTGTAAGATTCAATGTGTAAATCATAAGATTCAAACATAAACCGATTTTTTCACTGATTTGAATTGACTTAGGGTCAAATCGAATTGTAAGATTCATACAATGAATTGTAAGATTTTAACAACAGAGGTATGATTCATAAGCTTAATTCCATAATAATTAGAACAATTCTGGATCTCTTCTCTTCTTTTCTTCCTTTCTTTTCTTGCTACCTTTGTATTTTGTGTTTTTCTGTCCGCTTTTCTTGAGCACCCCCGGCCTTTCTTCTCTTTTGATGTATGTGTTTTGTTTCCTCATTTATCTCATATATATATACATACATACATATATGTCATGGTTATTCATCGAAAAAAATATTCTGGATCTCTTCTTTATTTTTTCTTTTATAGATAAGTATTATAACGCTTCTCCTCCGAGTATTTGGCATTTTTTCTGGTCCTCAACATTTTTTCAAATACTTTGGTCAGCCAAAATACACCAGCTTTCCTATGCATTTCGACACTTCAATAGGAACACCATGTTGTACTTGTATCAGGGCCTTTCCTATTTTTATCTTGGCCTAAAGCTCCCTTCACTTTAGAACCTGAATCCTATGAACATATCCTCTTGGCTCTCCAATGTTTACATTTTCACCTAAGTAAATATTTTTGTCCCTTCACCATCTAATAACTTTTGAAAATATTATCTCCACCATTCTTTAATTTACTCATCATTTACGAAGGTTCTCAAATTTCCACTCTTAATTCATCTAACTTGATCTAGATCTCTTGTCTTCTTCTCTAAGCCTTGAAAATTTGTAAATATATTTCTCACTTGTTTTTGTGCCTCGTGTATTACATAGTTTATCATAAGCATTTTTTGTTGGCCTTTTAATGTTCTCAATTTCTTTTCGATGTTTGAAGCTTCCATGGGTGGGCTTCTTTCTATAGGAGGTTTATCAGCAGTTTCAATTTTTTCAAGTTTTCCTGGTTTTTATTTCATGTTCATGTCTTAAAAGAAAGCCTTTTCTCTTTAACAGCCATTTGAACTCCATCACTGCACAACCAAGTTTCTTTGTGGAATTGAACTTTATCTCTATATTCTTCTAAGGCCGATTTGTTCACTTATTTAATGGAGTTTATTTCATCCCATACGTGTAGGCTCCACTTCTAAATCCCATGTACCCTCCTTTGTTAATTTATCTCTAAAAATCACCACTTCATTTGGGTTCCGCCATTTTTCTTGGATCATTTTTAATATGTTTTCCTCTCTTCCATCATCCAATACAAACATCTATTACCAGTAACCTGTGCTTTGAAGTTAAACTTTTTCCTTGAATGACTTTGCAGTCTCTGTAAGTTGTTTATTTATTTCTCCTAAGAAGGAAAACGTTGGTTTGGCTCCTGTTTTGTCCAAATTTAATGGTCACTAATATTTGCTAACGCAAGATCATAAGCCACTACAAGCTCAAGAATCGGTTCCCCATTTTATTTTATGTCGAAAGCCTCGTCCTTAATGTATTTTACCATATCATTCACTACCCCACTTAGGTCCCTGCCTATAAATATCCTATCCCCATCACAATTCCTTATTAATCCATCCATGTCTTCCTAAAATATTGTTTAGTTATTTTCTTCTAATCCTACTTGAGGTATGTAGGCATTATTGATGTTAAATATTTCTTGTCATAAGACTAATTTAATTATCATTAACTTATCACTAATCCTTCTAACACCTAGAACATTATCCTTCACGTCACGTCCTTATCTACCATTATTCATACACCGTTTCTATTGTGACCTTTACCTATATATCAAGGCTTATATTCAACAACCTCCTTAGCCTTGTCTTCTTTCCATTTGGTAATCTATAAATACATGATATTAATTTTCTTTCTATTCATTGCATTTACCAACCCAAAAGTCAAACCTTGCTCCTATCGAAGCCCCTTCATTCCAAGTAGATGGGCGAATCCTACTTGCTTGGACTAGCTTTTTGTTTTTTCCTCTATCCCGTCCATTTCGACATGAGAACTCTTGCCTACTTACCACAATAATTGAGTGTCATTGCAGCTTTTCAATTGCCGTCATCGTATGTTCCATAGTTGCAATCTCTAATCTTCCTACTGTCATTAGACGTGGTGGTATAACTCTACAGTTTCTGCATGTTGCCAACTCATTCCTCTTATAAAGGAACAAGTTGATTTGGTTATAGACGGGTCCTTCATATAGATCATTAATTGTTAAATTCTCTATGAGTTTCATTTTCGAAATGTGTCAGCTAATGCAAGATCTCAAGGTGTAAACTGAAGAATCGCTTCTCTCAGTTCTATATCTAAAGCCTTGTCCTCCATGTACTGTATCATGGCTTCTAATATCTTTTCCTGTATAACCATTTAAATCTTCACCTGTAGATGTTCTCTATTCATCAAAGATTTCTTGAATTAGTTAAACCATTTTTCAGCAGTACTACTTTTTAATGTCTTTTCTTCAAATGTTACTTGGGGTGCATAAGTGCTAGTAATATTAATGATCTCTTGTATTATAACTACAAATATCCAGTCCAACGCTAGAATCCTTGCCTGCCTTTCAACATTTGGTTGTTGTTGCAGCATACCAATTCCAGTGGACATGCTGGCCAACCCTCACACTTGTTATTAACAATGTCCTCTTTCTGCAGCGTGTCATTTATGGGGAACACCCTGGCATAGGCTCGAAATAAGGCTTTGGAAACCAGTGATATATTGGATTTGGTGAAATTTTATCTATACATAGATTATGTGGGATCTGAACCTGAATTTTAAGATTTCATACAGTTTTATAGATTTGTTATGATTATTAGGTACTTTCTTTCAAAACTATCTTTGTTCTTCTATGTTTGGAGTTCCAATAGCTAAAAATCATTTTCTGTTCCAAATTTTGGCTTAAGTAAGTCTGGACCTGAATTTTAAGATTTTCAATTGACAATTTTGTAGACTTATTTATGATTTTCATTAAGTTCTTTCTATCAAAAACTACCTTTATTATTCTATATATGGATTTTCAATAGCTAAAAATGATTTTCTGTTGGAAGGTTTACTTTCCTGTCAGAGTCAGGTTTTCTGCTATGTGGAGGTTGACAAGTCAAATCCAAGGTGACCAGGTCGTCCATCTGATAAGTGAATCTCCGCTTTGACCATGCAGATAGCTCTGTTGTCCATGCCAATAGCATACTTACCTGAATTTTAAAACTATTGTTACTACGACTGATAGCTTTCTGTTCTTTAAATTTTCTTTCTAATTACAGTGATTGAGAAAAATGTTTTCTGTTTGCCATGTTGTGCATGGATCTTGCTAGGAAATTTTTTTTGGTGAAGACGGTGGCAAAACCTGTGGATGATGGACCTCTCTGGTCCCACCACTGCACCTTATGTGTAGACACCCTTCCCCAACAGTCAATGGAGCCTGTTGGTCTGAGAAAGGAATTGAGCCTCTTTCTAATGTATTACAGCAATTTCTATAAATGAACTGTATATCTTTTACAAGCTTTAGAGGCCCAGCTTTATTCTTTTTTTCAATGGCTTTCTAAGTCGTTAGCCTGGTTTTCATCTTCCCTTGAATTTCTTTTTACCTGATGATGTCAAACGGAAAGACCTATTATAAGCTTCTGATTTAGAAATGTTTATTTTCTACATGTGAGTTTCTAATTTTAATGAAAAGCTTATCTTGTACAGTCTTATGCTGACTTTTCTCATCAATTTCCTCTTTAGGAAAATCAGCTTCTATAGATCGTGCTTCTATAATAGATGGTTCTGGAGTTAATTCTGGAAGCACAAACTACTCGGCAGGTGTAATGCCTCCTTCAGAAAAACGTACTAAGTTGTATGTTTGCTTCACCTTCTTAACAGTTCAATTGCGATCATCTGCATAGCTTCAATGCTTCAAACATATGACTTTTAGTAACATTTAGGAGTTTTATTGGCTAGCTTTTAATCTGAAAAAAGTGTGTCCTGAAATGGTGGCATTTTCTTTCCTTATCTCCCACCCCTACTTTTAGTGTGCTTCATAGTATTTATTTTGAGTCAAATCATTGGTGTAGTCATTGAACTTAAGAACTGTCAGGAACCTTTTTTCTTGAAAGTTAATGAAATTTTTCTTTGTCCTTGTAGGATAGCAGGTGAACGTCTACTATTAACAGATGATATAGAAACAGCTTGTGGTGTAACAAAAAATATGGGTATAAATTGTCAGGAGGCAATATACTGTAAGGCCAAATCTATATTTATTTAAGTTTTATCATTCAGGGAAAAAAAGAAAAGCTTATTGAAGTTACTGTTTTATCCAGACAAAAAAAAGAATGCTTTTATGATTATTTAAGCCATACTGGGCTTTGATTTTGAGTCCCACAATCCATTCTGATCAACAATTCTTAAAATTGTGATTTTTAAATGGTTTGAGGTTCAAATTCATTCTTCAAATGGGATTGGCAGAAGTTACAATTATGCCACCATGTTTTGGAAAAGACAATTGACAAGTCTCCCCTCAAAACAATAAAGGACTGTTATTTTTTCTTACAAGTATGGCACAACTTAAGTGGCAGTATGTATAACTCTGATACTGCATTTTGACGAACATTTTAACTTAGAATCAAAACCTTAGTCGTTTTGTTTCTTTTTTTTTGTACTGATTTTACACAACTTGACCGTTAAAAGCGGGCAGCAAAACAAATGCCAATTGTCCGATAAAATCACTTATGTTAGTAAAAAACAGTCATTAAAATTTAATTTGGTCAAAGCTGAACGCTACTTTAACGTATGGAAGGTCATCAAATCATAAAACTTATCTCGTTGACAGCTTGTATAACAAGAAAGTGTCAAAAAGTATTTGTTTAGCTCCGGCTAGTTTGATGATTAGCCTTTGTGCGAGTTTCTTGTAGGTGGGATTTTTCCATTATATTGTTAATACAAATATTACTAAAAAACCCCCTGAATCTGCAACTCTTGCTTTCAACTTATATGTTGAAATGTCATCCTGGGACAGTATCTGCACATACATCATATTTCCAAAAAATACTGCAACATTTGAAGTTTTTTTTCAATATTCTTTTTAAGATATATGGTTAGTTCCTAATAACTGTTAGGAAGCATAATAGTGAAGGTAGATAATTAATGAAGAGTGAGGACAATTTTTGAGCTATTTATTCGGCATGCATGAAGGTTTTCTTACATTATTAAAGAAATCTGGGATTTGATTTTTCATATAAAATCTTGTTCTTTCCCATGCTGATGTGGCTGATTCAGTTGATTTTGGTCTTTATTATGGAGGACTGATGCCAATGAAACACCTTTTTCCTTTTCTTTTCTTTTTCTTATGTTACATTATTGGCTTCTTGTCCTGTAACTAAATTTTCAAACTAGTAGTCTCAAAGAGAAAAGGATGACATGTTTATTTTTACTAACATTTCCAATGATTTTTACTGCACCCCTCGGTGGTTGTCTGCATTGTGGTTGAAAGTTGCTGATGGCAATTTAGATTATGTAAATTATATTAGCGTTTAAATAGAGAGCGCCTTTTCTGTTAGCTAGTTTATTTATTGAATTCTTCTATTTCTGCGTTATCTTGTGTTTCAGTCAGAATACAATATCATTTGAGTCATTTATTGTCTTATTTGTTCATGCTCCTATTCAGGTGAAGAGTTTCACAAGGGAGCAATTGCTGGAAGAGAAAGGCCAGTTGATTATATTGGTAGTCAAAAGCCTGGGCAAACCCTTAGATCCAACCTGTCAGCCAAAGGTATCAATCAAGTGGTCTGTCTCATAATTTTCTCTTTGGCAATTATTTGTCTGAAGCAGATAAAAGGGAAAAATGGCCATCATATACTTCAAGAAAAGAATCAATCAATCAAATATATTTTTATCAGTTTAAGCTAATCATATGTGTTTTTAATCCATTTTGGGGCATGATCAAGAAACTGTATTATCCCGTTTCTCATTTTTTGCATATACTTTTAAAACTTCTTGATCTTAAAGCTTTTGACTTTAGTTAATTTCACAAACAAAATCAGATGTTCCAGTTCCTCTCGCAAACAAAATCTATCACTCTCAGAGAGATCATCGTCTTCGATCAGCATTAAGCCATCTTTACTGCCAGTCATTGGCAGTGGAGCAGTGCAGTAATTCCCCTAGTCCAAATGTATTACGGGAAAATGTAATGCTACCATCACAGTCATCTCCTAAGAATTTATCACTTGACCAAATGGATGACCTGCCCGAAAAGAAGGTTCGCATCTCTTCTTTCCTACTTCGGTAGAATGATATATTCCACTTGGGTATAACTGGATAGCTACATCGCATGTGTCCTTCTTCTTCTGTAATTTGCACTATTTAGTTTTAGAAAAGTGGCTTGAGTTTGAGGTTGCTTACATGGTTTCTTATAAATCTGATGTAAATGTGTTACATATATACCCGTTGTAACCTCTTCATTTGTAAAATCTCCCAATATTGCCTTGTTATATGACTGATATGTCAAAGCCCACTGTTAAGTTCTCGTTTTACCATCTCATCTGAGTCATCTCACATGAGACATTGAAGCTGAAGAAGTATTTGATACATATGTAGTTATCTGCTGAAGCGATGTTGTACTGGCATTTTACATTCATTCATGAAATATTCAATGCGGATCAAGTGGAACAATCATCAGATCTCATGTTTAGTGAGGCATCTGAATGGGATCTCCATAAATAGCAGAAGTTAGGAAATTGTTTTGCAATCCTCTATATCATAAGTAAAGATGGTCACAATTACATGACCTCATGGCTCTATATCTACTTAGATGAGGATTGAAATAAATGGGTGACCCACATCACATATCTCTCTACTTATAGACTACTTGTTTCAGCAGCAACTTATCTCCTTCTTTGTAGTATTTCTGTTAAATTGATGTTATCATGGTCACTAATAATATGCAACTACATCCGCAAGGGTCTGTACTTCTATTAAAGTGATAAAGAATACTTTTTCATTTCTGACATATACATTGACTTTACTAGGGAAAAAGAAAGAATATATGGACATGGTGTATCAATAAGGCACTAAGCCTCAAGCAAAAAAAGTACAAAAAAAAACTGGAAAAATGAAAATAATGGATTGAAGAATAAGTACAAAACACTGACCTATCAGACAATCTATTCAGGTAGCTACATACTTCTTGCTACAAAACATTTCCACCCTATAATCCCCTTTTTTTAGCCCATCTGCTACCTCATTGAAAGTTCAACGATTGAGCAAAAGATCTATGTGATCTAATGGTTCCTGCCAATCTTCATTAGCTGATTACTCCACCTCTCAACCATTCAATAACATATGCTAAATCACCCTCATTAATAAGATTGGTCATTTGGAGTCTTTTGGTATTCTTAAAACCAAAAAATTAAACTCCGCTTCTGCTCTAATAACAAGACCTCCCCAGTAGGTCAAGATTACGTACGTGAAGGTCCCCTTTTATGGTTTCTAAAAATTCCGCCAATATATGAGGGTCCTAAAGCCAAAACAAATTCGTCAAAGTTCAACCTGATGGAACCAATAGGAGGTACAGGCCAAACCATACCATTATCATGAAAGATTCATCTAGGCATGGCTATCTCTCTCCAATATCTTATGAGGACTCCGATCAGAATGTTCGTAAACTCCTGAATAGAAACCAAATGAACCATCACCTTAACCTTCTCAATAATGTGTAAAAAGCCCAACACATCATTCTCAAAAACTTCTTACTTTTCTTTCACCACTTGTTTTCCTCAGAATTGCCTGTCTTTAAATTGATGCATCATCTTCCCCCCTATTTTCAATCCCCTTTGAAATGCCAATGCCAAAGTTATTTATATCAAACGACATTCCCCATCTAACTCCAATTAAATCCAAGAAATAACCCCACATAGCTGATGCTATGTCAGAATGAACAAAGGCGGTTGAAAATAGGGGGAATAGCACTTCAAACATCCTTCTTTGTAAGAAATTGCAGGTATCTTTTAAGAGCCACAATCCACACAGAAGTCTGACTAGGGTTTCGGAAGTACCCCTCCCCCTCTCCTACTGACCACCCTCTTCTATTCTCACCCTTCTTTCCATCCACCTCCGATCACTCAATTCCCTAATCGACCAGTCCATCACGTTTCTCTTCATCTCCTTCATTCGCAGCATCGTATCTTTATGTGCACGAGGCTACAATACACAAGGAGAAGAGGGTGAGTCTGTGTGGTCAATGAAGATTTTGTCTTGGAACATTAAGAGGGTTGCAAGCGGTTGAAAAAAGAGAGCTGTGAGGGATTTATGCCTTAGAGTAAATCCTTGTATGGTCGTTCTTTAAGAAACAAAGAAGGAGACAGTTGATAGAAGTCTGATCAGGAAAATATGGAGGATCCAAAATAGGAAATGGGTTTTCCTACCATCTTGCGGGGGCACCGGGTTGTATTTTGATCATGTGGGATTCTGATAGGGTGGAAGATGATGAGGTGAATAGAAATCAGGGCCAATCAAAATGATATAGGTGTTTAATAGGAGACGTTAATGTGGTTAGATTTCAGGAAGAAAGGAATAGGGGTGGAAGGATAACAAGTAGCATGACAATATTTCCCTCCATCCAGAAACTTGAATTGGTGGACTACCCTCTTATTGGGGGCCAGTTCACGTGCTTAATCTCTAGGAGAAAGCATTGTGTTGTAGTTGTAGATTAGATAGGTTCCAAGCCAATGTGGTGTGGGATTACCATTTCCCTTCATTTTCCCAAAAAATCCTCCCTAGAACAACTTCTGATCACTGGCCTATCCTAGCTTCATCAGAATGCAGCAGTTGAGGACAGGCACCCTTCAGATTTGAGAACATTTGTTTGACCAATGAGAACGTCCTTATGGAGGTGAGGAAATGGTGGGTGAAAAGTAGAGAGATGGTGACTGGATGGGCAGGGTATAGATTTATGAAATCTTTGAAGTTCTTGAATGAGAAGATCAAAGAATGAAATAGGTCAACTTTCGGAGAACTATCTAGTCCAAAAAATAACTATTGGAAGAAATTAAAACTAAACAGGAAAGGCATCTGGAAAGAGAAGAAAGAGAGATCAGGAAGTTCAAAAAACGGAGCTTGATCTTGTGTTCAAGTAGGAAGAAATAAGTTGGTGTCAAAATTCAAGAACAAAATGGCTCACAATGGGTGATGGTAACACAATTTTTTCATAAAGTGGCTAATGGAAGAGAAAAAAAGAAAGATATATCTCCAGTCTTGTGGTGGAAGGGGCATTGATTGAGTCGGAAGACGTGATGAATGGCCTTGTCGAGTTTTATTCTAACCTGTATAGATCAGTGCAAGATATCCAATTTGATTGAGGATTTTAAGGGGGAAGAGAGTGTCTCCTGACCAAATGTCATGGTTGGAAAGACCTTTTAGGGAAGGGGAGATTAAAAAAAAGGCAATAATGGAGATGGACAAAGACAAGGCCGCGAGCCCATATGGATTATCTATGGCTTTTTTCAGGATTCGTGGAAGGCGTGAAAGTGGAGTGATCAATAAAACTAGACATGAAACTTTCTTGGTCTTGATCCCTAAAAGACCAGGGCAAAGAAAATCAAAGACTTCAGACTGATTACCCTCATTATACGTTTGTACAAAATAATTTCTAAGGTGTTGGCTATAAGGTTGAAGGGGATTCTAGCTAGGGGAAGTGGTGTCTGAAAATCAGAATGCTTTTATTTTTGGGAGACACATTCTTGATAGTGCTTTGATTGTTCAAGAGATGAGTGAGGAAAGGCTTAGAAATGGGATGTAAGAATTGTTGTACAAATTGGACTGGGAAAAAAGCTTGTGATTGAGTGGAATGGGGTTCTCTCCCCCTCTCCCTCTCCCTCTCTTTCTCTCTCTCTCTCTCTGGGGGGCAGCAGAATCACAAGGATATAGTCAACTCTTTTGTGTCCACCTAGCTACTATTTATCCATATATAGGATTCCAGTTAGGTTGCTATGATGATCGAGAAAATTCAGAGATTTTTTATTGGAAGGTGGGGGAATATAGGAAGGATCACTTGGTGAAGTGAGATCAGATCTCCTCTCTCTCTCTCTCTCTCTCTCTCTCTCTCTCTCTCTGGGGGGCAGCAGAATCACTTTGATATAGTCAACTCTTTCGTGTCCACCTACCTACTATTTATCCATATATAGGATAGGATTCCAGTTAAGGTTGCTAGGATGATCGAGAAAATTCAGAGAGATTTTTTATAGGAAGGTGGGGGAATATAGGAAGGATCACTTGGTGAAGTGAGATATGATCTGCCGGAATATGACATGACTCAGCCATATTCCATAAGTGCCTTTACTTGCTGTCATTCCACAAGTACCTTTGCTTGGTGTCCGATTCCAAAACGCATATAACATCATTATGTTGTAGTCACCCGTACTGTTGGTGATCCTTCCTGCACATGACAAAATTATATTTTGCAACTTTTCTTTCTCATCATCTATTCTTGATGCTCCTGGTTCCCTTGGACTATCTCATAATTGATTTTTTCTATTCTGGTTTGCCATTCGTATACCTTAGCACCCTCATGTTTACTTATTCGACGTGTTGTTTCTAATTTTCCAGCATTATGCTACAAGGGAGCATAGTGTGTTTTATTTAATTTCTATTTAGTTTGATAGATATGCCTTGTCACACAAGACTCTTGTATACTCACCCAACTCCTATTCCAGATACAACATCGTCCAATCCTATTCCCCGAATACAACATCGTCCTTAGTTTCACCTCAAAGTGGATAATCAAACTGTGGAACCGAACATGGTAAGTGCTTATGTGCTAACCTTGTTTGTTTTTATACATGGTATTCACTCATTCCATGACCAATAATATTCGATTGATACTTGTCAAAAGCAGGAAGAAGTCACTTTAGGGTTTTCTAAATGATCAGTGTTTACTGAAATCATCATTTTATGCTTGTGTAGTTGCCATCCATCTATACTATCTTGGCCTGTCTCATTTTAGATGAATGACCTTTACTTTATCACCTAATTCCTTAATAGTCTAAATATATCACTATAGATGCATATTCATAGAACAGTTCACTCAATTATGCAAATTGTTGTGCTAATCTGATCATATGTTATTTGGCATTTCAACTCATTGCTTTTTTGCATTTTACATCTATTAAGTGCTCTCACCAAGTTATAAAGTTATGCAAGTCAAGTATGCATCCTCTGCTGATATGTCTATCATAGGTAAGCGTTTCCATTGCATTGCAGTTGGCACAAGTCATTTGTTAAGGAAAAACCATATTTTTGCTACTTTTTCATTTTCTTTGGAACAGATAGATGCATACACCATGCCTTCTGCGCGAAAACCAGATCAACTTCTTGCACAGAGTTCAGAATTATGCTTGGGGAACTCAGGAGGATACCCATCACCCATGAATTTCTCAAACCAGTTCCGCAGTAACAACATTACGAGACCTGCACTTTCTGTTGATAATGCTCCTATGGGGTTGATGAGAAATAGATATCTTTCGACGCCTTATTCCTTCCCCACTAACTCGGGTAGGTTCTTATCGATTTTTTACTTAGTTTCTTTTTGTGAGATCATCCTTTTTAGAATAGTGATCTCATGATAATTTGAGAAATATTGGCAGAAATAAAATTTAAACCTGCTAGTAAATTCGACTTGGCCCTTTTTGGGAGGGTTCGGGTTTCTTATCCTAACTTTTTTAAAGTACCATATTTAGCTGACCTCACCCCAACTTTGGTTTTGCAGGCACGTCACTTGGGACCATGCAACAGCCTAATGGAAGCGTTCCCGTTGTGTAAGATTTTGGAGATCATTGTGCAAGGGCAAAAGTGACGGTCTTTCTGAATTAGGGATCTCATTCTTCGCATTTGATATTCCAGCTGAGTAATTTTCTGGACCTCATTTGCTTCAAGAACAAAATACCAAAATGGCAACTATAAATTTTGTGTTGAACGTTGTAGATGACTTCATTTATATTCAGTAGACATAAAGCAAATTTCTTTTTAAAAATTGTGAAGCCTCTAATATTTAGTTTCTGTAGAAGTGTATACTCAAGGGTTGCCAAATGGGCCATTACCCAACAACTGCCTGTAAATAAATTAGTACTCTTGTTGTCTTTTGGTTTGTGGGCTTTTAAGTGTAAGCAGTTATCATAATTTTCAGTTTTCTCACTAATCCCATTGATATGAGCTTGGCAAGATGTAGGTCTGAGTATCTTTACAGAAGTCATCAGGTAAGAGATCCAACACAAAATTCAACTATGCACCTCCTGCATCAATGGCTGAGTAATCAATCTATAGAGATTTGCCCAGTAGAGAACGGTAGACAGTAGGATCCATATTCTCTATCGGCTGATCAAAGATCAGATGATGGTCATGTCATTTATACTAAATCAGATATGACCAATCTTGGTCTTTGTTTCTCTTTTGAAGATGCTTGTCATAAGACTCATAATCTGCATTCTATAGGGTCTTCTCTAGGGGGCAAAAACAAAAGGAGGAATGAAGAAAGGAAATCAAGTTGCTGTAATTGGTTTGTGCTTTTAATCAGAGAACTGAATTGTTGTGTCTTCTCTTATCTGCGTATCATTCACAGCATAGTCTTTAAACTCGGTATCGGATCGGGGATCGTCTTGGTCCGTTACCAAGTTGGATAAGCGATTCAAAACATGGCCTGTTTTGTTTGGGGTGTTGGACGATCCATATTGGATTGTATGGATTGGACGGTCTTTCAGACTGAGTTAGAGAATTTCAACAATTTAGGGATCGGCTTGAAATCGTGGCTCTTCTCGAGCTGATTGTCACGATCCAAATGTAAGGTAATTCACGTAAAACCCCTTAGTTTCGAATTGTGACTCTCACCCCAACCGAAATTGGGAGTGACAATTAACTATAGAGTCAAATCATAGAGATTAATAAAACTTAAAAGAATTTACTTTACTTACCCATAGAGTCAAATCATAGAGATTTAATAAAACTTAAATGAATTTACTTTATTGAAAATAATAAAAATATATCTAAATTATTACATCCAAACACTTAATGAAATCACATCGGACAACAAAATAAAATACTATATTTTCAAGTTTAAATCAGATCTCTAGTCTTATACATCATATCTAATATAAGAAAGAAAACGATAAATTCGATAGTAAAACTCTAAATAGAAATCACTCCACGCTTTCATCAATTCCAGCAAGTTCATTATAAGGGTATTGTTCATCTTGTTCTCTAACTAAATTATCTGAAATTGCGCAAAGGCGTCAGCTACATTTAGCCCAGTAAGTAAAACAATTCAAATGTATTTTTATTTGGAATATGGTCAATACCACTACCCAATGATATAACATAGATAAGACAGTCATAGTATGCAATAAAACATGATCATATAATAATCAATGCAATGTAATATGAATGTTGGTTCAGTTATTAATGAATGCAATGCGTGCTCATACAAAAATAAAATGGGTGATCACCAAGTGTGATCCATGCAAAGACATATGTTGTGCATACATGCATGTTGTTTGGCATTTGATTAGTGTATGTTCACACTAGATCTAAGTTCAATACCCAAGAATGTCCCACCGTAGTGAATTCATTCCCCAATATATGGCAATGTGATAATTGGACTATTCTATGTG
>JAUPMG010000011.1:9683113-9693652 GCA_031762675.1 Pachysandra terminalis
ACTGATCTTTGGCAGAAGAGAGGTTGGACAGGAGGGGTGTAAGGAGTGTCATGTTCGAGGGGGTCCCACTGGTGGAGATGCTGCATGAGGAAGACTGATCTTTGGCTGTCACTTGACTGGGGGGTGTTTACTTGTTGGGTGAGGGGCTTTAGGGATGGGCTTTTACTATGTACTTATTGTTTTTCTTTTGACCAGGGCTTGAGATTAGTCTCTTTTGCCTGGGGTTTGTCTTCTTTTCTCTGTTCTTTATCTTTTATATAATTCATCATTTATATAAAAAAAATGTCATTCCAGAGAGGAGGGAAAGTAGAGAACTTAAAGAACATTTGAATTCGAGAACTTAAAGAACATTTGAATTCATCACACAACGAGTACACTCCCCTTTAAGAGGAAAGTATTACTTCCTCTAATTTTAGTTCAATTTCATAAATTTCTGTGGAGTACAACCCATTTCAAACTGTCCCCAACGCCTTAAGGGGTGCAGTCTTGATTCTCAGTTACCGATCAAAAACAAAAAAAAGTCTTGATTCTCAGTGATTTCAGAGAAGATAATCTCTTTTTTAAGTCAGGGAAGTATAGTAATGACATAGGATATAAAAGGGCAGACACTGTGAAGAGAGCCCAAATTGGGGAAAAGAAAATAAGGGGAGCAGCAGCTGATCATGAACAAGAAACTTGAGAGTTAAAAATCTAGGCATCAAAGAATAAAGCCATTTGAGAGGAGAATAACTAGCCATAAATGTTAACACCACACAGTGGAAGTAAAAGGCATATAGGAATTTGGACAGATACAACATTCAAAGAAATAGACAAACAATCAAGAAAATGGTTGTTTTTCTTAAGAAACATGCACTCCTTGAATTAGATAGATCAGGGACACTGTCCCAACCAGTGGTTCTTGAGGAAGCATAAAAAGAAAGATAGACAGATGAAGAACACAAATAAAGCACACACAAACACATCGATTTACATGGTTCGGCAAATAGTACCTACATCCACGGATACACACTAGGTTCTACTCACGAGCTCAGAAAATGTGTTACAAGAGCAGCCACAAAAAGTATGAAAAATACCCTTTAGTTCGGGGTAAACGGAACAGTAAGTGAAATTAATATTTTACCCTTCGACCGGCAGAGTCGATGGTTGGATCATCAGTACTTTCCCGAATGCCTCAGTAGAATCAGTCTCCACATAACAACAGCATATGCATGCCGAATCGGAAACCTTCTTTATTAACTTTCTAAATGCTCATCTTTAAAAAGCTGAATTACAAGGCTGTATGGCAACGACAACAACAGATACTAAATCTAAGAGACTAACTAATGCACACTCCATTACTATTACTGAACTATAGAAAGCATGTAAAGAAGTGTATCTAATTTTGAGATGTCAACCATGACAACACCACTCACAATTGAAATGAACCAACATTGGGTATGAAACCATGCAATCACATGCACGCATCCTCTTCAAGCATTCAAAGCTAATTTATGAAGAGATCCATCCCATTGTTGTACTAGTCCAAAGCATAAACAGCATCATGATTAGAGAAAACCATTTCCACATATCAATTAGGCTGTTTTTGGAACCTAGGATTTTAAAATAAAAGAAAAAAGAAGTGGAAAAGAAAAGAAAAGAAATGATTAGTATTTCTTTTCTAGTGTTAGGTTAAGATGAGGCATATGGAGAAAAGAAAATCAGATTCCGACAACTTCAGACAATTTTTCGGTGAGTTCTCATATATTCTGACAAGGTTGATTGACCATCAAGGAAAGATACGAGATGTCATGGTTTAGATTGGAGTATTGGAGAATACTCATAGTCTTTGTTTTCTTTTCTTTCAAAATCTCTACCTTTTTTAGAAGAAAGGTTTTGATCCCCATAGAGAAATTTTTTTAACTTATTTTCTCTATCCCCACCTCTTTCTTTCTACAACCAAATACGAGAAAGTGATTTCTCTAGCATTTTCTTTTCTTTTCTCTCAAAATCCAAGGTTTCAATCACAACCTTAAGGTTTCTCCAAGTTTGTGGGATTAAGTGGTCTGTTTGCACATCTGTTTTACAATTTTAACAGTAAATACCAAATACAAGAGGTATTAAAAAAAATGCCAATTCTGCAACTACTACTACTACCAATTGAAACACACAATTCAATATGAACATACCATATAACACTAGAGTATCTCACATTTGCATTCAATCTTCTACCTCAAAATAAAGTTACACATGGAAAATCTCCAAGAAATACACGGCAGATGCCAAATTCACAATTCGTTGAGATATAAGTTCTACATGACCAGCCCTCTCATTTTCATACATCAATGGAACAATGGACAATTTAGCCTCCAAAAATGTCGCAGGGGGATCAAAATGCTGCCTTCAGCTTCCTTGCCTGCTTCCGACTCACAATCAACTGATTCCACGAAGACTAAAGTCACCGATAAGACTAAGACTTAAACCGTCTAAACTCAAACCAAACTTCATAGTGATTGAAAAGCAAGCTATCATGTGTGTGTTTTCCAACATACTCTAGCCCTAGACTCTTGAGCCGGTTCGAACATTCCTCTCCTCTCAACCGGGAACAGAACTTAATATTATGAGATACAAAGATCCGTCCTTGGTAAGGTTTCAACCTAATCACTAACCTCTGTAATCCGATCCAAACAAGCTTATCCGGCATATGAAGAAAAACAGCACTTGCATATATCAAATCATACAGAATTCCAGATCCAAACTTACTAAAATCCATATCTTCGCCTCTAACAATCAAAGGACGCTTGTGCAAGAGACCTTGAGAAGGAAGCTCGTACCTGAAGGCAGCCATTAAAGAAAGCTCATCTCGTTCTAGGCAATGGAAATGCTCTGGATTCAGGTTTCTAATGAAATGCAATCCAACACGAAGCGTGCCGCATCCGATCTCCAGAACACGCGCATCCGGCCTTAGTTGAACGGACTTCGCAAGGAATTCAAACACGTCTCTGCCTCCGGCCCAGGGTTCGCCGTAGTTGCTGTGATGTTCCTCGACGAGCAATTCGCCTGGGCAAGGCAAAGCCGTGTGGTTATTAGATTCGTCTCCTTCGTAGTGCGAAATTCCCTTGAATCTGCAAATTTGAGCAAGCTTGATCAGAGATCTAAACCGGTTACAGCTAAAAATTAAATTTATGACTTGAAATCTGAGTGTAGAAAGAGAGAGAGAGAGAGAGAGAGAGAGAGAGAGAGAGAGAGAGAGAGAGAGAGAGAGAGAGATTACTGGTTCAGATATTGGAGCTGTTGTTCGCGAGTGCGAGGGTTTATGCCCTTGCGGAGAATATTTTGTTGCATATGTAATTTGTTCTGTTGGATCTGATCTTTCAACCAAGCAATGTCTTCGCCAGTTGTGGATCTCTCGAAACTGTGGTTGTCGCCGGCGGTGGAGGTGGCGGTGGTGGTTTTAGGGCATGAGCAAGAAGAGAGAGATGAGATTAGGAGGAAGAGGAAGATGGCGAGTGAGGCTGCTGAAAGTACTAGCATTGGCACTGTAACTACAACTCCTCTGGATGATGGAGCCATTTCTGGTTTATTAAGTAGGGGATTCTGAAGAGGAAGAACTTGGCACCAACCGTTTTTTTGGTTCAACACTTCCAACCGTGAAATGGGATTTCTTATATGTACGCGTATTGAGAAACGAACCAGCCGACGGTCCACTTCATCTACCGGGTTTCAAGTCGATCCGATGATTCCAATTAGAAGGCCATCCGGTCTCACCTATCACGAACGGTTTTGGTTCGTGATCGAGATCTTTCGCTGCAGATCTTGATTTGTGCATAGAAAAGTACATGATCCGATTCGTTAAATCATTTATCTATATTAGCCGGTACACACTGGTCGATAACTCATTTTGCTCTGGAATTGACCTATATGATCTGAGTGGTAGATCCCAGGTCTAATTAGGGTTGTAAACGAGCCAAATTGAGTCGAGCTTTGAGCTCGTACACCTTAAGTAAGGCTCAGGCTCAAGCTTGTTAGAATATTTTGGGCTTAGGCTCAGCACGCAAAAGCTCAGATCAAAAAAGCTCGACTCGTAAAAAATGCTTAGCTTATTTCGAATGCATTAATATTATAGTTGATGAGTATTATTATATATAATATAATACATTATTATGTATATTTAATATAAGATAGGAATACAGGCATATAATTTCATATGCAAATCAAGTCGAGCTTTAATCTAATAAAGCCCACCCCAAGCTCGAAACACAATGAGCTTTTTTTCAGGTTCAAGCCTGGCTCATGAGCTTAATTATAGAGTTCAAGCTCAGCTCATACAATCGAACCCGAGCCCGAGCTGAGCTAGCTTGACTCATTAGCTAGCTTGACTCATTGACAGCCTTAGGTCCAATGGCCCCAACTGGAGAGTCTGTTCTGGGTTCACAACAAGAGTGAAGATCTTCAGTGAACTGGTTCACAAGAGATCCTCTGAACCAGTTCACAAGAGAGAAAAATTACAATTTTGCATTCACAAGAGATCCTCCAAACCAGTTCACAAGAGAGAAAATTACAATTTTGCCCTTGAGATTATTTGTGCTCACAAAAAGAGTTCACAAGAGATCCTCCGAACCAGTTCACAAGAGAGAAAAATTACACTTTTACCCTTGAGGTTATTTGTGCTCACTGGAGGATCTCCTGTAAACACTTAACTGGGAAACAGTACCCAACAACATGACATATTGAAAACAAAATAAACAAAATACACCAAGATTGCAGTGCTTAGCTGGTAGGAATTTGAAAATACACAATTCAAGTAACACTCATACACTAGTCAGGAACAAAGTAATGGGCCTTGTGGGCCCATGTCATAAGGATCATGTAAACAAATAATTGACAGATCCAAAAAATCCTGAAAAACCCACCCCAAATACAATGGAATTTAGCACAACACTAATGTTACACAAACCAAATGCAAAAGCAAGACATGAACAAAAATACATTATACAAAGTACAGAAAAAGCTTCCTTAAGCGAGATCAGACATCCTTCTTCTGTGGTGGAATGGTGTGACTCTCAAATTCTGGTATGAGGTAGTCACCCTCTTGTTTCTCGGTATGGAGGAAGTCCGCGGATCAGAGCCATTGCATTGAGGATTGTCTGAAAGGAGAACGTTTGGTTCTCCAAGCTGAGTCTTCTTATTGGATTGTCTCAAGAGAGGTTTAAAATGAAGATCTGTATAACTGAGGGACTGGGAACCCAAAAATTGGATTGAACTTCTGATCGGGATTGTTGATCTCAAAGCTCTCAATCTGCCATTAATTTCCTTATCTGCAGCGCCTTTCCTTTGGCGACTTGCAACTGTGGATGTCATGAATCGGGGCAGAGAATTAGAAGAACTTCTTTTAACAGCTATTGCGGCTGTTTGAGGAGTTCGTATGGCTTCTTTATGATCTTCTTGGGGGCTTCTCGGGGTCTCCTGATCATCGTCAAGATGCTGGTACGTGGTGGAGAAGATCTTCCTATTTTCGTGTAATAGGAATTTGGCTTTCTGTATTTGGTTCCTGATTTTCTGACATTCTTGTTCAGCATCCCTCATATCTTCTTCAAGCTCGGCAATCCTTTTCTCGCGTAACTTCTTCACCTCCTGCACAAATCAGGCCATATTGAAAACATTAAAAGACATCCATAATGACAGAAACCAGCAGATAAGAAGCAATTAGAAAGTTGAATACCTCAGGAAGTTCTCTGTTGGACTCGAAAGCTCTCACCCTCTTAGCAAAGTTCAAAGAACATGTTGTCTCCCCAACATCTTCCTCGGATGGGCTTATGTGCACAAGCATCAATGCTTTTGAACCATCACCTAGACCACAATAAGTAAGAAACTGTTGATCAGGATCAAGCAATAATAATAAACACAGTGAAACGAACATCAAAACAATGCACACATATATATACGTGGTTCGGCAAAGCCTGCGTCCATGGGAGAGAAGAAGTTTCCACCATGTCAAAAACGAATTAGGGTTACAACTTATACTCCTACCCGATATATAAGACAATCCCCAATATATCCTAGTGTACCATGGCAAGGCTCCCCCCCTCCACAACCCCATGGTACTGACCCGGCACAACGAGTTACCCATTCTGCCCCATGGGACCCCTCAGGTTCCTCCCCCTTGGATCTAGAGACTAGTTAATATGAGCCACTCGTTATCTTTAACTGAAACAAGAAGCTCTATAATTCAAACTTTTGTAGGGGAAAAAGAAAAGGTGAACCATGAGATTGCTATACCCTACCAAGTGAATCCTTGAGAATTTGAGTCAGTTTGCTGTTTCTGCAAACAAAAAGGAACAAAATTCAAGCTAAAGAAAGTCATATTCTGATAACTTACAACCTATAGGTTGCAATTAAAAGTTTGAGAAAACCAAAAGGAGAGAATCTAAGCTGAAAATTTGCCTGTAAGGTATATGACCGCGCTTTCGTTTCAAGGCTGCAATAACATCTCCGAGAGCCGAGAGAGAGAGATTTATGGCCCTCCCCTCATCAAGAGTCTGCCCAGTAGCTCCCGTCTTCAATAACCGCTCGCTTCCTCCAAGATCCACCATCCACAATTTGCTTACTTCTGCTTTACCTTCCACCGTAGTATCCCCAGGTCGGCCAATGGTAATTCTAGTTAAGCTAGATATATAAAACTAAACAGATAATTTAATTACCCGGAAAAAAAAAAACAACTAATCAAGAACAATTTCGAAATCAGAAAAGAGAATTTGAGAACCCCACCAATGCGATCTGCTAGACGCCTCATTCACATTCGTCCACGATGTAGCTCGGGCCCTCCTCCCTTTTGTATACAACCGACTTGCTTGTGCAAAATCAGATACACCCACATCGGTAAGCCTCTCAATTTCCACAGACCCATTTGGATCTGTTTGAATGTTGAGATTGCTGTAGAATCGGCTGAACCATAGTAAGCAACTTAAGAAATGAACCACAATTCACAAAATCAGTTCTAGTTTCAGTGTCCTTCGGTGATTAATTACCATTTCGAGACAGCTTCATACGATCTAGCAGAAGGCTTTGGAGACAGTAAGTCCCTCAGACTACCCAAGTAAACCTCCAACATGCTCATTGAGAATGTGAAAGAAACTGATCCATCATGAGAGGATTGATGAAAGAGCTCTTCAAGAGCTCGAGGAACTATCCCAGGCCGGTCGTTCGTCCCCTCCTGAAGAATGAACCTCACCGATCGTTCAAGATAAATATTAGATTTATTAACAAAAATAATGTGAGAAAAAACCCATTCACATCTAAGTGACTGACCATAGTAAACGTCTTGCCAGTTCCAGTCTGGCCGTAGGCAAAAATGCACACATTGTGCCCATCCAGTGCAGATCTGAGTATTGGTTCGACCTCCCGGAAAACATCCTCTACAGAGTTTTCAAGCAGGACAGTCTCTTACATCCAATGAAAATAAAACAAAACAAACAAAATCTCTACATAAATTCAAAATCAGACAATCACCTTGGTGTGATTCTTGAGTAAACATCTTATCAAAAACAAATTCTTTTCTACTTCCAGCAGAAGTAACCAAAATCTTCTCTGATCCAATGGAAATGGGTTCTCGAATCCTTCTCCTTTCGGTGGATAAAAATGGTCGAACTCGACAGAAAACTCTAGTACTTCCTGAAAACTGAAATGGGTTACTCAGAGAGAACCTAATTGAAAGAAAAAACACAAGAAACCCAAGTAAATCCTTGCCTTTAAGGTCTAATATTCTATTCAATGCTTCTCTTCGCTTCTCATCTAAAGATCTCTGCTTCAACCTCAATCCCACAAGTTCTTCTACATAATCAAATCAAATTCATAAGTTCAAACTATGATTAACCACATAAACTTACAAATCCAAGTGGGATTATTTTTTTACCTTCCAGATTCAAGATTGTTGGCTCAAGCGCTTTCTTCTCATGCTCAGGAACCACATTCACATCTGTATAAACAGCAGGAACATGTGGCGACTCGGGCGATTCAGAAACCAATTGAAGCCCCTCAAAGGAATCGAGATTCAGCTCGGGATGGGGTTCCATGGATTCTTTCACATTCAGTGGAGGCAATGAGACCTTTTCTTCTTCTTCTTCAGTTGAAACGAACATTTCTTTCCAAACTAAAAGCAAAAAACCTTTCAGAAATCTCCCAAAACAAAAAAATGCAGAAATGGTAGATCAAAGACTTCTCCCTTTCAAATACTAAATCTCTTCTGTTCACAAGAACCAGAACCAACATGACCAACCATCAAGTACTTGTTTCATACTTCATAAGAGCTGACAAGTACTGTTATTGTATCAAAAAAGGACAAGCTCTAAAAAACCTAGAAATTTTTCAAACCCTAGATCGAAAGACCTACTGGATCTCTTTTCTTACCCCATGATTGATCCATAAGAACCATAGAAATAAGAGATTAAAGTTTCTGCAATTAGGTAAGAACAACAAAATATGAATTTTTCATTCTTTCATATCTGAAAGAACTGGAAAGTGGAAAGTGAGTTTCAGACAGGAGCGTGAGGAGCGGAAGGGCAATACTGGGATTAAGAAAAGCTGCTGCTTTTTGCCCCTTTTAATGAAATTATATAAGTATTCGTTATAACAGAGTTGCAGAGATACACAGCAAACTTGGCGGTAACGGCAAAAGTGTAATAATGGCGGCAAGGACTCATTTCTGGCCGTAGGATTTTAAAATTCAAAATTTTCTAATATCGGTCAAATTATTTATATCATTGGTTGCGACTTTCGGTCTCCGGTCACCGGTCACCGGAAGAGTGTAAGAGTGAAAATAGTAAAGAAATAACAAGAAACGCAATTAAAAAAATTAATTTATGACTTGAAAGACAGAAATACCCATGGAAATCTAGAAAGGACAAGTACCTACGTGGCCATTGTTGGAAAGTTAAGATGAGAGAGATCTAAAGGTGAGAAAACGACTAGAGAGAATTTCCTTTCCTGGAGCCACTTGATAAGAAGAGAGCATCTGATGTGGGTTCTCCTGATGGGGTTAAACGTGGAAAGTGATGGCGCAAGTGAACGATCAGGTGCATCGTAGAACAGGATTCAAACTGGATAGTTTGAATCATAAAAGAGATCTGACGGTGTTTAGGGAGATTTCCTAGAGTGGGTCCAGTGATGGGTGGGTCCCACCACTGCAAGGACGACATGCGTGACAGCGTAGGGTCGGTATACTAACTGTTCATCATTTTGAAATCAAGACCAAGCGACCTTTACAGAACCAGTCAGATTAGGTGGTCACGTCCCTTTTCCGATATTTCACTTCGAAGGCTACTTTTGACTTTTTAACGGAAGTGGGTTGGAGCGTTTTAAAGATTCCAGTTGGGGCACGCTTGTCAAAAGATTAGTGATCAGATGACGTGCCCTCAGATAAGTTATGGTGAACAAGATTTTAGCATGGGCGTCAAGCACGTATGTGGCACCCACTTACCTAATTTCATGCCAAGCCCATGATGACGCTCCAAAGCTCACAGGCCACGAGGCACCAACCAATGCTTTTCTATTTTTGGTTCATTATCCGTGGGCTCAGCCCTTCCGACCCATAGCTCGCACGCACACCCATCTACCTACTGTCCTAAATGAGATTAGAGCTGTCAAAGAGCCGAGCTAGCTCGGCTCGGATTCGAGCCGAGTCTGTGTTCCAAAAAAATAGCTTATTATTTTAACGAGCTTGAGTCGAGTTTGGATAGGTTCGGCTCAGTTTGTATACGAGAATATACATCCATTTTCCTATATTTCATGTTTATCAAAAACCAAATTCCTAAATCTTATATCATATATTAATATATTAATATTAAAGATGCATGTTAATCTATTATATAATATATAATAATAACAATCAATTATAATGTTAATGTAGTTGTACTGAGTTAAGTTTTTTTTGCGAGTCGAGCCAAGCTTTCTGCGAGCCGAGATTGAGCCCCCAAAATATTTAAACGAGCTTGATCCCGAATTTTTTTAATGAGCATGAGTCGAGCCCAAGCCTTACTCAAGATGTACACGCTCCAACTGAACTGGTTAAAATTAGGCACGACTTGGCTCTTTTGCAGCCCTAGATGAGACTTTGCAGAAAAAAAAAAAACCTAAACCTTATGAGAATGTAGTTTATAAGTGAGATACACGAGTAGGGATGGCAACTGGATGGATTCAATGTGTGTTTTGATAGACCCTAACTTGCCCCCAAAGGAATGTTCTACTACTAAATTTTATTTTAATCCTATTAGGTAAGAGTAAGGCTGTAAATGAGTCGAGCCGATCTAAACTTTGCCTAATTCAACTCAGGCTTGTTAAAAGTTTTTAGGCTCTGAGCATTTGCTCAGCTCGGCTTAGGTTCGTAAAAGCTTGGCTCGCAAAACGTTCAGCTTCTAAAAAATCGACATCATAAAAAAGCTTATATTAATACAAATGTATTAACATTATAGTTGATAATTATTATTATATTTAATATAATATGTTAACATATGTGTTTAATATTAATACATAATATAAGATATAAGAATATGAACGTATAATCACATA
>JAUPMG010000011.1:9693752-9710027 GCA_031762675.1 Pachysandra terminalis
CTGTAGGTATTTCAATATTGCCCCCCCCCCCCCCCCCCCTAGTAAGGCTATTTAGGGAATAGTCTCCTAGCTTAGATGATTGTGATGTGACATAATACCGAGCTGGAGTTGTTTACTTGATGTTGTATCGTAACTCGGTTTACGATCTCGGGATCTCTCGTACCCGAGGTATTTATCAACCCCGAAACAACTACTCCTTCCTTAGGATTTAGGCTGTAAGACAAGGTCTTTGTTTGTTAAAGTAGCATTGTTACTTCTCGAGAATTTTTATCATGATATGGACTTCGCCACGAGGGTCGAGTCGAGGTTATGAGTCCAAATGATGAACCACCCGTCTCGGGGGTGGATCATTCTGTCGTCATGTCTTAAAAGGGATTGGAGACATCTTATTCCTGCGTGAAATCATAAAGTCATTGTGTAGGTTTAACATCGATGTGAACCCTTGGAGTCATCCTTCGCTTCCCAACTGGATTTGTAAGGTCATTATCGGTCTTTGGGTTTGGGCTGTAAAGCCTTTACCCATTATCGGGACAGGATCACAAAGTCTTTATCTCGTCTCGGATCAAGATCTTGTTGTCTCTATCCGGTGTTAAGGTTAGATCATAAAGTCTATCTATATGCGGAGTAGGGTCCGATTGCCTCTAACTGATCTCGGGATTAGATCATTAAGTTCTTACCTGGATTCGGTGTAGAATCAAACCGCTTCTATCCGATGTTGAGATTAGATCATTAAGTCTGTCCCAAAACCTGGGATATAGGGTCACAATGTTCTTATTCACTTCTTAGGGGTGACTTCGAGGTTGATTCCTTCAGGGAATCAACCTGGAGGTTGTTGTGCCCTTTAAGTCTGTGCACATCCCGTTGAAGGCATGTCTCGAGGAGATATTGGAGCAGGGGTATGAGATGTAATACCGAGGGTAAGTGCCAAGTGGTTCCATCTCATTGGTTTAATTTGAATTTTCAATTTTGGGGGTCATCAATACTGACCAGTCCTGACCGGTACAGTCGGTTCGATAACCGGTCCGGTCGATCCAATTTTTTAATTTTTTTTCTTTTAAAGAGCAATCCAACTTTTGTATCAGATCTGGACCTACATACCGGCCGATATTGCTCCAGATCGGGATCAGCCGGAACCGGTCCGATCCATGATCCCAAGACTTAAAAGCCTTACATTAGATTTGAAATTGGGTTAAGTTTATCCGGTTCTCCAAATTTAACTTGGGCTAACTTAACATAAGCATGTGCTACATAGAGCACATGCCGCAGAAGATCCGCTTCTGCCAAGAAATAATGAAATTGTTCACAAGGAAAATGACTGTACACGTGGCTAATTTAGATGGCGTTCAATCAAATGATAGTGTACGTCACATCAAACCAACGGTCCACATGTGATAGAAAGAAGGAGTTCGTCTAGACTGCTAGATATGGAAAAGAACGGGCTACACTCTTTCTATGGATAAAAGGTCAAATATACCCCTCATCAATAAACCCAGAAACTGAGTCAAAGGTTATTTTCTAATGATAAAGTCCAACTATCAAAGATCACAATCCTTCATCCTCTTCATATATAACTTCGAATTGGAGATATACAGTTAGCTCTGTTTCGGTGTTTCGGGATTTCTCTTCGTCCGTCAATTTAGAACTTCAACCAGTGGAGAAAACAATTAGAATCTTGCGATTCCTCATCGGTTTTGAATGTCAGGATTTTTGATTCTTTTGCATTACGAATCCCTAATTTCGTAATCGTATTTCGATTTCGTTCTAGTTCAATTGTGTGTTTTTTTTTTTTTTTTTTCACGTTTTGATTACTAGTAAGTTTACAGTTGTTGACGATTGAAGTTCAGTTTCGATGATTGAAAACCTAACGATATGGAACCGATTTGATTGGACAGAACAAGCTTCTTGAGGATTTTTGTGTTTGATGATTGTTTTGTATTCCAAACCCTCGTTGTTTATAATCTATGTATTAGTATCTGTCGGACGTTCTGTAGTTGATTTGATTTAAAATTTTTCTCCTGTTTGTTGAAAACCTTATATGTGAAGTTTGAATCGATTAACAGTTTGTTAGAAATAATTGGAAATTAGCTAAGTTCCGAGAATCTTTTAATTTCGAATAATTTTGTCGTGGCTGTAAGTCTTTGATTTCCATGCCTTTGCAGATTTATCTCGCTTAGAAAGAACGATCTCTGCTGTTTTCATCTCCGAATTGAGGTGCAGTCATTTTCCCCACTCATTCGTTTGTATGTCTTTGAAGGTTTATTGTCAATGCTGCCATTCATGCTGTAAAGTGTAATTCAATTATTAATGATATATTGACTGTTGATTGAGTTTAAGTTTAACATGCTGATCCTCTTCTTCCTCCTTATTGGTACAAATCATTTATATGATAGGATCAGTTCTAATTGCCTAAAGGCAGCAAAAATTATTCGTAAAAAACTGAAAATATCAGTTAACAAATAAAGAAGCGGTTTAAATCAAGAAAAAAAGGTCTGATTGAGACCATGGTAGCTCAGGTTAGGAAACCTAGTTCGACAAGTAAAGAGCATTTAGAAAGTGTTTTAATTTTAATATTATCTTATTGTTAAACTGCATGTGAGTTGAAAAACATATATGTTTTTATACGTACTTGAGTTAATCAACGGTGTGTGTTCTTTACATGCTCATTAAATATTTATGCTGTGGGTCAAATACAAAAGCTGCTTTGCTTTAAGTTAAAGTGAAATTTGTACTTCACATAGACGAAAGTAGGCAAGCAGTTTTCTAGCCTGACTCATCAGATTTAGTTACCTGGTAAGACATATTTTTTCTGGCATGTGTAGCGATGACATGGATAATCAGGGACCTTTAGACAGGTCATAGGTCACATGGCCAATAATTTAATCCGCATAAGTCTATTGAAAATGTGTATCTGATTTTATCACTCATAATAGCAGCGTTGAATTTTTTAATTTTTTTTGGCTCTCTTCAATAAAGATATTAGATTTAGGGATGCTCTTTTTGTCACGTGGCAATTGCTTTTGTGGGCTGAAACTTAATAGAAGAAGGGTCATGTAGAATTGCATGTAGAAAAGTGGGGTTATTTGCTACGTGTGAGATCCTCCTTGTCACACTAGAGTTCTAACTATGTTGCGTCTTGCAGTCTATCCAGCTGTAACTTACCATAGCTATTTAGAAGCTTCTATTGAAGGTGTTGGTTCTCTTAAGTCCCCGTATAAACGTGCATTGTTTAATCAAGGTTATGCACTTAGGCTTGCTGTCTGAGTGGTTGCTAATGACTCAATGCGTGTTTGCAATTTTATCAATTATTATTTGTTGTTTTTTTATTTATTATTTAATCTACATAGCTTTCATAGTTGTACCTCTAAGTACCAGTTTTGATAAATTGAGGTAAAGTCACTCTTATTGTAAGCATAAAAGTACATAAACGAATTGAAGACCAAGAAGGGAACCTCATGAATTCTAATCAATTACATGGCATAAGCTTATAGTCTAAGATTCATATTCAGCTAGCACTGAGGAGGATTCTGAAGAAAAGGAAATTCTTAAAATGGCTGAAGATGTTTGTGATGACTATGCTTTAGATTTTACATATTTCTCTTTCCTTCTTAAGGAGGAGGTTAGATCGAATATCAATGTTATGATCTTTTTAAATTTCCAAGAAGGGACTGAGAAACTGAAAGATAAAAAGATGAAAACATTTACCAGTTTTGGTTGGTGGTAGTGCCTCCAAAATTATTGACAACCTATTATCTTCAATCAAGGAGGCACTAGATTTTAATCACTTCCATGGGACAAACAAGAGCAGCTGCAATTTTGGGGGATATTGGTTGCAAAAAAAGGTTTCTTGATTCAATGGTTCAAAGTAGGGGTGGCAATTTAAGCCCGGCCTGTTAAGCCCGCCCAATTTAAATTGGGCTTAGGCCCGGTTTTTTGGCCCGCAGGCTTGCCAAGCCCGGTTTTATAGAAGCCCGAAGTATTTAGGGCCGGGGTTGGGTTAGGCCCTGCCCGGCCCGGTTTTAATTATCATGCATTTATTTTATTATAAGCATGTTCTTTTTATTGAAAGTGTGAAGAATAAGTGACATCTTGTGCTGTAGCTTAGTGGTGAGAATGCTACTTTCTCCTTGTGAAGATTTGGGTTCAATTTTTGCCAACAACATAACCTGTAAGAAATTTTTATTAATTGGGCGGGCTCGGGATTTTCATATTAATCTAGAACCGGGCTTGGGATTCATTCTTAGGCCCGAAAACCGGGCCTGGCCGGGCTTGGACATGCAGAAAACCCTAATACCCTATGTAAAACCCGGCTCGGCCTGCCAAATTGCCAGCTCTAGTTCAAAGTGGAGGACTTGGTGCCCTATCCTACTTCAAATCATATTTCCATGTTGAGCTAGAATTCTATATTAATTAATACATTTTTTAGATGAGCCTCTATTTTTTCCTTTTGCTTGGATTATTTTATTTTATTTTTTTAATTTTAATTTTTATGCTTCTCATTGATATCCATTTATTGGCTTTGGGGCATTGGAGTTAGGGTATAGCTCCTCCAAGTCTTCAATTTGCTGGTGGGATAGTCCAAATCAAAGCATACTGGTTTGATGACGATGATTTGATAATTGCTACCGTTTTCCATTGAGGATTGCAAAATTGTCAGATACTGTGATATAATTGTGAATATTGGAGATTGTTATAGACGTTCATGTGGATAGAAGTCTCAGTTAAGACGATAATTCACCCGAGTGTAACTGTGAAATTCATGCATAGAGGGATTCGAGTTATGTAAATGTTTTGGGCCCGGGTGGCGAAAGGGTAGGACCATGCTGGCTATATCATAAATGGGTCTAGGCACCAAAGCATCAAAGAGGCTCACTAATGGTTCAGAGTAGGATTTAAAGTTAACACTTGGCAAAACCTGACTCGACCTGTTAGCCTGCCTCAACCTCCTAGCTATTTGGAAGGGTTTGGGTTGGCATGTTATACGTGTTGATACCCATAGGTCAACATACCTGCCAAATAGTGTTTTGGTTGGTGGATCATAATGTAATCCAATCACGTCAACCCAATTTGATCACTGTTTGGTTAACTTCGTTATCCTGGCTTCTTTGATATGCCATATCCAATCCGTCCCAACTATAATCTTAAGCGATCAAGGTTTTGAATTTCTATTTCTCTAGGAGTGTCTGGCGAGATTTTGCTGAAATGGCAGAATAAATTGCCCAATCGGGGAAATAATGGGGAAATAAGGGGAAAATAGGAATTTTGACTTGAAACTTTTAGGGGGTTTAAATGAGAGTTAAATATATGTAAAATCCAAAATCCAAAATAAATATGCATATATAATCATTCACACATACGTAGGCAAGTACGACCTTGTAGGGTAATTATAGAAAAAATATGCTTGAATAATTGAATTATAGAATGAAATTTTATAGAGCTCTAAATAAGAGTTAATGTCATGAAAATAACCGAAAATATGACAAAATGGATGTATATTGTACACATCTAGGCTAATATGGCTAAATACCATCAACATAAATAGAAAAGATACAAATTGGGAATGAAAATAGAAGTCAAATAACTTCATAAAATATATAAAAGGTCCAGTTTAATCCAAATAATGGGCCATTAACCTATTCTAACAATTTTCTATTTTTTAATATGTTTTCGAAATTTTAATTATTTTTAAGCTAAGAATAATTATATAGTTAATTAATGGCCAACTACTTGAATGGAGTAATTTTCCATTAACCTTTTCTAACATTTTTCTATTTTTTCAATATTTTCTGAAGCTTTCAATATTTTTAGTACTTTTTTTTTTAATCTAAAGAATGATTATATAATTAATTAATTTGCCAATTATTTGATTGAGTAATTGTCCAAATTAATTTATTTTTGCAAAAAGAATGGAGAAGAGAGTGCTCATGAAATGTCGTCAAAAAATGGCAACTTTTCTTGCAACTTGGGCTTTAAAGGGGCTAAATTAGTAACATTTTCGCATGTCTTAGGCACGCCTGGTGTGGAATTTCTACTATTATCGCTGATATCGGAAAAATGGCAGAAGCTCAATTTCCCTTGTAGTTCTGTGCCCCTCCTCCGATTAGCTAAATTTCAGTGGCATGCTGCGGAAATTTAAGATGCTGCACCAGATCCATTATATGCAATATTAGGATTATGTGTAAAACTATTACAACAATTGATTTAAATGGGCTGGGTTTAATCCAAGGCGTGCTCCTTTATCTTATTGGTTGGGTTTGAAATGATTTGGGGCGATTTTAGTTGGGTCTGTTTCGAGTTGATGATATGCAGAAAAAACAAAAGCCTAAAGCCCTCTGCCATAACAATTTTCCACATGCCTAAACGATTATTCATGCCTATGTTCTTATTATTATCATTCAAATGAAAAGAAATTAAAAGTATTATTTGCAAATTAGAAAAAAATTATTCTAACAATAAAAGATCAAGTTTGTTTTCATCTTCGACATGGTCAAAAGAGTAATAATTAAATTAAAAAGAATTTTTTCTAATTTAAATGTCAATATAAATATCAAATGGGCAAATAAGTGGTTGTTTGTCATCGGCTAGCTTGATTACTAGCAACTTGTAAGCTGGTTTGTTATGCACGAAAAACAAATAAAATTTTCGGAATTGTGGTTTACAGTTAACACAATATATAAGGCTTTTAATGTTACACCTAGCTTAATAACGTCTATTAAATGGGTTAATGTCCAAGTTATTGTTCAACACAGACTTACTTTAACTACATATTGAGTTCATTTCAATTTATTACCTTATTTAAAAGAAGTTTAATCCTAAGAAACCAGGTTCTTTAAGAAATTGTGATTTGCAAATTGGAAAACGAACCAAGTCAATCAACAAATCAGGTAATCATGGTCTGGTCTTGGTCTGAGTTTGGTTAGTTATATTCTGAGAGGGACCAGCCCATATATTACTTTGGTACTAGTCAGGCTGGACTGACTCTGATCAAAAGTGACCCATAGTTTGATCCATTTAATGAAGAGGCCTATCTTTGTAGTCTCCATTTTATAAATAGGTGTACCTTTCACATCCAATGTTTTTATACCAATAAATCAGGAAGCCTGGACCATATAATTAGATTGGTTCTGTTCAACCCATTTGGTATGACTATCCCATTTACAGCCCTAAGTGGAAGTGGTAAACCAACGAGGAGGATATAAAGAACCTAATACCTTATTTTAGTTGTTAAGTTCTTATCAAATGTTGTCACCCATGAAATCTTGCTGTTTAATAAAGGATAATTAAGTGGGTAAAAGATATGTTAATATTATTTCTCTCTCATCTCCTGCAACCATATTTCTCTTTGAACCAAACAGCAATCTGAATCATCCAAAGAGTTATATGCTCCACAGTGCTAAATTTCCTGCTACCAATTAATGAACCAGTTATAAATTTAGCTCGTCAATTTTTATTTTAGTGCAGGTGCCACTGGGATCAGTGATAAATGCTTGGGGGGTTGTCCCCAGGTCTTGGAATCAAACCACACCTTCACTGTGTTTCTGTGCATTCTTGTGGTTTTCCTTTTTTTAACAGCCTATGGGGACCTAGGTTAGTCAGGAAATCCACTCGGCGCGTCCCTCCAAAATTGATATGCTACTGCATCTGTCTATTGCCCTTCTACGTTTTTTTGTGTCATTTCAGAACTAGAGACCACAAGTGATCTTGAGCATATGGAGCATATATAGGAACTGAGCATAAGCTCCACAGAACTGAATGTCCTGATACCAAATTAATGAATCTGTAACCAATTTAGTGCATCAATTAATATGCTAGGGGGCCATCTTAGCCTTATACATGGTATTGTCATTTCTCAACTAAGGGCCATAAATGATATTGACAACTTGAATTACATATGCCTCAGGGATATCTGCAATGCACCGCGTTGGCAGTGCGGGGAACACATCCAATTCATCCCGTTCTCGCAAGGAGAAGAGGTTAACATATGTGCTGAATGATGCTGATGACACCAAGGTTAGGTGACTTTGTCATTTTTTTTTTCCTATATCTTTTTCTTTTTTTAACATTTTATCTGTTATTTCTCAATTTAAGTCTCAATTGTGGAGCTTTTATAAGTGGAAGGGAGCTCTCTTTTAGTCCATGGGTTTTAGTAAAGCAGTTTGCTTTGGTGATGTTATATGTACAAACACACACTTTCTGGATCATATTTGTGATAGTTGTCAATTTGTTGAGATAACTTTTCATTTTTGCATTAACTTGGGATGCTAACATGACAATTGACTTTCCTGCTTCATGTTGATTGAGCAGACATCTATTGTATATATACGAAACTCTCTTCTCCTAGGGTTTAGTAAAACTTTCTTAAATGTCAAAAAGGAACTTTTCCCTTTGTTCTTACCGTGAATGAGTTGTATATCTGCATATTAGCTATGTTACTCATTTGAAAATTTGTGTTTTTTGCAGCATTGTGCAGGCATAAATTGCTTGGCTGTATCAAAATCGACAGTTCCTGTTGGTGATGGGTGTGACTATTTATTCACTGGAAGCAGAGATGGGACACTAAAGAGATGGGCTTTGGCTGAAGATGCTGCTTCCTGCTCTACCACATTTGAGTCTCATGTTGATTGGGTATCTATTTTCTTAAATGACTGGTTGCTCTTCTTTACGCTATCATCACCTATGAGAATCAACATCATCAGCATCTTATACAAGACTAATATTAAATCACGATTTCTGTAATTTAATTACCTTTTAAACTTGGTGGATCTCTGAATCTGAAAAATTATGTATTCAGTTGTTCTTGAGTTTTTTTTTAATCAATTGTTCATTCTCCTTGGTTGCAAAAGAGATGATTTGTTTCTTTCTCTCAATACAACAAGAAGAAGAACACTATTAATAACAATAGCAATAATGATCTACCTTATTCCAACTATTTGGGGTTAGCAACACAAATCTTGTTCCATCTTAATCTATCAAAAACCAAGTCTTCAGTCAGATTAATTGTATTCAGATTGATTAACTCCATCCGGGTCCTTTTCTCTCTTCCTCTAGCCTTTGGAACTTTCAATATGCACCCTGTTTCACCTTCTCACAGGTGCCTCCCTAGGTCTCTATTTTACATGCTCAAACCATATTAACTTATTTTACTACATCTATTGGATATGTTTATTCTTTACCTTATCTTTCCTATCCTTTTTACAAATCCATCTCAACATTCTTATCTTACCTACAGTTGTCCTATGAGTATATTTCTTTTCCCTTTTTTTTTTTTTGATTCATAAAAGTGTGTCATATATTAATTATAGTAATGAATAATCTGTACAAATATACATTCCTGTAAGAACATAAAATACCTTGGAAAGAAGAAATCATAAATCCCAAAATAGATCCCAATTGCTGTTAAATTCTTCAAACTTCATCTCTTGAAATTCTAGATGAGTCGAAGCCCAAAAAGAGATTAAGGACAAGGCCCTTTCAGCAACCCTCGACGCCGACTCCTCCTTCCCTTCAAAAATCCTGCTGTTCCTCTCATTTCAAATCGACCAAAGAATGGCTGCTGGGCATGTATTCCAAAGAATGACACCCCTCCTCCTTAACCCCAACCCTAAAGAGCCTCTTTCAAATTCCTGTGCATTACCCAAAACAGATTAAATCTTTGAATAAAAGTATAGTATCCCACAAACACTGGGTAAAATCACAGTGAAGTAAAATATGAGACGAAGGCTCCTCCTCCTTCTTACATAAACAACATCTAGATGCCAGGTGCCATCCTCTGCTTTTTAAGTTATCTAACGTGAGGATTTTGTCCTCCACAACTTTCCACATGAAAAAAGAAACCTTTGAAGGTAATCTGACCCCCCAAATCAGCTTCCACGGCCTTCCCACTCCGCCGCCTCCGATAAAGATTTGTACATCGAACGCACTGAGAACACTCCATCTTCTGACCATTTCCAGAATCTCCTATCCTCGTCACCTCTAATATTGGGTGAATTAATATGTCCCAATAGACTGATCACGGCCTCTTCCTCCCAATCAAAAACATTCCTTCTGAAATTCAGGCCCCATCTCCACCCATCGCCTTTAACAACCAAATAATCTTTCACCCAAGCATTAACATTTGAAGCTAACGCTGCCACAGCGGGAAACCTGTTATTAAGAGCTTCCTCCCCACACCAGATATCACTCCAGAACTTAATCCGGTCTCCAGCTCCCACCTTAAAGCTCACACCTCTATTAAACATAACCAAATTGTTACAGATAGCTTTCCAAAAGCTGGTCCCGTGAGAAGATCTACAATCTCTAGTGTTCCAACCCCCTTCCTCCAAACCATATTTACTGCTGATCACGATTCTCCGAAGACTCCCCTCCTCCGACCCCGAACCGCCATAACCATTTTGCCAAAAGGGCACCATTGAATTTAGTTAAACATCTCAATCCCAAGCCCCCTTCCACCTTCCCAGAACAGACTTGTGACCGATTAATGAGATGATATTTTTTCTTTTGCTCTACATTCTGCTTTAAGCGTCACAGTAGGCCTAATAGCTGTTATATAAAAGTTCCCATTTTGGCTTAAGCGGAGTACATGGGTCATATAACACTCTAACGCGCCTCTTCATTTAATTCATCCAGTTTTAATTCTATACGCAACACCCTTTTTAAGATACTCCTCTATATGGATGATTTATGTTAGGTGAGGTTACTTTTGGGAATCTTTTGGTCTTCAATTCTCATCATTGTGTCACGCTTGCTGTTATTTGTGCTACAATTGCATTACATATATGCAATCTTAGTTTGAATTATTTTGAAACCTTTTGATTCCAAGGTATTCCTCCATGGTTCTGGTTTTTCTTTTACTCCCTCTCTAGTATGGTCCCCAAAATCATTCTATTTTTATGAATAACAGAACTTGTATTAGAGAGTGAGTGTACAAAGTAGGGTCACCCTAAAGCTCCCAAAAGTCTAAATCAAAGACTATTGCCTAAGCTCTTCGCTTTTTATTTTTTCGGTATCTTTTTTTTCCACCTTTTTTCTAAATTTTCCTGGCTTCCCCTGCTTTCCCAAGGTCTTTAAATAGAACCTCTTCTCTTTAACAGCTTTTTGAACCATATCACTCCAAATTTCTTTATGGGATTGTATTTTATCAATAGATTCTCCTAAGACTTGTTTCTCCAGTCGTTTAATGCAGTTGCCCATTTCATCCCACATAATGTAGTCTCTACTTATAGACCCCATGTTTCCTCTTTCATTTAATTTTTGTAAAAACTTTCTCCCTTAGGTTTCATCATTGTAACTTGGAGTTATTTTTTCCTTAGTGGAGGCGTAAAGAGAATTTTGTCTATTTGTGATCCATCATTAACTACTGTTTGCCGAGTTACCATATCCATGTTAAAATTGAGGCCAATGTTGCATTCAGAACATCTCAAAGTACTCTTGCCATTGAGACTTGAGAGTTTGGTTTAGATTTTGGGAGCTTTGTTTTCAGATGTATTGTATGCATATGCATCAACTGATTATAAGTTTACAAAATAAAGGCTATTGGTTGTGCAGGTCAATGATGTTGTCCTTGTGGGCGACAGTACCCTCGTGTCATGCTCTTCAGACACCACTCTCAAGGTTCATTAACATCAATATTATTGGTTATGTAATTTTGCTCTATCATCATTATTGTTATTATTACCATTATTATTATTATTATTATTATTATTATTATTATTATTATTATTATTATTTTCATTAGTTTTTTCTAAGTATTGTTTAATAACCTATGTGTTAATATTAACCCTTAGATTTTAATGACGAGATATAACAGACATGGAATTGCTTGTCTGATGGGACCTGTACCAGAACTCTTCGTCAACACTCTGACTACGTTATTTGTCTCGCTGCAGCTGAAAAAAATGTAATTTCTTTCTCAAAATTGTTTTCCTTCTTAATTGCATGATTGAATGGTCCTTATCGCTGCAGAAATGCCATTTGCATTTCACGTTAGATTTGATAGTGCAGGTTATGCTCTTCCCTTTTTTTTTTTGCCCTTTCTTTTCTATTTTCTGCCAGTCACCATGTGTTTGATACTTTTATAGTGCCATGCATTTTAGAGCAATGTTGTTGCCTCTGGTGGCCTTGGAGGGGAGGTTTTCATATGGGATATTGAAGCTGCACTTGCTCCAGTCTCAAAGTCAACTGATGCTATGGATGATGACTGTTCAAATGGTATACTGGGTAATGGCAACACTGGGCTACCCAATACAAGTCTACGTTCCATCAATTCAAGCAACAACATTTCTCTGCACACGACCCAGTCACATGGATATGGTCCTGTAGCTGCCAAAGGCCATAAAGAGTCAGTGTATGCTTTAGCAATGAATGAAAGTGGAAGTTTATTTGTGTCTGGTGGAACTGAAAAGGTATATTTTGATAGTTACAATTTGTTTCCTTGTTTAGATTTATTATACTTCTGTATTATCACCTTGATTGATTTTTCCTTTTTTCTTTTTCCTGGTGTTTGTTGCTATGTTTCTGTATCATTTGGATTATTCAATGATTATGGAAATTCACATATCTGATAATCCCACATCACAAGGTTCATCATTTACAGAATTCTTTTCTGTAGGTTGTGCGTGTTTGGGATCCGAGAACAGGTACAAAGACTATGAAGCTAAGAGGACATACGGATAATGTTAGGGCTTTGCTTTTGGATCCTACTGGCAGGTTGGTTGAATGGAATATGTATTTAATTGATTCACCTGTTATTCTTGCAATATTTTTGGTTAAAGCAATGTTTTGAGAACTGGCCCTGACTGCCCGACAGACAGTTGAACTTGAAAAACCAGGAACCAGCCTCCTTTCTGGTTTCCAGATGTCTTGTTTTGAGTAATCCGGACATTTAAAAAATAACTATTTATATCTTTAATACCTTACTGTTTTCCTTTTACATATTTATGTCATGGCCTGAGCGGTGAATGTTGATCCCAAAAGTGGTCCTTTTCCCTGTCTTGGACTGGTCCAGGTCTGAAAATAGTGGGCTAAACTTTACCTTGCAATTGCTTACTTTTACAATAACGCACCTAAAAACAACCTAATGGCTGCTTAGGACACATTTGGCTTTGATTTTGGATCCCACAATTGGTTCTACCGATGATTTTATTGTGGCTGGCAAGTGATCTGTCATTCAAGTTCTTACTCACTAATGTTAGTTTGCTTTAACATTCCATGGTTGGCAATAATTACAAGTTTGCTACCGTGTTTCAAAAGAATGATAAATGTGCCCTAAACAATGGAAAGGTGATATTTTTTTTTGTTACAGATATGCACTATTTAAGTGGAACTTTTTATCTACACAAGTCAAGTGGTCTAGCAATTACAAGTTTGCCCCCTCGTTTTCAGAAACATTTCAGCTAGAATCATGAACAAGTCTCCAGCTGTTTCTCATTTAAATGGTTCTCTAGACTTTATAGTTTATACCCAACAATCTTGCAAAATGTGCTGCAAGCCAAATACTCAATTTTTCCCCCAATTTCCCTCTAATTGATTAGAAATGGCAATGATCCTAGTAGGGTCTCACTTTTTTTTTTCCTATCGTTGGCACGGAGGGGGGGTGGGGGAGGGAGATAGAGAGGGTGAGGAAAAGAGGAAGAGGGAATGAACAAAAGAGAGTGGGAAAAGTTGGTAAAGAAGACAAGAGAAAAGGGGTTTTAGTGATGTTATTGTTGATAGGTTGGGGCAAGAGGTATTTTAACGTCAATGGACTAGCTGGCCTAAGGGAAATATTGGTCTCATAACCATACAGATATCTTTTGCTCTAGGGCCCCAGACAGAAGTTGATGAATTAGAGAGGTGCAATCAGTAAGTCTAACTTGTCGAGGGTTCTTTTTGTAGTAATTTCTTTTTTTTGATCAATAACGAAGATTAGTATTAAGGAAAAGAGAAAAGGAAAATACAAAAGGGGAGGGCTGGATTCTCCTGAGACAGGGAACCACCACGACTCCCAAAAGACGAAACAGAAAAAACTAGAAAAAAAAAAGCCAGAAATACAGGAAACCAACTCTAAACAACCCTTACGCCCCAGTTACTGAACCCCAACATCTGATAATATCCGTAGTAGGGACATCCTTGAATTTTGGAAGTCCACCCGCCCAAGCAGCCATAGACCCCTTGATGATTTCAATAAGAGAATTGAGCCTCCTCCAACAACCCTCAAAGATTCTTTTGTTCCGTTCACCCCAAATCTCCCAAAGGATGGAGAAAAAGAGAATCCGATAAATAAGCCGCCCCTTCTTCCCAAGAGAAGGGAAACACCACTGCACAAGATGATCTCTCACAAACCTAGGTAGAACCCATTCCACCCCGACACTCTTAGTAAAAAAACCCCAAATCTTCATAGCATAGTCACATGAAAGAAATAGATGATCCACGGATTCTCCATCTTTCAAGCACATAACACAAATCTGTGGTGATAAGGCCATGAACTTTCTCCTCTTTTGCAAATTATCTGCAGTGTTAATCCGATTCAATAGGGCAGTCCACACAAAGGCTCTAACTTAGGAGGGACCCGGGACCCCCAAAGACAAGAGGTGGGGAATAAAGGATTGGGGTCATTTCTAGCTTCTTGAAGGATGTGCAGAAAGGATTTACAAGAATATTTCCCATTCGAATCAGGACACCAAACCTGAATATTTCCCATTTGGCTATGGGGCTTATTTTTTATTTTTTATTTTTTTCTATTCTTCCTTTTTCTGTTAATAATATGCAGTTTCAGTATAAAAAGGGAGTGACAAGAGGTGAGTGAGAAAAAAGGGAAAGAATGAAAAGAGAAAGGGAGAAGGGGAAAGGTACAAGGGGAAGAGAGAGGGGGGATATGAAATACGCTTTCCATGAAGAAACAAATTTTTTCCCCAGTTTAACAGAAATCTTATAGATGATGTGTGTTGCCTTCATAAAAGCAAGGTTTTAAATTTCGATTTTGCAAGGGGCTTGGCGAAATTTCGCCAAATATCTCCGAAATGGAGAAGTATCGTCGAAATATTTTGTGTCGCCAAACTAGAAATTGACGATATTTCGCAGCATGCTGTAGCATGCCGGCGAAATTTAAAACCTTGCATAAAAGGAGCCCAAATGATGAAGGAGAAAAAAATGACCCCTTGACCATAGAAATTACAAGCAAAATCCTTCACTAATGGAAAAAAAAAGGGGAATCGTGCAAAAGTCTAGGAGGTGACAAGGATGCCCTACTTCTCCTTGGTAAATGACAAAATGCCTTTAATGTGTGCACACAAGCGCATACATATTTGTGCATATTTAAATATATTTTTATGGAGGATTTGGTTTTGGGTATAATTTTTTGATGAATAATGAAGAATATATTAAGGTGATAGAATGTACAATACAAAAAAGACCACTGCACTAGTGGTCAAAAAAAGAAGAAAAGAATGTACACACACACACACATATATATATATATTTACATATGGAATCCATATCTGACTGCTAAACCATATCTGGAATGTTGTTAGTTCATGTAAACTAATCATAGGTTCTTACATTCATGTATTGCAGGTTCTGCTTGTCAGGATCATCGGATTCTATGATCAGGTTATTTCTTCATATGTTTCTTGTCTCACAATGAAAAGTTGTCCTATAGGACGTAAAGCATGCTTTTCATTTATTTTGATACTATGTTTGATTCAAATAGTTTTGATGATTCCTAATTCGATGTTTCTTTTTCAAGCCTATGTCCTGTCTGAATGCAGCCATGTATGCCTTATGCTTTTACTTTTTAATGATGGCCATTGTTTTTAGTTACATGTCTTCCCAAAGAAGTTCTCATTCTTTCCTTATCATCATCATTGCTTATTCCAACGGTTTTGGGTAAGTTGGTACTCCTGTTTCATTAATCTACTCTGTTTAAAGCCGTATCTCCTGTTGATCGCTAGCCTAGGCTTTAAACCTTTTCTGTTATTTCTTTTCTCTGTCAGTTTAGAACCTGTAGTCTATACCAGAGATGTTCCTTCTAAGTGAGGCTGTAATAGGTATTTGTTGCACGTGGACGTGGCCAAATCATTTTGGTTGGGTCTCCCTTATCATCATCATAGACTTATTTGAATGGTTTTGGGTAAGTTGTAATCTTGTTTCATTAATCTACTCTGTTTGAAGCCGTATCTCCTGTTGATTGCTAGCCTAGCCTTTAAACCTTTTCTGTTATTTCTTGTCTCTGTCAGTTTAGAACCTGTAGTCTATACCAGAGATGTTCCTTCTAAGTGAGGCTGTAATAGGTATTTGTTGCAC
>JAUPMG010000011.1:9720309-9741848 GCA_031762675.1 Pachysandra terminalis
CAAGGGCAAGGGCATGCTTAGAGGGATCTACCCCGGTAAGGTGCACTTATCCTTTTATATGTTTTATTTTTAAAGTTATAGTTACAGACCTTTCTATTCGTTTTAAAGAAAATGCTGCTTCCTAGTTGTGTATATGTAAATACAGAAATTCATAAACCCACACAATGTAATCTGAGAAACCGTATCTCTTCACTTGCATGGTAATATGATCTGTATCAACTTTTATCTATTTTGGTAAAATTTTCAGGTGTTAACGAGAACTTTAATTAATGTCTAAAAGAATCCATTACTATCTCAAGCGGTAGTATGGATTGTGGAAAGAATCTTATTATTGTTGGAGAAGCATTATTTTTCCAATTGATCTGCAACACTGGAATGTTGTCATAGATGACTTGGTGCCATCATACTTTGCTTTAGAAATCTCTTAAATCTGAAAGGATTTTCTAAGATTGTGACTGGTCTTGAGTATTTAATACTTAGGGAATATGTCCATTTATGGATATGGCTTAAATAAAGCTATTTGATAAATTAAGTTTAGTTTGTAGGTTAGCAAACTTTTATAAATTGTGTGTTTGTTATGCAAAGAGTGCTTTCCATCTTGAAATTTAATCTCTCTGTAACTATAAGTAGCTTTTCTCGAAATCCAGTCTGGGGCATCCTTATCCTATGTGGACTCTTTTGATGCCATTGTCAGATATGGTGGTTGGTTGCTAGACTTGGTGCAGTAATTCTAAGACCCTAAGGCAGTAAAGTGCAAGCCTCATTATCACCCTAGGGCAAAATTGTCTTTAGTAAGATATTAGGGAAGCCCTCAGTAAATTGGAATCGGAATTTGTATGCTTTTATGGAAAAGAGGTGAATCTTCCTTTTTTCCTTTAATTTGAATGTTTGTGAAGAAAGAAGCATACTGCACAAAAATAGTTGTGCAATGCCTCAGATGTTTGAGGCTATAGACTTAAAACAGATTTTTTATTTATTTTATTTAGTTATTTATTATTATTATTATTTTTAAGGATATTCTTAGTAACTCATTGACTTGGAGCCTTGATGGAACGTTATTGTTGAAAGTGGCAGAAAAGATCTTATTAACCATTTGTGGTGCCTCTGTTTTGATTGTTTCTGTTTTGGCATTAAAAAAACACATTGAAGGTTTCTATACTGAGTGGGTATTAACCTCCTAACCAAGAGTTTATGGGAGTTTGGTTGAATGCTCTCTCTCTTGTTGAAAGTTTGAAGTTCTCTCAAGAGATATGGGAGTTGGTTGAAGAAAACTCTTCGAATTTGTTAATGTGGGCATCTAGTGAAGCTGTGCTTCGTGGAGGCATGCTTATACAGAAGTGATAAGTGACAACTGAATCATCTTGCAGAAGGAGGTGCTTCAGGCAGCCTTTGAATGCAAAATCGTTTCCTAAATATGTTTACTTTTCTATATATTCCAATTGTCGTGGGAGACCTATCACCTCCCCTACAACAGTGATACAGATCCAGATTGTACTTGTTTTCTAACAATGAATGAGAATTCTGAGACTGAGGATTCATGATTGGCTTTCAGGTTATGGATTCCAGAGATGAATATAGATCACAACAATGCTGGATACACAAATTATAAATAAAAATTTCCATTACATTCCATATATATATATGTATGTATGTATAGAGAGATGAAGACTTCCTTGTGTGTGTATAAATACGTTTCAAATATTTTACAGTTATAAATATTGACAGCCAAGAATTAACAGATATCAAGCTGAAGACATCCTCTTTTCAGCTCTAGGATACAGGGAATGAATAGAAACCTATATCTAGTGATCTAATAATTCTAGTGACAGGCTGACAGCTAAGTGTGTTAGAATCTAACTTCTTCAGGACATGTTTCCCTATTTCTAGGGTCTTACGCATTTTTCTTATTATTGGTCCATCTTAACATGGGTTACTATTAATAACCTTCTCTAAATCATCCAGTCTTTTTCTTCCACGTGGTGGGTCTCTCATGGAGCATAACGGATTCTGTTATAACTAGATACTTTCCACTTAACAAGCTCCTGAATTAAACAATTTTGCTGTTATCCGTCACTATTGAATAGTAAATACTGGAATCTCCATTTTTTTTTCACGATGTTTCCGGGGCTGGTCTTAAGTCATTAAGTTGAAGTGGATGCATGATACTAACATTATGTTATTATCTTCTCCGGATTTCCTCAATCAACTCCGGACTAATTGCATTGGTTCTGATAGTCATAATGATCTCACAGGTAGATATTCCCCCTACCACCAATTAAAAAAAATTGGGGAATTTTAAATAGGAAAAGGATGCTTTAATAGTATGAAAATGCATTTTCATGTACCTTTCTTCATGTTTGAGTTGTCTGACACTAGTTAACTTTTTTTTTTCTTCCTATTGAATAGTATATGCCACTCTATTGTCTTAATTGGAGCACCGAAAACTAAAGTGACTGAAACCATTAATTCTTTGAGTTGGATTCTGTGCCTGGAGTTCCTGGGTATGATTGTTGGTTTATTCCACAAGTTGGACAATAAAAATGCGAATATGCAGCTTGTAACAATTGGACACAGATTTAGAAATTACAATTGGTTCAACCATCAATTAATTTGAAATATAATTTGCTCTGAGTTGTTTAAGTAGTCTACAGATGTGATTTGTATCTGTTCGATTCCTCTCACTCCCAAAGGTTCTGGAGTTATCTACAACTTGTCCAAGATTTACACCATTTTCATAAAGTCATGTGATGCATAAGCCATTGAGGAAGGTTTTAAGCATTGGTTGATACCATTATATATCAGTCAAGTCATATTGGTTTTGAAGGGTGACTGATACAAACCTAATGGTAATGGTATCGGCCGATATATGTCAAATTGCCTTGATTTTTTAATGGTATCGGCTGATATCCAATACGAAACCAATACTATAAACCTTGCATTGAGGGGAAAATCGAACAGGGAAACCATCTTTGCATTGTAATAATTTTTTTCCCAATGATGCCTTTCATGATTCACTTTTGTGTTATCTTATTTTTCTTTCTTTCTTACTATCTTTCCTTTCTCTTTTTTTCTTTTTCTTCTTTTAGTTTTTCTTCTTCCTTTTCCCTGTAGAGAAAACAATTACCATCATTCGTAATTCGGCAAAGTTTGAAATTTTTGATCAAATTGTAGTTTCTTGACTGTCCATCTATTTCCTGGTTGATCAACAGTGTCCAATTTTTTGCATTATGTTGTTATAGAATAAATTTCATATGCTTAAAATGTAAGGTAACTTGCCAAACGTTCTTTTAAATTTATCCTGGCTATCAACTCCCTGAAAATAGGGGAAAAAAGGTGAGGTAGGTCTCTTATGGAGCCAGGGTTATCTCTAGAGCCTATGGAGTGCTTCTTTGTTAGCCAAGGATCAAAGGTGTTTCAAGATGGGGAATTGAGGACATTGAAACATTATCTCTAGATTCTTCTGAATACCTTTTTCCAGTCATATATTACTAGAACTCCTTGCTTATGCTTCATTCATTCTTTTACCCGTTCTTTTGGATTTTATTTTTTAAATTTTTTGGATGTTGGGAGTTATTGATTGTTTGGGAATTTTATAGGTTCCAATATATAAAGAACCATCACTTACCATTCCTGGAACTCCAGCAATCGTGCAGCATGAAATTTTAAATGATAGAAGGCATGTCCTGACAAAGGTAACTATGATGCTTTCCTCGTACATTGCAGTGCCACCAGTATTATTCTGTCAATATCAGTTGATAGCACTGATATTTTATACTGCTCTTTGATAGGATACCGCGAGCTCGGTTAAACTCTGGGAGATCACCAGGGGCATTGTGGTTGAGAACTATGGCAAGGTTTTTTTTTCCTATTCTTGATTATTGATTAGACTGATATTATAGTTTAATCGTATGATGGTACTGGATTTGGGGTGGGGGAAATACCAGTAATATGTGATAGTTGCTTTTACTGCTAGTGCTATCACAATCATGATTGTAATGTATGCTTGTAGGTTTCATTTGAGGAGAAGAAGGAAGAACTATTTGAGATGGTATGGATACTTGAGACTTATAACCCTATTCATTCTTTTGACATCTCATTGAGTTTTCTCTCGGCTGTTTTGATTTTTCAGGTATATATTCCTTCATGGTTCACTATGGATACTAGGCTTGGTAGTTTGTCTGTCCATTTGGACACACCACAATGCTTTTCTGCAGAGATGTATTCTGCTGATCTGAATATTGTTGGGAAACCAGAGGATGACAAGGTAAATAATATCTGAATTTATAATTCTACTAATGATCCAACATGATTTTCTGGAAGAGATTTTCTTCTGTAAACTTTAAATTATAGGACTAAGCTGGATTTTATACTACGTTTGAACTGTAAATTCAGTTTTGAAGTAGATTTGTTATTGTGATGTGTAAGTGCAAGAATTGATAGATAGAATATGATACTATTGGCAATGTAGAAAGTTCTTGAACATGCATTGTAGATCTTGTAAAGAAAAATGATTTGCATTTCAGAGAGGTAAAAAGAAAATCGTTTTGAACGAGTAGGTCACTGATTACCTGTCATGTGTTGTCAGTTCTGAGTAGCTACTAGATTTAAATTTTTTTTCCAGTTTCTGATTCCCAAATGTTCATTCGAGGGAGTGAGTTAATTTTTTTGGGATATATATTTTGTGCACGCACACACACACATGGAAACTGATTTTTTTGGTCATAGTCTCCAAATTAAGGTTTAATTTGCGTAGGTCATATCAGGCCTCCTATACAACTTTTCTTAATAACTTGCTGTGTGAGTTGCAGCAATCTTTAGTTGCATGGTTATATCAAGCCCTGAAAATGGACATGTTCTCACAGACAGGATGCTGCATTACTTTATATTTTATCATTTATATTCTATTGCAATGTGTTAGAATCCTGAAAACATGTGCACGGATTAAGTTCCATTCTAAAAACCTTTTTCCGCATAGTTTTAGAATCAAATTCATTAGTTGGATTGCTACGTCTAATTCTGCAGGTTAATCTAGCCCAAGAGACTCTTAAGGGTTTATTGGCTCATTCGTTAGCCAAACGAAGGCAAAGATCTGGATCACAAGCTTTGGCCAATGGTGATGTTGCATCAGGGAACGATGTTTCTGTTAGAAATCATACCCACTCAAGAGTTGAGGTAGATCTTAATGCTGAGAATGATGCCATGGTCTATCCTCCATTTGTGTTTTCAACAGATTCTCCCCCTTCCATCATTACTGAGGGTTCTCATGGAGGCCCATGGAGAAAAAAAATCAGTGATTTAGATGGCATCGAAGATGATAAAGACTTTCCTTGGTGGTGTCTGGATTGTATTTTGAATAATCGACTGCCACCTAGAGAAAATACCAAGTAATTCTCTGTCCTTGATGCATATCTCCTTTAGTTGTTTGGCTAAACAAACTCATTTATGAGCTATCTTTTTCTGGTGTATTTGAAAAGATTCCTTGATGCTTGCTATTGGATCTGTTCTAACTATGGGCGATTTTCTGGGATTTTTTGTTCTTCTTAATTTCTAACAAACAAAATGAGTTGTTGGGACATGTTTGGATTACTTTTGGCTGTATAAGTTCTCTTTTTCATTCTCTTGAGAAGGAAAGTTGCTGTAAATTCTACAAGCTTATTAAACACGGTGGTTAACAGTATATTTAAAGGTACACCTTTCGAAGAGTTTGATAACAGGTGGGGTTTGCATTGGGATTAATGCAGTAGTTTTGTTTTAAGGGGATTCTCTTTACAGAGATGTATATTATATAGTTGGACTTTTTACTGTAGATATTATTAATACATGAACACTTTTACCGATAAAAAAAAAACAGTATATTTAACAAGCCACTTCTACTCCGAATATTATTATTTCTAACCCGCTTTATGTTTTTTTTAATCTTCTTATGACAGCTGGATTAAATGAATAGAATCCTTTTTTAGAGAAAGCTGTTTTATTACGTGTAAGTTATTGCTCTGGGTGTGTACGGAATATCGTATTTGCCGTAGGTTTCCTGATTTTGCCTTCTTTTCTTCAAGTTTTTGTTCTTTTCTGCATGTGCATTGTTTTATTTGCATCCATGTGAAGGTTCTATTTTCCTATGGTTGTATATATTATCTTTTTCATTATTTTGAAAAAAGAAAGTTGCTGTAAATCCTACAAGCTATTATACACGGTGGTTAACAGGATATTGAACCAGCCACTTCTACTCTGAATATTATTATTGTTAACCCGCTTTATGTTTCTTATTGTTTTTTTTGTATCATCTTTTGACTAAGCTGGATTAAGTGAATAGAATCTTATTTTAGAAAACGCTGTTTTGTTTTTATCCTGTAATTTATCGCTATGGGTGTGTACGGAATGTCGTATTTGTTGTAGGTTTCCTGATTTTGCAGTCTTCTCTTCGTGTTTTTGTTCCTTTCTTCAGGTGCGGTTTTTATTTACATCCATGTGAAGGTTCTACTCTCCGAGTCGCCACACAAGGGAAACTGAGTGCACCTCGTATAATGCGAATACTTAAAGTAAGTTTCCTTCCTCATTCAAATATCTCAGTACTTAAATTTGTATTTGCAATCTGTCACCACTTAAAGGGTTCCACTTTGGAGATGGTTGCCATTAATATTTTTCCTACATCCTGGTTATACCAAAGGGGAGTGCAATGCTCCCTGTTGGTGGTTTGTGTGTTAGAGATGTCAACAGAAAGTGTGTGTACAAAGGTTCATTCCTGAATGCTTCCATTATTGAGCTATCATTAGTTGAGAGGTTGCTAGCTTCCATTTGTTACCAATCAACTGAAACCTATTGCGATAGCAGCCTTCTTCTCCCAGTCATCTGAATGGATTCTTTGTTTTTAACTTGAATGATATTTTTTAAAGCTACCAGCTTCTGTCTGAATGCAAACTTGTCTCGACCCATCCACATGAAAGAATCCCACCACTGGTTTGCATTTTACTTGAAGCTATAGAATTAGATAACAATATATTACATTTTTTTTAATATTTGATAATTTATAAGATGCATAAGGATATGTTGCTATGGGCTAATTTACTAAAGTCCCAAATTCATTTGTGGATATTTGGTTGGATGACTAGAGAAAATAATTCACTAGGATATCCAGATGCTTATACATTTGACATACTCATAGTTTTAAATTAGGGGTGGCAACAGGCTGGGCTTGCACTCCAATATAACGTTACTTATGTTGACCCAAGCCTGGCCTGGCCTAGCCTGGCCCAGCCCAGTCCGATCTTCGGGCTCAAAGGTGTAAGCCCGAGCTCGATGTATTTAAAATACATCAAGTTCGGAGTCCGGTTCAGCCCGACCCTACAAATTCAAATGGTTTACTTTTGAAAATTTAAAAAGTATAAATTACAAAGATATTTCATAAATATCTAAAAAAAAACTAAATGTTTTGAGATTTGTAGTACATTAATCTATAAAATATTATGACTCTAATGAAATTAAGACATTTGTTTTGATAATATAATATTTATATGTATCCAAAAAAAAATATAGAAAAATAGTAGTTACAATGTTACATGTAATGCATAGGTCGGGCCGGGCCGAGCCAATCCAACCCGAGTCCGGCCTGAAAAATCAATTGGGTCTTAAATTTCAGCCCCCCTTACGGGCCACATACCCTTTCCCAAACCCGCCCAATCATAGGGCCGGGATGATCGGGCTGGGCGGGGGTCACCTGGCCCATTGCCATCCCTATTTTAAATATTTGCATCAGTGTGTATCAGCCACTAGATATAATGATACATATCTTAGATTAGATATACATATAAAATTTTGTTTTTTTTAATCGAATACAATGTGAGATGGAGATTTTAAGAAATGTTATGAAAAATCACTGGAAAATGCTAACTAGTTATTGAAAAGAAGTCAGGTGGGGTTGAATGTAAAAAAGATGATTAAGTATGTCTAGCTGAGGCTTGGTCTTTTAATGCTTAGACAATGCCTAAGCAACCAAAACTAATCTTATTTGTTAACTTAAATGAAAGATATTCATATTATTTATAGCATTAGTTATTAATATATACAAATATTCATAAAAGGAAACTATCTCATCAAAAGGTAAATAGCACTTTTGTTGGAAGTGCTATGCCCTGTCTATGCATGCGATCAAGTTTCAGTTGTATATTTTATTGATTTCATGTTTTTCGCGTATCATATATCTTGTATGTTATTTATGCATTTCATGCTTTCTTGTATTATATATCTTGTGTGTTATTTATGCCAGCAAGTCATGTACATCATGAATCATAAATAATAAACGATGGCTCGGAAAGAACAAACACATTGTAAACTCAATGTGTTAGTGAGTAGTGAATGCATTAACTGTGAATGTGTAATATGCCACTGGTCGGGAGCAATGAGGAAACAGAGCAAGCAGATACTGACTGGTTACTTCTGATGGCATTTATCTTTGCTACTACGGATAATCTCCTTGAAGATATAATGATATATAAAATATAGATTCACTGTATTTTACATGGGTTCATGCTAATGGTTTTTTCAGTCTATATGGTGAAGTATGAGATTTTATTGCTTAAACTAATGAGTTCTGTTAATATATGTAGAATCTATTTTCTTCTGCAGGTTGTTAATTATGTGATAGAGAAAATGGTTCTTAACAAACCACTGGATACTGGGAATTCCGATGGAATGTTTGTTCCAGGGAGTGCTGGGGGGCAATCACAACTTCCAACAATTGGAGGAGATGGATCTCTCCAAACTGGTTTGAAACCTTGGCAAAAGCTAAAGCCTTCGATAGAGATCTTGTGCAATAATCAGGCAAGTAGATGTACATGCGAGATAATAAACATGGCATAACTAATAATCCTTTTTATCAAAGTATTTTGGTGAGTAAGATGACTGGGTTACTCAATTTACAGTATTTAAAGTTTTAAACCGTTCTGACGTGAGGAACCAATGACCTCATTCTTTGTGTCAGGATAATTCGAACTCCATATACTGTATGTATGTGGTGAAGGAACCAACTAATAAAGTTTGTTTTATTTGTCTGCATTCTGAAACTATCTGGGTAATTCACAACGACAACCCAGTGCTGGTTGGCAAGTGGACAAACATCACTGACGATTGCTTTTGTTATGTTTGTTAATCTTTTTTCACATCCGTGCTACCTTGCTAGTTGCTCAACTGAACTGTTTTCCATGTACCTTCTCCTATTCCCTTGTATTCTTTCTATACCTTAGGGCAGTTTCCCTGTCTGCTACTGGAAGTCCAATTAAAATTATCAAAGTATCGTCCCAGACTAGCTTTGATAATCCCAGGGTGAAGCTTGGAATGAAATGTAGCCTTTTTGTTGTTTGACTTTGAACTTGCGGGGAAACTGCTTCTGGACCTTAATATTTAGAAGCTTTGAAAAAAATGGCAGTATGCCTGATGAGTTATTTGAGGCCTAATGCCCTGTATGGGATGGATTCCCAGGGGGTATTTATTTTTAAGTTCATTATCTTTGGTAGCAATGCTTTGCCAGGCATGGTGTAAGGGATCGGAAGGGGACGATCCCAGAGTCATTTCCGATCCGAGAAGAACCAAAAAAAAAATGGATCGTCCGATCCTGGTCCGGATCGGGCGATCCATAAATTTTTTTTTTTTTAATTAAATGTGACTGTTCATCTCGGCCGAGAACGATCCCGAGCCGGGAACCGAGTTTAAACACTATGTTGCCAGGTGACATACCCACCCCCCCAACACATCCACCCACCACCCCACCCCCTCCCACCCACCCACCCACCCATGCACTCACACACACACACACACACACACACGCACACGCACACACATGGTGTTACTTCACACACACAGAGTTCTTGCTTGTAGAAGCTATTACTAGAAGTGGCATTGCAACCCTTAACCCCTTGAACAGTAAAACAATGTATTTTTGGAAGGTAAAACACAGTTTTCTGATTGAGGGATGCTAAGAAGAAAGCCATTACATTTAAACCATACTAAAGGAACGAAAGAATAAAAGAGTAATCTATTGGTATCATAATTATTTTACATTGATTTTTGAAATAGTCGTCTCACAAGGTTGAAACTTGAAAGGTGTGTTGCCCCAAAATGCATTGCTTAGCATCCCTCCTTTTGATTTGATAGAATTGTTTGTTTTTAAGTTGCAGAGTCGGGAGTAATTGGATTGGTGTGTTTTTCAGGTCTTACCTCCTGACATGAGCTTAGCCACAGTCCGAGCTTATATATGGAAGAAGTCTGAGGACTTGGTCCTTAATTACAGGATGGTACAAGGCAGATGACTCAAATCACAGGTGGAAGGAGGTTTGTAATGATCCGTTTAAATTTCTAATATATTGGGGCGCCGGTGGTGCTACCTTATTAGAGCATGAAAGTCGATTAGAATGATTGCCAGACCAGTCAGTGAGTATATACGTCTTTCTTGACAGGGCTTATTTGTATTTTGGTATTGTATATGTGGCCTATCCAGAGTATTCTGCCAGATGACCAGTCTGGATTGGCCCACGTAATCACTCCGAATAGTAGAAAAAGCCATCTAACCAGGTGGCATGGGCTTGTGCTATGTGACACTTCTTTGGGCCCACAAATTGCTGTCCAGTTGAGGCCTCAATTACTGACCACGTCATTTGGAACAGTGTTGACCTACAGTGTTTTTAACGTGGTCAGAATTTAGGCATCTGTTGGGTTGTTTTTGTTTTAGGCTCAAAACACAAAATATTAGTGTGTTTTTTGGGTGGGCCCAAACAAGTGCCATGTATTGGCATATTGACATGTGGATACGGAAGGTTCCTTATTTGCTATATATAGGGAACTCGTCCTCTCTCTCTCTCTCACACACACACACACATATTTATATATACCATGTTTAGTTGCTTTGTGAGACATGGCTAGGGATGGGAATGGGACAGATTAAAAAGGTAAACCCCTCTGCCCCTAATGGAGCAGGGTTTGGTATGTCATGAATTGGGTTCATGTTCAATCCAGTCCGACCCCGGTCATCCATTTTCCATTCAAATATATGATCGTACATATTTTACTTGAAAAACTATATTTTATTTATAATATATGCTAAAATAAGATTTGCTTACTCCACCCTGATCTACCCAGGGCAGGTTTGGTATATATAGGGGTGGAGTCTGTGAACTCTTATAGGGACGGTTAGGGTTTGCCAATACCCATCTCATTGCCATCTAGACATGATTTTTCGGTCATGAGGAGATACGATTTGGACAATCCGTATCATTTACTTAATGGGGGTCCCTTGGATAGACCGCATGGAGAATATTTCAAACCGTATAAGCCTCATTTATGTGTCTAGTATATTTTGTCACGTGTAATAATAGACATCAATTTCCATGTTTTTTTTTTTTTAAATAAGTACTTTGTTCTATGCAAGGAAGACTTATCATTGGGCGAATATTTCTTGGGCTGAAATATGGTATGTGAAGAGGTGTCAAATGGAAGTATTATATATATGTGTTTAACTTTATGACTCCTTTGTACTCGAAGAAGTATGAGATTGGTGAATCTATCCTATCGAGTCACTTCCGGCCTTTCCGGGTCATTGGACTAGCTTATTTGATTCTGGTATTGGGAAATCTCACTTAAAACCTCTCTTTTTTAGTTTAGTTGTTTAACAAAACAGAATGGGATCTTTCATGAGTGCTCGTCTTGAACAAAACAATCTGTTGAAGATGCAGATTAAAGAATAACTTGGTTTATTCGTGTTCTTTATAAAAAAAAGAAAAAAGAAAAAAAAAAAAGTTTCAGTCATACAGGGTTAAATTGAATTATTGCTGATACTTTTCCACCCGTCCATATAGAAAAATGAAAACTATAGATTACTATGTACCGATCGAACGATATATATATATATGTGTGTGTGTGTATTGCAAACGACTCGCTAGGTTTATGAACAGCATGCTTTTGACGTTGTAAATTTTTGCTTTTTCTTGGGCTAATGAGAGGTAGTTGCTGTAATTGATTCCTCAGAGGTGCTGGTGATAATGAGAAGGCGAAAACATTCGATGATGCTAAGAATATTCTCTGAAAAATGCTGGAGTTCAAGGTGGCAGTAACTAATGGCGAATTTCAAATGCAGGGAGGCATGCAGGCTTGGTATTCTTGGCTGAGTTTGTTTGCTGTGCTGAATTGTTGTTTTAATACTCTTGAGAAGAATTCTATGGAGCTGAAGAAATGGTAAAAACTCCAGATGATGATAGCTACAGTAGAGGGAGCAGGATGATGTCGAAAGCTGTGTAGGGTACCTTGCAAACATAACTCAGTAAAGGTAACTAATTTGTCTTTAGAAATAAAGCACTTTTTTTTTTTAATAATAATTTGCAGACTAATTATTCAAATTCTAATTTTATTCCGTTCCCTTTCTTGTATCCTCTTACATATTTCCCTGATGAGCCATTGAAAATTTGAAATTAACCCTGTTAATAGGGCAGGCTGGGCTAGGTTTTACGCGGTTCGGGTTAGGTTCGCACTAATATTTGTTGGCCTGAACCCTGTCCGTCCCAAATTAAATGAAAAGCTAAAAAAATTTAAAATTTAAAAAGAAGAGAACTATACATATATATATAGTTTTTTTTGTTCTTTATATATATTTTTCTGGACTGGGTTTTTTGGGGTGTATAAACTTTGAATCCAGTCTAAACTCAACTTGGAGCTCAAAAATGAGCCTGGACTGAACCCAAATCCAAATTATAGCCCTAGATATAGGTTTAGCCCGGCCTGGCCCTATGATAGGGTGGGCTTGGGCAAGGGTAAGTGGTCTGTAGGGTCGGGTAGGATAAAATTTAAGACCCGATTAGTTTTTTAGGCCTGACTTATGCATTACATTATAATTACAATTTTTTTTTTATATTGAATAACATAGATATTATATTATAGCTTTTTAATTTTGAAAAGTAACCCATTTAAATTTGTAGGGACGGGCTCGGGCTTGATGTATTTTTAATACATTGGGTTTGGGCTTACACGTTTGAGCCTGAAGTCGGACCGGGCTGGAATGGATTCAGACCAACATATATAATGTTATATTGGGGTGTACCGACCCGTTGCCATAGGTAAGTCTTCACGGAGAAGAGAGAGAGAGAGAGAGAGAGCGGGGTTTTAAGTCTCGGGATCTTGAATCGTTATATTGGGGTGTAAACCCGACCCGTTGCCATAGGCAAGTCCTCACAGAGAAGAGAGAGAGAGAGAGAGAGAGAGAGAGAGAGCAGGGTTTTAAGTCTCGGGATCTCGAATCGGGCTGGTCCCAGCCGATTCTGATCTAGATTGGCGATACGGGTTGATCCAAAAAGTTTGATCGTCCTTTAAAGAAAAAATAAAAATTTTGGATCGGTTGGACATGTCCATGTCGATTACTTATTAGATCGTTGGTTTTATAAATTTAAAAAAAAAAAAAGAAATTTTTTTTTTGGAGTGATCTGATCTAGTCACTGGTCCGTTTGGATCGGTATCGGTTGAACAGATTCGATTCAAAGTCACTTGATACAATCATGGTTTCAAGGATCGGATCAGATCGGCCGATCCGGATCGGGATCGACCAGGGCCGGTCCAATCCCAAGCCACGATACAAACTATTATATAAAGTGGCTTTGGATCGGACCGATCCAACTGATACCGATACAGATTGGCCGATCCAATCCAACCAATCCATTTTTTTTTCAATTGGCATTGGATCGGACCGATCTGAGCGATACCAATATGGATCGGCCGATCCGGACTGATCCAATTTTTTATTTTTATTTTTTAAGAATATCAAAAACTTGGGTCGGATCAAGATTGGCCGATCCAATACTGGATCGGAATCAGCCTTGCCCGGTCCGATCCAATATCCCGAGAATAAAAACCTCGGATACAATAGTTGTATTGTGGCTTAAGATCGGACCGGTCCTAGCCGATCCAGAGATTCTCCCGATCATTTAATGGAGGATACATTCTGCTATTTATAGGGAATTTAGCTTCTCTAAATAGAACAAATGTTACTCAATAAGTGTCCAAAATAAATATCCCATGCATTAAAACATATCCCAAATGCCACGTGTATTTCAACACGCCTAAGTTATTTCCAAAAAGAGGGATGAGTCATTCAAATATTCAAAATTTGCTTTGTGATAGGTTACTTTAGATCTAGAAGAACACAGATTGGATGACACGTGTTGCATGCAATACAAATCTAAAAGTAACGTTTCTATTTTTGCCGTCATTTAGATAAGACAAAACCCCTTTCATACAACAGATATTATAACTAGGTGAGGTTTTATCACGTGTTGTTCATTTATGAGGAATCCGTCTCAATCAACTTTAAAGAGTCACTTCAATGTCATAAATACTTTTCTGAATTCGTATATTTCGAGGGAACTCTCTTTGGCGGCGATTTTCCTTTGAAGGAAGCCAAAATAACCTTATATTTACAATGTAACCACTATATTCTCAAGTTACCCATATAGAGAACTCTAAGTTAAATGTCTCAGCATGGAACTCGTTTTCATAACCATTAGTCCTTGGAAAGAAGAGCTTATTTTGGAATTCTTTAAGGATTATGGCTACAGTGACCAATTCGAGTTTCCTCAACTTTAATTAAATCAGAAGAAAATATGTTCTCTCGTGAGCACCTTTGAGGTAAAGTGAGAAAATTTCTCAAAGTACGTAGGAAACCTATTTTCAGGAAATACTTTTAGAGAAGACGTGAATTCGACTTCTAAAGCTCTTTCCACTAGGAATTTGCTTTTTGGAAGTCAAAGTATTATCAAAATAACATTCGAAGTCCATTCGTAAGGATGAATAAGAGCGACTTCGAACTTTATATTGTAATTTAAATGCATTTAAAAATGCATTCAAAAGTAATAATCCATATCTTTGTCTTTCAAAAGGGACAAAATCTTTAAATCTTTTTTAGAGTGACAGGTCCTTTGTCCTTTGAGAGTGACTAAACCATTTAAGAGCGATTAGCTTTGAATTTACTTTAATAAGAGAAATATACCTCTTTTGAATTCACTGCCTGAAAGTAGTAAACTTTCGAATTTATCATCTAAAAGTGGTTAGCCTTCAAATTTACCATATGATACGTAATTGATCCGATAAACCATGAGAAGGCGTCTTCGTGACTCATGGAACCTGTTAGACCATGTAAAACAAATGGAGTCCCTCTCTAAAAAAGCATTGGGCCATCCGCTGCCTTATCAAAGTGTGGTTATCAGACGTTTGGTAATGAACTTTATTGGGTAGTCATGAACGTTGCTGCGTGGGCTTGTCATGGACCACACACAACATTCAAAGCCAATTAGGACCGACCTATCTTTCGCTTTCGGTTTCGCCTCAGCTCCTTCGAAAGAAAATTCTCTTTTACAAGACAAAACGACAAGCCTAAAATATCAAAGAACGCGGATAGTCGTTCCATCTCTCATAAGTCTCGTGTTGTTCCTGTTTTTCTTTTTTTTTTTTCTCCTGAAATCTTCATGGAAAAAGATTCTTATTTTGACTGCGAGATTGATTAGTGCCATTAGTATGTTATAGGATAATACCATTAAGTTACCATACGAGTGAGTAATTTTGAATAAAAATAATCAATCTCTCTCTCTCTCTCTCTCTCTCTCTCTATATATATATATTATCTTGGACTGTGTTTTAGATATTTTGTTTCAGGGTTTTAGATATTTTGTTCCTTTTATGTTGATTTCATATATTTGTTTCAGGGTTTTAGATATTTTGTTCCTTTTATGTTGATTTCATATATATATATATATATATATATATATATATATATATGATTAGACATATAAAAGTAGGAAAGACAAAGAAGATAGGCCATTAGTCATGGCCATGGCGTCATCACCCTCCAACTTGTGTGCATAAATATCAAAGCGGTGGGTCCCCCTTGGCAATGACCAATTGAGTAGCCATGTAAGAATTTTCTGTGCTTTACCCGATTTTCATTATGCTCTGGCTCACCAGGTTTAGTTGTTCCAATATATATGGTCTTTTTTGCCACGTGGAATTGATGCAGATCATTTATGTAATAAAGGAATCCTTAAAACAACATTTTCCATTAATATATATTTTTTTGGGGTAAATTTCATGAACCTCCCTTGAGGTTTCATATAATATCCATATTCCTCTCCTATCCTTTTCAAAAGGACAATACATCCCCTCTACTATCATCATTTGGATATGGTCCTCCCCTACACTAACGGCACTAACAGAAATTATTAATTTTTACATATTTTAGATTATTTGCCCTTGTATTTTAACCAACCACACTACCACCACCACCGTTGTGTAGGTTGTGCAAGCTCATCTGACGAACATTATGAAGTATAACAAGAAAAGAATACGAGTCCCTTAATACAGTAGAATTTACAATCGAGAAAAACAAGCCACACTATGGCACACAGAACATGAATCAAACAAGTCGAAATAAGAAATCCTAACAAGTGCAACACCCAAGTCGAATTAGCAAATTCAAACTAACCAAGTATCAACCAGGTCAACACATCAATAGATTTCAACAACAAAAAAATACAATTTCTAATTGTACGTAAATAGGAAAAAATTTAATATTAGGAACTGCTTTCAAAATCATAAAAAAATATCATCGAAAAATTAGTAGTAGCTTATGTTTTTCAAATAAAATGTTATAGTACTATAATGCCTAATTCCACAAACCAGATAAAATAAATATAAATATATCCTACAATTACAAACAAAACTAACTAGAATTACGAAGAAAAAAAATATTGTAAAAAAAATTCATACCTTGGTTAGATTGAGCCTGAAATGGATAACTAGGTCAAGCAATGCGAAACTCTGCCAGGGAGTAATTAAGGGCATATACTGGTTAAATCATTACTGCTTCAAGAAATACTTTGTGAAGAAAAAAAATTCATACCTTGGTTAGATTGAGCTTGAAATGAATAATTAGGTCAAGCAATGCGAGAACTGTCATGGAGCAGAAAATTCTAACAGGGACAATACCTCTAAACCCCAACGATACCCTAACCTTAACAACCAAATCCTAACAGAGGACAAAAGCCTAATGCCAACGAATTAGTTTGTTGAATGAATAAATCCAAATGATAGAAAGAACATGAATTGATGAGGGAGAACAGAGAAAAAACGAAGGGATCCCAAAACAAAGAATGAAAAACAAAATGTAGGGAAGGAGATGGAGATTAAACTTAAACGGAGGAGGGAAAACGAATGAAAGACAGGACAATACCTTAATCCCAAAGAAAATGACGAACTGACGAGGGAGAAAAGGAAGAACATGAACGGAGCAGAGAGAAGGAAGGGGAAAACCTTTTCGTTCATTCGAAAAAGAGGAGGGAAGAAGACATTTCAATGTTTTATAAAGAGGGGTATAATGGACATTTCCCCTCCAATTTCATTTGTATTAAAAAAAAGGGGGAAAAAAGGTAAAAGGGCATTTTGGGAAAGAGTGGTCTTGCTACAATGCAGGACCACTGGTGTTAAAACCTTTCCAAAAAGTTTAAGCAATTTTAGTACCGTTTAAAAAGCATGATTGACTTTTACTTAATCTCGAAAAGTATAACTAAAATTGAGTTCCCCCATAAAAAATTGTAATGCATATATTCCTTTCGATATGCCACTATTGAAGTATGGCGAGTTGTGTGGAAGGTTCAGTCTGCAGGTACTGTCACATCAATTTGTATTTTCATATACAAGGAGATAACAAAGTGGGAGGGTAAACATCTATAGTGAATATATTCTTTTACACATGTCATTATTGAGGTATGAGGAGTTGTGTGCGAGATTCAATGACTCGTCTTGTCAACAACGATAAGTACAAGTAAATTATGTCATTGAAGAGTCATAGGGAGTTGTGTTCGTCCAGGGAGATTTGACATGGGCAGTGATTTGTCAAATCTAAATGTACAAACAAAAATATAATTGAATACATTTAGTTCACAGTTGATGGTTCATTATAAGTAGACATATTAATAGTGTTGGAGTTGTTGGTTGTAATATTGAGAACTTATTTCACATTTTCAAGGCAGCGTGAACAACCGATGGAATGGCAACATGAACAACCGAAGGAAGTCGAACATCGTTGATCGGAGTAGGTTGGTGTTCCGACAAACGCAACCACGAAGCCCATCTCGTCACCTTGTTAGAGAGTGGCGTCATGAGCAATCGCTCGGTGAAAAGTTGAAAAAAGAATCACGTCGTTACCGACAATCAGTTCCCAAACGTAGGTCTCTACAATTTTCACCTTGTAGCGATCAAAATATATAATAAGCCTTGCCTTTGATGAAAAGTGATAACAATCGTATGAATCGGTGCTCCATAAGGTTATTTAAATTATATATGGTAAAAAAAGATTACAAAGAAGTAGGCAGGAGCGAACCTCCAACGTAGGAGATTAGCAATATTTTGGATGAATATCAAACAGAATTAGACCTCTCGAATGAGTCTACTCATCAGCAGCGAGAATGTGATTCTGATGACTCTGATTTTCAATCTCCTCCAGCAAGGCATTGAATCCAGCTAGATTCATGTTTATGGATCATGTCTGTTGTTCATGCATCATTTGTATGAGTTTGCTTGTTGGGTTAGTTGTATGATCAGTTTAATGTTTTTACATTATGCATCTTATAAATTAAACACATGTGTTTTAGGTATGAAACATTCAAAGTTAACTACAAAGCTTATTACAAACAAATTAATAAAAATAAATTAAAAGTCAATTTATTAACCGAATCATTGCAACTGTTGTGATAATTGGATTAGTCAAACAACCAATAATAAATAGAAATCCTTTAACACGTCCATAAGTACAATAACCAATAAATATTATCATCCACCATACTTCATCATCTTCCTTTGTAGTGAAGTTGTTCTCGAGGTCAGAGGATGTGGTATCTTCTCTTGACCCTTCCCCTTCATATGTCAACAACTGTAGGCATACCAGATCCACCAATCGCTTTAACTTTACGAATTTTAGAGCTTCAAACATAACATCAAGGAAGTCATGCAATGAACATGTTATATGAACATAGCTTCAGCATAAGTGACCATAATCACTAAAACCTCTTTCTCTATTACTTAGATGCTATTGGAGTGGTAAAATTATTATGTTGTATATAAATTTAACCTAGTGAAATAATAAACTTCTTTTTCGCTATGAAACCTTTGAAAATTTACTGTGATGCTTATTACAAATACATTAATAAATTTAAATTAAAAGTTGATTTATCAACCAAATCATTCCGACTATTGTGCTAATCAGATTAGTACAAAAACCAACAAAGAATATAGATATTAAAACATGTTCATAAGTGCAATAACAAATAGATAATATTATACATCATACTTCATTCTCTTCATCTGTGGTGAACTTGTTATCAATGTCAAAGGATGTTGCATATTCTTTCGACCCTTCCTCTTCATCATGTCAACAACTTTGAGCATATCAGATCCTCCAATCTCTCTAAATTCAAAAATTTTAAAGCTGCAAACATAACAACAAGTTAAAAATACATGGACATATTTTATGAATAAAGACTTTATATTCACTAATAACAATGTACACAGACTGTGAGAAAAAGAGAACAAATATAGCTTTAGCATATGACACTAGAATCAATAAAAGATTTTTCTCTATTACTCAGATGATATTGGAGTGCTAAAATTATTATGTTTTATGTAAATTTCACATTATGAAATGATAATCTTCTTTTTGGAGAAGGGATGCACCACCTAGTGGGCAGGGATGCAACACCTACTGGGGCAAGGATGCACCACCCAATGGGCATATCTTGCACACTTGGAGCTACAAGGATGCACCACTAAGTGGGTATGGATGCACCACCTAGTGGCCTTCCCTTGCACACTTGGTGAAGCATTGATGCAACACTATGTAGGCAGGGATGCACCACCCAGTGGAAATGGATGCACCACGAAGTGGATAGGGATGCACCACGAAGTGCACAGGGATGCACCACGAAGTGGACAGGGATGCACCACTGAGTGGGAAGCGATGTACCACATATTGGGAGGGGATGCACCACTTAGTGGGAATGCCCATGCTCAAGGTGGTGCAGGGATGCACCATCTAGTGGGTAGGGATGCACACCTAGTGGGCCTTCAATTGCACACTTGGTGCAACAAACCAAAAAATAAAACAATTGGAACGGGTAAATTCCGGATTTTATAAATAGAGAGATGTACAGTAAAAAGTTCATAAAAGTTTCACCACAATGGGAATCAAACAAACAAGTAAAAAAACATGCCAATAAGGCAAACACATATAACCTAACTATAAAAAAACAAGCATCAGCCCCAAAACATTAAAAAAAGACTATGGAGACACCCAAGGAAGCAAGGAATCAACTAGTAAAATCATATCATCTCCACCTCCTAGAGTACCAGCAACATACATAAGGTTGGAGGCAATAAAACAGTAGCATCATTGACAAGCAAACCATAGTAGCACACAACAACCAGAAGAAACCAATAACCCCACTAATCAACACCAAACAAACGTCCAATATAGCAAGCAGCAGCAGCTTCAAGAAGGATAATCGACAGTAAATGACAGTAAAAGCAGAAAAAACAGCAACGACAAGCAAGTAGGAGTGGAAAAAGATCATAGCAAACGCAGATGGGTGAGTACACTAACCCAAGGCATGAACAAGAAGAACACCAAGCAGGCCATAAAAAAGAAACAACATTGACAAAAACAACACACAACAAACAACCAAGGCAATGGCAACAACAATAGTAGATATAAGAAGCCAACAACACCTCTAACCAAGAGAGCAGGCAGCAAAACATCAAAATGGATAATCGATATCAAACCACAACAAAATCAGAAAAAACACCGAAACCAACCTCAATTGTAAGACTTTTGATGTGTGTGTTAGTGTGTGTGGGGGCGGGGAGTCGAGAGGATCAGCAACTTTATTAGTAACTTGAAACCCCAATACTTTAAATTAAAATCAAGATTAAATGGAGATTTTGGTTTAAAGATCAAGACTTATTGTCACGACCCAAACTCAAAGGAAATTCACGTGAGAATCCCTTAGGTTCAAACCACAACTCTCACCTCCATATCTCTATGGGAGTGGAAAGCAATAAGTGCCAAACCAATTAAATTAATAAACTTAAAAGAATTATTTTTACTAAAATTAATCAAATAATTACTAAGTCTACTACATCCAAAACAATCGAGTTAAAAACAACGAAAAATAAATAAATAACCTATTTTAAATCAAATCCCTATTAACTAACTTATTACATAAATTGAAGTAAATAATCCCTAATACATGTTCTACTAAAATAAGCAAATAAACCCTAAATATGTCTATTATCTTCATCTTGGTCTTTGACTCCACCTTAATCTCCACGGTTCTGCAATCCAATAACTAATGATCCTGAAATGTTTGCTCAAAGGCACTTAGCTCAGTAAATAAATCAATTAAACATTATTTTAGATTGGAATAGGGTCAAAGCCACTTTCCAATGATAATCCATAGTCTAAAACA
>JAUPMG010000011.1:9750435-9764222 GCA_031762675.1 Pachysandra terminalis
TGAGCAAATAATAATTTCACGTACAAAGAAGAAGAGCATGCACCAAGAAACCAAGAACAAGAGTAGAATGGAAAAAAAGAAGATAAATGCGCGCCATTTGCTCGATTAGAGTAAAGTTTGAATAAAACATTTATTTTTTTGTTGCCGTTAACATTAATTTTTAATTTTTCGATTAAATCCACGTGGCAGCAATCCAACAGTACTGTATGAATTGTTGTAACCCTTAAGCTGTAGAGGCTGCGAGGCCCGTTTGTTTTTCCCTCCTCAAATCTTCAAAGAAAAACATTCCGATTTTGACTGCGAGATTGAATAGGCCAACAAGTTCCCTGGATTGATTAGCGGGGAGCGGATCTTCTGTGATTAAAGTTCCTGCGGTCTTCCAGTGATTTGCATAGGAGAGCGACAGCTGTCTATAAAGCTTTTAATATGCAAACGGAGCTTTAACGGAGGGTTAAACAGACGTTTACACATCAAACGTGGGTTCAAACGTTGAATCCAATATGCCACATTCTTGGGTTCAAACTACAGATATGCCAATTTCTAAGGTTCAAACGTTGAATCCAATATGCCACAGTTCAGAACCTGAAAGATTTTTGCATTATATATAGCTCGAGAGCCGCCATCGATTGAAGGATCACAAGTCCAGATTGCTTACATTGTTTGGAATTGTTGTCTCAATTATTAAATCAAAGTTATTGGAAATTTTTTATTATCAGATGTGATGCTGATAATCTGCATAAACCAATAAGCTTTGGCTGACAAAATAAGTATACATATTCAAAGAATTTTGAATAATTAAAATATGGTAAACAAATAAGGGTACATATTCAAACATTTTTGAAGAACTAAAAGATGGTAAAACCATTTCCATGAGTTCCATTTTTTTCTTAAAAGCACAAGATAGACGCCAAGGGGTCCCACGGGTGCCTGATGCAAGAGTCTCACAAACCCTGGGATCAATTTTAGCCTCAACCAAATTGTGGTCATGGTCAGTGAGCGTGTGCAGCACAAAGGAGAGGTCTTGTGAAAGTGTTTCATGTACAAGCACTGCCATGGTAGCCTCTTTATGTGGTAAACCAGCAGCTCGATGGCTTAGAATCTGTCATTTCCAAATATGTTTTAAGTTTTCAACAAGTTTTTACTTCAATCCAAGAGAAAAAAAAAACATTGACTTCTTCAATGACATAATATTCTAATAATGTGCTCATACAAATGACAATAAATAAAGACTATACTAAAAAGGAAAGAAAATGAAATCTGTTTTGTTCCTTTCATCCTTTCAAATATTCCAAAAGCCTCTCCCTCTAGTAGTTGATGGAGACCTCATGTTCTCAAACCAATTCCAGTAATCTGGATTAATACCATTTGGCTCAAGGCACTCTGGACTTGTGATCCTTCAATCGATGGCGGCTATCGAGCTATATATAATGCAAAAATGGCTCAAGGCACTCTGGACTTGTGATCCTTCAATTGATGGCGGCTCTCGAGATATATAAAATGCAAAAATCTTTCAGGTTCTGAACTGTGGCACAGTGGATTCAACGTTTGAAAACAAATTCAAGTTTGAACCAAAAAATGTGGCATATTGGATCCAACGTTTGAACCTTGGAAAAGTGGCATATTTGTAATTTGAACCCAAGAATGTAGCATATTGGATTCAATGTTTGAAAACGTAATAAAAAACGTTGAACCCACGTTTGACGTGTAAACGTCTGTTTAACCCTCTTTTAAAGCTCCGTTTGCACTTTAAAAGTTCTATAGACAGCTATTGCCCTCCCATGCAAATCACAGGAAGACCGCAGGAACTTTAATCACAGAAGATCTGCTCCCTGATTGGTGCCATTGGTATATTATAGGCTAATATCATTAAGTTACAATAAGAGTGATTAATTTTGAATAATCACACACTCTCTCTCTATCTCTATCTCTCTCTCTCTCTCTCTCTCTATATATATATATATATATATATATATTATCTTGGACTGTGTTTTAGATATTTTGTTTCAGGGTTTTAGATATTTTGCTCCTTTTACGTTGATTTCGTATAAATATGATTAGACATAGAAGAGTAGGAAAAAACAAAGAAAATTGTCAGCAAAACTAGGCCATTGGTCATGAGCATGGCGTCATCACCCTCCAACTTGTGTGCATAAATATCAAAGCGGTGGGTCCCCCTTGGCAATGACCACTCAAGTTGCCAGTATAAGAATTTTCTGTTCTTACGCGATGTACATGATGCTCTGGCTCACCAGGTTTAAATGTTCCAGGATATATGGTCTTTTTTACCACGTGGAATTGATGTAGATCATTTATCTAATAAAGAAATCGTAAAACAGTATTTTCAATTAATATATAAATTTTTTTGGGTAAATTTCACAAACCTCCCTTGAGGTTTTATATAATACCGATATACCTTCTTTGTCCTTTTCAAAAGGACAATACATCCCTCTACTATCATCATTCGGATATGGACCTCCTTTACACTGCTAACTAAATTTTTTAATTTTACATATTTTAAACTATTTTGTCTTTGTATTTTAATCTACCACACCGCTACCATCCCACCACCACCAATACCACTACATCATCATCATGTTGATAATGGTGATGATGGTGGTGGTATTGTGGTGGATTTAAATGCAAAGGTAAAATAGTTTAAAATAAGTAAAATTTGATGATTTTTCGTTAAATTCTGTTAGCGCCGTTAGTGTAGGGGAGGTCCATGTCTGAATGGTGATAGTTGAGGAGATATATTTGTCTTTTTAAAAAAGATAGGGTAGGTATGTGAGTATTATACCAAATCTTAAGCGATGTTTGTGAAATTTACCCAATAATTTTTTAATATGTTGAACTTTAAAGGCGTTAGATTTTTTTTTTTAAATGTTTGGATTGCCAAATAAAAATACATACACGTGGATAAATGGATTGCCCAATTAAATTGCCACGTGTAAGATTTGTGTCTCACCAGGTTTGTAAGTCTGCAGAGTTCAGCACACGAACCGATCTCACCAACTATATATTTCTATTCAAGATACTTCTTCTTCTTAATCTCCAGAACGTGAAACAGAGAAACAAGATAGATAGAGATAGAAAGAAAAAGAGAGAAGGAGCAGATTGATCACAAGAACACAAAATGATTCGAAAACACTCGCATCGTCGTGAAATCCAACAAGAAAACAAATTGGAGGAAGAAGAAGAAGAACAAAACAGTTCATCATCTCCCCATCAACGTCTCTGTGTTTTCTGTGGAGAATCAAGAGCTCTTCTGTACTGCCGAGCTGATTCCGCGAAGCTCTGTTTCTCTTGCGACCGTAAAGTCCACCTAGCCAACCCATTGTTCACCAAGCACACTCGCTCGCTTCTCTGCGACGCTTGTGATTCTAACCCATCTTCGATCCTCTGTTCTTCGCAGAATCTCGTTCTGTGCCAGAACTGTGATTGGGATACCCAGGGTAGTTCAATTGCTTCCTTGCACGATCGAAGGCCTATTGAGGGGTTTTCTGGGTGTCCTTCGGGGACTGAGTTATCATCGATTCTTGGGTTTGAAGATTTGGGGGAGAAGTCTCTGTTTAGAGCAATGGGGGTTGGTGATGATGATTGCTTCGTGGGTTCTGAGAATTATGAATCGATGGGGGATGTTGATGGGTTCTTGGATATGTTTGTTTGGGATACTTCGCCTGTAGTTAGTCTCGATGATCTGATCGACTCCACTGATTCTAGCGATAACGTCCAAGCTATGGGGATTCCTCCTCTGCCCAAGGTATATCTTCTATTTCTGGTCTCTAAGTTCTTTGATCTTTGATTTACTCATCAGAGATCATACTTCTCTGCAAAAAAAAAAAAAAAAGAAGATATATTGTTGTTTAAGTTCATCAAAATTGATTTAACCAGAAACTGTAATTTGAAAAAAGAAAACAAAAATGGGGTTTGTTTGTTTGATGTGTTTATTGTTGTTTATATAAGTATGCCTTTATGGGTATTGTTGTTCTAGTTCATCAAAATTGATTTATCCAGAAATTATAATATAATTACAACCTGCCTCGTACCCTTTTGAAAAAATATGTGATATCGTTGTTCAAGTTCATCAAAATTGATTTATCCAGAAACTGTAATTTGAAAAAAGGAAACAAAAATTTGGGTTTGTTTTGTTTGATGTGTTTATTGTTGTTTATATACGTAATGCCTTTATGAGCATTGTTGTTCTAGTTCATCAAAATTGATTTATCCAGATATTATAATATAATTACAACCTGTCTCACCCCCTTTTGAAAAAAGAGCAAACAAATTGGATTTGTTTTGTTTATTGCTGTTTATATGAGTAGATATCTTCTAAATAATTTGTTTTGAGCTTGTTTTTTGATTCAATTATGGAAGACAAAGTGTTTGGTTTTTTTGTTTATTTAAACTTTCTTCAGGACTCTTTAACTTTCAATCGCTTTAGAAATATTGTTATTGCAACAGAACCGTAATGCAGCTGGTGGGAAACACAAGGAGGAGATACTGCACCAGCTCCGTGGACTGGTGAAGTTGGAGCCTGGCTTGAATGATGATCACGGCGATTTCGATATGCTTCTTGGATCTCAACCTATAGTACAGGAACAAAATCTTCGGATGAAGAATATTGGTGCAGGCTTTGAACATGATGCTAAGCCGGATGTGTTACCGAGTTATGAGGTAACCCATATTCCAGCTTTCGCTTGGTTCAAAGCTGTTTAATATATTGTTCTACTTTGTTCTCGTACAAAGGATATTTGGGTTTGTTGAGGCTTTATTGTTAAAATTCTACTTAGGATTCATCAAAAATTTCTCTTTGCTTGTCGTTTTGGAAATTCTTGATGAACTGTTGTGATGAGTGGTTTTGGATGGGAAAGGAGTTGAAAGATTGAAGATCGAAAGTGGTGATAACAGGAGTTATTATGCCAATGAAATTGGATTCTTGGGAGGATTGACAGGCAGAAGAGGAACTAAGGGTGCAGCCATGGTGGGTTGTTTATTTTATTCTTGGGGGGTGGGGATGGATGGTTTGTGAGATTTATCGCTTGAAATGAATTCGATGTTTGGTAGTCTATCTAATGCTTTTGCTGGCCTTGTGTTGAATTCTTTATGGATCCAAAAGTTGTATTTTCTTTAGAAATATTTTTTCCAGTTGGATTAAGAGTGGTTTTGGGTTCCCTAGCGGGAATATAATTTGGGAATTTTGGATAAGAGTTCTTAAGCTTTATGTTGTGATGATAGAGGCTCTCTTCCTGAGGAGAGCTCTCAATGGCAGATATTATGGCTTTTCTCCTTTAGGGCTGTATCTCTATGGTTCCCCCCCCAAGAACGGATTGATCTGGGATTAGTGTGGTTCTTCGGGAGTGTTTGGTTTGCCTTGGGTTGTTACCTCATGTTATTGTACTCAATAGTGTTAAGTATCGGCCAATACAACTCGGGATCGGCTTGGAACGAGTCTCATTCCCAAAAATTGCTGAAGTTCTCTGAGTCGGTTCGAAATCGAGTCAGATCATCTGATCCAGACAATCTGACTCGGTTTCGGACATGTCAGATCGGATGATTCAATATGGATTGTCCAACATTCCTAAATTTTTTTATGATTTTTCAAAAATATAAAAATTGGGTCATGTTTGATGGCCCGATCCCAAGTTGGATTGGCGATCCAACTCGGTATTGATCCGGGACGATCCTTGATCTGATACCGAGTTTAAACACTATGCTCTTACCTGTTTTACAACCCTTTTGTATTGTCCCTCTGTATCATTTATGGTGGTTTGAGCTCATGTCATGAATGTCAGGCTTTGTGAAATCTCATGCTGAAGAAGATTACAGTTTTTGGTTTTTCACTGTTGGTTTTAGTTTCCTGTTCTGAATTCTTTGCTATTATTGACATCACAGCAAGGTTATAAGACTGGTTTATCTTTGTGCAGGTTTGTGATGTTCAATGGCAACACAACAGCGGTGAGGCAGCAGAAGTTCCCCTTCCTTTCATGTTGTTAGGAAACTACAATGAAAGGTTATCAGTTCCTACTGATATTGGTGGCAGTCAGAGTTATGGCAATGGTGATCTTGAAGGACAACAGGAACATCCAAGTATGGCTGTGAGCTCGCCAGTAGGGCCGAAGGTTGCTCAACATGAATTAGCCAGCAATGACAGAGGCTCGATGATATCACGTTACAAGGAGAAAAAGAAAGCTAGGAGGTAATCACACTATCTCATTCCCAAGTTGAATTTGTTTCAAATTTACAAAACACCAGGATTGTCTTTGAGGATATATTAAGCATCAAGACCTTTTACAGGCTATCTTAACACATCTAGCTTTCATAATTTTACGGACCGGTCCAGACCTCAACTGTCCGGTCCTAAGCTACGATATAAACATTTATATCATGAGGTTCTGTGATCGGACCGGTACAACCAGTACCGGTCTGGATCGGACTGGTACAACCCAGACCGGTTCCGGCACGCTGGTCCGGTATTTTTTCTGTTTTTAATTTGTGATCGATCCGGAAATCAAACTAAATTAATTCAATTTTTCATTTTCCAATCCAAAATGGGGAAGAAAATAACAAAAACAAAAACAAACCAAACCGACATTTTTTGGTTTGGTTCTTTCCGTTTTTGGTTTAAACCGAACCAATTGACAGCCCTCTGCTCCATAAAATACCGCCTTCTTGTTATAATAAATTCTTCATTTGAAACAACAGATACGATAAGCACATCCGGTACGAATCACGTAAAGCTCGGGCAGAAAGCAGGACGCGAATTAAGGGGCGCTTTGCGAAGGGAAATCAATGAAATACTGGGATTTTTTTGCCTCTTTAAATCAATTTGATTAATCAGCTTGCTTTACATGCGATTTGCATCTCATGTTATGTTTAATTCTTTTCTCGTATTTAGTGAAATCCTATTCTGTTTTGTATGCTAGTAGTAGCTCAGTGAAAGTAAGCCATGGAAGCTATGTTTCTCAGAGAATATGTAAATTGTTGTCCTTTGATTCAATAAAAAAAAAAAATGTGATGTTCTGTGTTTACTCAATAGATGTACCAACCAGTGCCTTCTAACTAGGGTTGTCAATTTAAGCCCGGCCCGTTTAGGCCTGTTGAGTCTGTCCAGTTAAAATTGGGCTTTGGGCCGGTTTTTGGGCCCGTGGGCTTGCAAAGCCCGTTTTATAGAAGCCCGAAATATTTTGAGGCAGGGCTTGGGTTACGCATGTATAAAGTCAGTGGCCCAATCCAGTTTTAATTACCATGCATTTATTTAACCATGGGCATGTATTTTTTTTATTTTTTTTGAAAGTGTAAAGAATATGTAACAATCTTATGTTATAGCTTAGTGGTGAGAATGCCACATTTTCCTTGTATAGGTTTGGGTAGCAAAAAATTAATGAAGAATATGGAACTTGTAAAATTTTTTTATTAATAAAATAAGAAAAAGAAAATAATAAGAAACGGGTTTAATCAGACGGGGGATTTTCATATTAATCTTGAATCGGGCCTGGGATTCATTCTTAGGCCTGAAAATTGGGTTGGGTCAGGTTTGGACATGCACAAAACCCCTAATACTTGGCCCGGCCCACCAGATTGCCACCCGTACTTCTAACCTATATTGAACCATCTATACTTTGGCCATTTACGGGTTTGGGTTTAGCGGGTCAACCCATTTACAATCCATAAATAGGTTGGGCTACTGCATCATCTAACCTGCTTAATTCCCTATTTATGCATATATTTTAAATATATATTGAATTTTATTTATACATTAAATATACATCATATATTATTTATTTTTAAAATTTTATAATATTAGGAGATTAACCAGGAAAATTTATACGGTTTCGATCGAAATTTGGCAAAATTTTGACAAAAAAAATTGGAAAGTTTTGTCGAGAAAATTTAATTTTGTTCCCAGTAATAATTCAAAAACAATCAAATTTCTCAGCGGAAAGCTTTGAAATTTCACTCGTGATCAGTGATTTCAATTTCGTGAAATTTTTATATTTATTTCATTTGAATGAAAATGTTTAAAAAAATTTAGGGCTCGGGCTGAGCTGAGCCCCGATCAGCTGATCAGGCTCGTAAACCTTGAGTAAGGCTCAGGCTCGACTCAGATTCATCAAAATTTTAGGGATCGGTTTCGTTAAATATTTTGGGCTTAGACTTTGCTCACAAAAAGCTACGTTTGAAGTCTCGTCTCGCAAACCAGGGTAACTTAATCCAAATGCATCATTATTATAGTTGTTTGTTATTATATATAGAATATGATATATTTATATGTATGTTTCATATTAAAATATAGCATCATCATATTGATATATAATATAAGATATAAGAATATGGATGTGCAATTTTATATACTAACCGAGAGATGCGGATCCTTGTCATGTAAACCTTGTAGGGGTGGCCTGTGATGTGAAACATCATCTATAATTTTGCCCCCATAAAGTAGATCAGGTGAGAACCGTGATGTTTCACATCACAGGCACCCTCAAGGTTTACATCATAGAGGATTCGGATCCTTAACCGAGTCGAGTATTCAAGCTTGGCACAATCTCGTTAAAAATGAACTTTTTTGGGGGCTCTTGCTTGCCTCACGAGCTTAATTATAGAGCTCAAGCTCAACTCATACGATCCCAAGCCTAAGCTGAGCTAGCTCAACTCATTGACAGCCCTAAGCGTGGAGGTCAGAGCATAACTCATTGACAGCCCTAAGCGTGGAGGTCAGAGCATTGACTAGACCTTGACACTTGCGCTTATATGATGCCTTGGGTATACAGCAAAGGGTGACAATGGGTCCCACCTGACCCAGCCAATCTGCCCTATGTTTGGGCGGGCTTAGGCAAGGATTATTAGCCTGTAGGACCAGATTGGACTATTATTTAAGGCCCAATTGATTTTTTAAAGTTAGGCTCAAATTTGATGTTAAATTGGCCCGACCCGACCCGCTCCAAACATTCCCTGCCTACTTGGTGCACTTATTTATTTTCCATAAGAATATATTATTTATGAAAGCACATAATACATTTTAAGCTGATTAAATTTTAAATAGGTTAGACAATTTATTTATAATAGATAGGCCAATTTAGGACTGGGCCGGTTTGGGCAAACAATGTTAAGCCGGAAGCTCAGACCAGGCCGGGTTCGGACTAACATAGACATACCTATACTTAAACTTCAGCCCGGCCCATTGCCACTCGACCACGTGGTCCAATCGTGCGCTAGAGAAAAAGACTACAAAATTCCCACAATTGGCATCCATATTTATAAAACGCTACAAAATTAGCACACATTTATTATGGTGTAAAAGGGAGGTTCACCACAAGCACTGAAATCCAGTGTTATACAAACGCAACTTCTAATGAGATTTCTTACGGAGGCTCGATGCAGTGAGCAAGACCAGGAGGAAAAAGGCTAGAGAAGCAAGCATAGACATGAAATCCAGTATTATACAAACGCAACTTCTAATGAGATTTCTTACGGAGGCTCCATGCAGTGAACAAGACCAGGAAGAAAAAAGCTAGAGAAGCAAGCATAGACATGGCTAAGGAAGCCGCGATATGGCTACAGAAAGTCCCGAACACGTTACAGACTTTGTTCCATCGCACATGCGAGTTCCCTTTGTAGCCGATGATACCGACACCGGCTGCGGATCCGATACCGGAGAAAAGCAACGCCACCATGGTCAGATCCATCGCAATGAGCCACATTACCATCCCACTTTTTCCTCCTCGGTTCGCCGTTACTGAAAGGACCAAAGATAGCGCTGTGTATGCACAGGCAATGGAGTTTGCCACCACGAAGTATCTAAACAAAAGAGCAAATAAAAATTCAGTTTCTTTGTTAGTTATTACAATTAATGTTCGGAGTGAAATCTTGTCGGGGCACCGTCTGGAGCTAAGGGTGTACAAATGGGCTGCGCTTTTCAGCCCAACACGGCCGGATTAGTTATAAAGCCAGTGCCATACCATGCCTAAATTCGGTCGCCCAGGCCTAGCCAGGCACGACACAAGACATGATTATTATCAGGCCGTGCTGAGCCCGTGTTTTTTGCTTATATTCCAGTAAAAACTAATCGCACCATTGCCCCAATCATACCCGGTTGTGCCGTACTATGTTGTGGGCCATAAACCCGGCACAGCACTATAAGGCCCATCGGGCCTAGCCATTCTTGGGCGTGGCCTAAATCGTGCCAAACCTTTTTGGGCATGACCCAAATCATATTGAGTCGGGCCGGTATGCGTAGCTCAGTCCATTTATATTCCCTTATCTAGAGGGATGATATACTACAACTGTATATTACACATCTAGACTTCTTCTAGAAGGTGTGATGGCGTCTAGAAGCATGGCGCATCCGTACATGCCTATAGATAGATAGACAAAATTGCATATATAAACTCAATTTCTGAATAAAAAATAATAAAATTTTCTCTATAAGTAGCCAAAATAGCTCCTGGAAATAGGGCTAACCTATTATAATTATAATAAGTACGTAAATAGATACACAAAAGGATTTTTTTTTGATAAGGGATACACGAAAAGGGTGGGATCCTTTCCCAACTACCAGTCTTCATGGATCGGTCAAGGTTTAATTCTTTTAATGCTAACCTGCATCCTTCATGCACATCTATTCAATGAGCTTTTTTTTTTTTCCTTTCCTTATTAGGCTTATTTTCTATGTAAATTTAATTTCTTAGATAAATTGAGCGAGAATTTCTGCTAAAATTTGCTCAATATTTTAATGGAGAATTCTACTTTGCCGACCTCGGCATGGTACCAACCGATTGTAAACGGCTGAGATTTTATGTATAAAAAAATTTGACGGCTTAGATAGAGTTTTTCTTTATACTTATGAAAAAATATAGACCAACTCTATTTTAATTATTTGGAGTTTTAGATCCTGTTTGGCGTAGCTACCTAAAGGTTAAAAAGTCCTTCCTAGATCTAAAAGGCTTCCTATCTAATGCTTGGATGTTTTGTGACATTTCTGAAAATTGCTTTGGATGAAAGCGTTTTTTCAGAAACCCATTTCGATAAATTAGTCATGTTTTAAATTTAAGTAAAACTTTTAAAATGATAAAATTATTTTTTCATTATCTATTATAAGATCTTTGAAAAGACAAAAATGTCCCTCAAATCTAAAATTATGTACAACTTATAGTTTATATAATTTTTCTCACCAAACGGAACTTGTAACCAATCGCGTTGATTCAAAACCTGTTTTGAAAAAAAAAAAACCCTTTAGATCGAAGCCCTTCTATTTGTAGGAAGCTATCCCAAACAGATCCTTAAAGGAATATATATATGAAAATGAAAATAAGATGAAAGACAAAAAAAAAATGAGAAAAAATCTGAATCAGAGTGATTAAGATGATAGATAAGATGAGTTAGAGAGATGGAGAAGCTTACACGAGGGCAGATAGTTGATGCCATTTAGCAGTAACAGAAACATCTAAAGGAGGCAAGCCGGGGACGAGAGTCATTGAAGTAGTCTTAGTCTCTTTAGAGACACCAGCCACTATTGTAGCTATCAGAGTAAGGGTCAAGGCTAGTAGGCGAAGCAGGAAGTCAGATGACCTTACAATTCTAGGGTTGGCCACCCTCACTTGATCACTCCCTCCTCGACCCTCTATCCCTTGTGTTTCATCAACACTGTACTTGTAATCCTGGCTAGTCTCCATTAACACCACCAAAACTAAGTTCTAACGAGAGAGAGAGAAAGTTACAGAGAGGGGGAGGGAAAGAGAAGGATATATGAATTGATGGAGGAAGAGAGAGAGAAGTGTAGATATGTAGGTGTGAACGAAAGAGGCTGAGAAGAGGACTTTTAAGTAACTCGCTTAATTTGGCAGAAGATGACGCTTGGATTTTGTTTTTCTAGAAGAGGACTTTAAGTAACTTTCATATTTATTTTCTTGACGTCTCGCGTCTTCGGTCCAACTATCTAGTAGTTCGACACTTGGTCAAGTTTGTCGACGTAAATTTTCTTTAGGGGTGCAACTTGGATTGGTTTAACCCAAAATCGATCGATTCAAATCGATTTTGGTTCGATTTGAGTTGGGATTTAGACATTTTGTTCATTTTTGGTTTTGAAATTATAAAACTGAATTAGATCGATTTGTTTTTTGGTTTATGTCTCGCTGAAACCCAAACGTTCTTATAAATACGTCTGAATCGAATCTAAAGAAACTGATTTATATTGATGTGTATTATGTATGATATATTAAATTTTATGTATGATTTTAAAACATAAAATTTTATATATAAATGTAATTCTTAAGAACATTGTATTAGCCTGAATCAATCCGAATCGAATTGTTTGGGTTTAGGATTTTCTATATCAATTTGGTTCGATTTTTGGGTTGGGGATTTCGATTTTCAATTCGATTAATTTGATTTGGTTTGGTTTAGGATCAACTTTCACTAACCTCGGTTTGATCTTAAGTTAATATCAACCCGAAGCAAAATAAACAGGATATTGCACCCCTAAGTCACACTTTTTTTTTTTTTTTTCCTTTTTGGTTATATCCCCTAAGCTACACTCTTGCTATCAGTTAGATAGTTAAATTGATAATAAGTAATTGTCACCACTAATTCCTTAAATAAGAAATGGATCCAAAGCCTTTTAGATCGACTCAGAAGATTCTTCTTTTTTCCTTCCTACTTTTAGGTTATTTTCCAACTAAAACCCAAATATCCATCATCTTGGATGCTTGGACCAAGATGAGATTTTTCGAAAAATCTAAGTAGTTAACCTGAAATTTCAAACTTGTTTAATTTCTCAATTTTATGTATTTTTATTATACACGTATATATGTGTATAATATTTATTATAATTTTTTCCTAAAGTTTTTGAAGAATAAGACTGAAAAATTCGAATTCAATTCAACAAGATTTCAAGGTTGATGTATTTCAAATAAATATTATCTTCGTCACTTGTTCGAATAAAGTTTTCATTCTTCTTCTTCTGACAAAGGAATTTATATTGAATTCAACGGCTTCTTGCGTGTTTGGTCTAAAGCCAGCTCCCATGTATTCATATTTTACATGCACTACGAAACAGCCCCCAGCTGGAAGTTCCTTGGTAACGTAAACTCTTTATGCTACTTTCCCATGCTCTTTTCTTTGAGCCGGGATCCTATGTGCTCGGGGATCCCGTGTGCTATGTGTGCTATAGAGACAAATTCTGAGGGCAAAATGATATTTTCGCCTCCGGGTAGGCCCCCATCTCCGAGTTTGTCTCTACAGCACACACGAGATCCCAGTACATAGGATCCCGGTCCCTTTTCTTTAGGTTGTGTTTGTTTACCGTCAAAAGCCCACATTTTCTTTTTCACTCTGAGCGTTTGGATTGAAGGAAAGTGAAAAAAAGGTTGCCCCAGAGTTTTCGTAAGAAACTTTTTGGCTCAAAAAGTCAATTTTTTTTTCTTGTTCAAACTGCCCGACTCTACGTCAAATGAAAAAGAAAGTTGGATTGTTCCAACTTTGCCCTTCACCTACCACTATTTAATTATAGAGACAAACCAAAATCCATCTTCCATTCTCATCCTCTCACGGCGATGGAACCCCACGGCAGCGGCAACGAATCATTTCCGACGGTACCTCGACCTCTGGCGACCAACCCGAATCACTTTTTATTGATATTGTGCATCACTTTATTAAACAAAATTTTGCTTTATTGCGAATCCCACATGTGATATAAACTGCTTATGTGATTATATGTCATTATAATAATATTTTGTGGGCTTAATATATTAAATTTTTTGCTTTCTCCATATTTACAAGGATTGATATAT
>JAUPMG010000011.1:9764322-9777063 GCA_031762675.1 Pachysandra terminalis
GGTTAAGTCAAATTACCAAAATAGCCTTAGTAATTTAGACATTTAAAAGGACAATTTGGACCTGCTTGTGGTCTGCGTAAGTCGCTTGATCGAACGACTCAGATCAGGCTATTTATCGTAGCCTGTTTTTTTCTTAAAAATGTCTCCTAGGCGAACGCCCAATCGCCTAGGCAAGCGCCTAGGCGATGGCCAGGTCTGTCGCCTGGGCTCGCCTAGGCGTTTTGATAACCTTGGGCAACATGAAACCAGGGTATAAATCGTTTTACCCTGGTTTCGGCGACATGGGGGAAATTTTTCAATTTTTTTACACCGACATTTCCCCTTTTTTTTACACCATGTCAGCGACATGTCGCCAATGCCACCTGGCGACATGCCAAGCAACATCAACATGGCGAACCTTGAGTACATGAAGTGGGGTCAAGTGAAGGTACATGTGGATTGTGGACAAGTAAGGTTTGCAAAATCATATGCCATGTGTGTGAAATCCATTCCACACCAGGTTTTAAAGCCTGGTGCGTCTCACCAGTAAGCCCATCCTCATACATACACATAATTTTCTTTTTCTTTGGCATTCTACTAGGGAATTGGTTGAAAAATGAACAAACTACAAACATTAACCATTTTGGAATGGAAGGCAAACATGCATTTTTAATCTCTGCATGTATGTTTCCATATTTACTGCATTGTAAAGGCATCCATCAGATTACTGGTATAATGCTGGCGTACTCACATACCATGGCCACTACCACTATATGACCACCACAGCTTATATCCACACTTTAACACCCAGACCCACAGACACACAAAAGAAAATATAGGGAACAGGACAATGTAGAATTTAGACGATCATTGTAGTCCTGACTTTCGACTCCCAACAATTTGTGCTAATGAATTAAGTATGAACTTCTCTTGTTTCTGACTTTCTTTGATATAGTTTTTTTTTTTTTTTTGGCCTTTTTCCAAGAATATGGATTTTAGTGCTTTTTGTGGATTATAATTTTCTACGTATCCCTGGCAGGTTATGGCTGATATTATACCTAAGGAGACTCTTCTCTGGAAACTGAAGGTGCTTAAATCAGCTGTTGCTTATTCTAGTTCTCGTCTTCATGCTGTCAAAGCTGAAGTGCTTTTACTTGTCAGGTGTTCAAATACTCAAGCTAGTGTATATCAGTTTCCTATTTTCAACATACATATTTGTTTCCCTATTTGATGCCTTTCAGTGGTTGCGGAGTATAGCTTTAAGATGTGACTGCTAGCTATTTTAGTTTTTTATGCCTTCTACTGTGTCAAACATGGTTTCAAGTATCTGCGGATTGGTTTTGTGAGGAGCCGATATGAACCTTATGTAAACTTATCAGTCAATACTTCATAAAATACCCTCTAATTTTTCTTTGTTTTAGCTGGTACCTGATTCATATGCATTTCGGCAGCGCCTAAACCCAATACAAGACTGAAACTTAAAACATCGGTATCAATTGGATATCCGTACTAGAGAATGTAACGATCTCCATTATTTTGGTATGGTTACAAAACTTTTATTTGTAGGCATTCATAGGGTTGATGCTGAATCTGAGTTGAGGTCTTGATTCATGGCTGGGCTTGGGCTGATTCCATCCACGTTGAAATGTGTGGCTCATTTACAACACTTATTTTATTTATTTTTGATCAATAACGAAGAGATTGATATAAGAAGGAGAAAAAATACAACACTTACTTTATTAATGCTCCTTTTATTTCATATAGCAATGCCACATCAACATATCCAAACAAGTTGAGTAAATTTAAAAGAAAACATTAAAATGTAATTTTGGGAGGAAATGGATGCAATTAATCAATAAATTGATGAGTAGTGGATATGCATAAGTGAGGGATTAAATGTCCATGTTGGAAAAGATAATGGAGTTGTGATGGAGTATATGAAGGGTGAGGTTTTGAACACAAAAATGGGAGGAAATGGATGGATGAAATCAATAAATTGATGAGTGATGGATATGCATAAGTGAGGGATTAAATGTCCATGTTGGAAAAGATAATGGAGCTGTGATGGAGTATATGAAGGGTGAGGTTTTGAACACAAAAATGAGAGGGGGGAAATTAATTTTAGAGTTTATTGTCACTTATGATCTTGCATTGACAAACACATATTTTCCGAAAAGAGTTACAGATTTAGTGACCTTTAAGAGTGAAGCAAAAAAGAGACAAAGCGACTTTTTCCATCTTAAGAGTAATGAATTAGTAGGCTAACACTGAAATAAGATAGTGGAACCTAGATGGAGAAAATTTGTTCTTTTTTAGGGATAATTAATAAAGGAGTTTCAGGGCTAACTGCATTGGAAGAAAATTTGATATTAGAAGTATCTAAAAGAATATCCAGCCTCATAAGGAAACTAAAAGGTAGTGTGTTGAGGTTCGTGAGGTAAAAGTGAAAAGTCTCTACTTTAAGACTTGTCAAGGTGATAAAAGCTAAGAAAGTTTAGAGAGATTTTATAACTGCAGAATAGGAAACCAAGAAAAGGCTAAATCTAATGTCTGGGTCTAGAACCCATATAGAGGTTCCTATTCCTAAGTGGTTCTTTTTTAGTGGATGGATTTAAAGTATTAAATTAATTCAATTCCAAAATCAATTTCTTTCAAAGTGCACTAACTTTATGCAAAGTGCTGACCATCAGATGCCCTTGGAGTGTGATCCAATCATAAAAGCTTCTTAAGAACCATTGTTAGGGGAGGAATGAGGTTGAGGTTTCTCATCTTTAGTTCGTAGATGATATGATTATGTTTATTGAGGCGGAGATTGATCAGGTTAGATGGTAAAGAGTGTTCTCAGAGTCTTTAAGATGGTATCTGGTATGAAGATTAATTTGGAAAAGACTATGATGTCAGGCATCCACGTCGAGGAAGATCATTTGACTGCTTGTGTTGAGGTTTTCGGGTGTAGGGAGGGGGAGTGGCCTTTGTCTTATCTGGGATTGCCCTAGCGGGGTAACCCCAAATCTTTGGCTTTTGGGGATCCTGTGGTTGAGAGAATTGAGAACTGCCTGTCTGGGTGGAAAAGGAATTATTTGTCTTTGGGTGGCAGAAATACTCTTATTCAGGTTGCTTTGGCCAATTTTCCAGTGTATTATATGTCAATTTTTCGGATTCCTAGGGTGGTGGCCGCTCACAACGAGAAGCTTCAACGTAGTTTTCTTTGGGAGGGAAATGTGATTAGGATAGACCATCTGGTCAAGTGGGAGGTAGTGTGTAAGGCTAAGGAGCTTGGTGGGTTGAATTCATGTAATACAGTGGAAAGCTATTTTGGCTTTAGCTCCCCTAGTTCTTTCTATAGTCCGCTTCTTGGTGGGGAGCAGGGCCTCTGTGTTCTTTTGGCTGGATTTGTGGGTCGGGGAGGAGCCCTTATATATTCGTTTTCCTAGAATTTTTAAAGTGGTTCAGTTTCAATCTTCCTTGGTGAGTGAGGTTCTCTTTTGGTCTGGGTTTGGTCTTCTGTGGTATCTTCCTCTTCGTAGGAACATTATGGAGGTCGAAATGGTAGATGGTTGAGTTGGCATCGTTGTTTGAGTCTATTTGGGATCTTGTTGTGTGTCAGGAGTGGCCAATTAGGAGAATTTGGACTTTGGATCCGAAAGGTGTTTTTTCATGTAGGTCTTTCTTCAATCAGTTCAGATCTAATCGTCTGGGGCCTCCTATTTCTTTTTCTGCCCAGAATGTGCGGTCTTCCCTTGCTCCTAGAGTTAGGGCATTTTTCTGGACTGCATTGCTTTATTGGATTAACAGGACAGACATGATTCAACATAGGAGTAGATACTTGACTCTTTCACCACATATGTGCTTTCTTTGTAGGGAGGAGGAGTTACCCCACCATCTGATCTTACATTGTTCAGTGGCAATTGAGATTTGGAGCTTTTTTCTGAGGAGCATTGGGGGTTTTGGGTTATGCTGGTGAGTATATGTTAGCTTCTAGCTCAGTGGAGATTTTCGGATCTGGCAGAGAGGGGCAGTATTATGTATAGGCTAGTTTTTCAGGCCATCCTTTGGCATATTTGGAGGGAGCATAAAATGAGGATCTTCCATGACATTTCTTTTTCGGTACCAAGTATAATTGAGGGGATCATGTTATCCGTGGTTTATTGGACGTCTGTGAGATCTCAGTTTGCTGGTATTGCGGCGGCGGACATTCTGCGTGAGTGGTCTCAGATCGCTGTGAGTGGCAGTTGCCGTCCTCTTTTGTCCCCAGTTTGGTGTCCCCCAGAGGATTGGTGGGTAAAGCTTAACGTAGATGGTGCCATCCAGGATCAGTCCAGTGCTTCTGGGATTGGTGGTGTACTGTGTATTTAGAGACTATAGTGGGGATATTATTTTTGCGTTCTCTAGCCCTGGTGGCGATGGTGAGTTGGTTAGGGTCGTTTGTGACCGGTTTGAGGTTTGCTAGAGTGTAGGGTTATCAGGACTTGGTTGTGGAGTGCTCTTCGCCTTTTATCATTGGGTGGATGGGGAGGGAGGTGCAGTGTGCGTGGAGATTCATACACTTGGTTCGCTTGGCTCGGTCCTTAAGTAGGGACTAGAACATCTCATTCCATCTTGTGTCTAGAGGGGCCAATCTGGCGGCTGAGGTGTTGGCCAGGAGAGGTGTGGGGAGTAGTGTTATGTTTGCAGGGGTTCCTTCTTTGGAGATGACGTTAAGAGGTGGACTGAGTTAGTAGTAGAGGCAAGGTTTGAAGTCTCGGGATCAGACCGGTCCCGATCCGGACCGGTGATACCGGCCGGTACAAAAATAGATCGCCCAGTTTTTTGGATTGGCCGGTCCGGTTGTTGGAATGGCGGTATCGATCGCCGGACCGGCGATACCTGTTAGACTGTTCAATTTATAAATTTAAAAAAAAAAAAAGCATTGGATCGGTTGGACCAGTCATTGGATTTGTTGTATCGTCCAGTCCGTACAGGTATCGGTTAGATCGGTCCGATCCAAAGCCTTACAATACAACTATTGCATCGTGGCTTGGGATCGGACCGGTCCTGGCCGATCCTGATATGGACTGAGGGTTACGGACCGGATTGGTTCGATCCTTGAAACCTTGAGAAGAGGGATGTGATACCCTTTTGTACTTTTACTGTTCCTTTCTCTTGACTTGAGAGTAGTTTTCTCAGCCAAGGTGTTTGTATTTTTTGTCTTCTGTTTTCCCCTCTTTATATAATTCATCATTTATCAAAAAAAAAAAGAGCCCGAATCCCCAGACGTTCCCCTAAGAAAACGAGTCCAAACAATATGCATGTGATAACTTATACAGTATTTGCATATAATAAAGTGAGAAATATGTTTGTGAACTTGCTGGACTTAGAGAGAGGACTAGCTTCATAGATCAGGTAAGATGCATTAAGAATGACAAACTGAGATTCTTGGTGAAGAATGAAGAGATTAAATAATGTAGGCGAGTATTTTCAAATTATTGAATGGTGAATGTATGGGGACCTTTAGATTACATAGAGATGTTTGCTTTGGGGACAAAAGGAAACATTTCTATGTTAGTAGGGTTGGGATGACTGAATTGAATAAAGCTTTAACCAAGATGCAGTAAGAATTGCTCCAAGACCAGTTGGATTGAAGTATAAAATACATAGGAAAATTGGTGCATCTTGGTTACCAAACTATTTGATAATTTTAGGATAGATAAATGTCAGACATTTGGGGAAGAAGCACTGTAGTACCAATATATATGAGCAGAGGAGATGGTCCAAACTTGTACCAATCATTGCGGACTCAAGCATTTAAGTGATTCCACAAAGTTATGGCTGGAGTGATGTAATGACAATTAAGACGCATAACTTGGGTGACCAGTTTGGCTTTATGCTGAGAAGGTCTACCATTGAGGCAATATTTTACTTGGTAATAAAATTCAAAGAGAAGGGACCTTCATGTAGTTTTTATTATCTAGAGAAAAGCATATGATAGTGTCTGTGGAACTGATTTGCGGGTTTTTGGGAAAGAAAAGAGCATCGTGAAAATACATAACATGAGGGAGTGGTAACTAGTGTAAGAACAATTGATCGTGAGACCAATGAGTTTCTAATAACAGTAGATTTACACCATGGGTCAACTATGAGCCCTTTATCATTTTGCATTGACTATTGATGAATTGATAACTTGTATTCAAGAGGAGGTGCCTTGGTCTGCTATTTATAGATGATTGGTGGACCAAACCAGGAAGGGAATAAATGCATAACTAAAATTATGGAGGGATACCTTGGAATCATAAGGTTTTGAAATGGGTCGATTTAAATTAGTGTATGAATGCAATTTTCACACAAATCAAAATGTGGGTGAAGCACTTTTAAAAATTGAGAATCAGGAGATTCCCAAGAGTAACAACTTTATATCTGATGAGTGTTCGTAAGGATGGAGATGAGTAGAATATTGTACACATAATAGAGTTGGATGGCTTAACTGGAGAGGTGTTTCTTGAGTGTCACATGGCCAATATACTCGACTCAGCCTAAAAAGGAAACTTTTGTAAGACAACTATTATTAAATTTCCTATGATGCATGGAGAAAAATGTTAAAAACTTAGAAGCAACATAGGTAATTGTGGTTAATGTGGATGTGGAGATAAATGTATATAAAGACTAAGAAAGATATGGTAACAAACAAATTTAAGAGTCTAGGATTAGCCCTGATGGAGGCAAAATAAAATCGGTTAAGATGGTTTGAGCATGTAAAATAGGGACTTATCAAGGCACCTATCAGAAGTTTCGAGATAGTACAGGTTGAAGGATTTAAAAAGGGCTTGAGGAATGCTTAAAGGAAATGGAAGGAGTTAGTCAAAAATGATTTGAAGGTACATAATTTAACTGAAGATATGGTTTTAACAAATTAAAATGGCAGAACAAGATGCATGTTGTTGATGCCAACTAGTTAAGATAAGGCATTTTGTTGATTGATTTTTATGTACATGTCCAAACCCAAGATAAATCATTTGTTGGCAAGATAGGGCAAATATTTGGCATTGGCAGCTGCAAACTCATGGAGGCTCAGTTGTTTTTCATGTCACATATGGAAATGCTTATGAGAAGTGGGGATCCACTTGAGTGCTTCATAAAAGGGTTGCCTTCTTCCATAACCACGCGAAGCTTAGAACTAAAAGGACCAAATAATTTTCACGTTTACCAATAACTAAAAGCCTAGTCGAGGAGAACAACCAAATGCTGCTAACACCTATAACCTTTTTTTCATCGTTAACCAAACTTGTGCGGAGCGGGGGAATATTACTACAAGACAAAAATATTAAGACAACATTCCATAGCATAACAATCCGCCATATATCATGGCCTTATATTGAACTCAATGTCCTCCTTATGATCTCCTCTTTAACTAAAGAATATACCAGACCATTGACCAATGTACATACATTAACGAATGAGATATTCAATGCTATAAAATATGACAGTTTCCATGAGGTGCAAGATGTGTTCCTAGCAATGTTTTCTATTTGAACATAGGAAGGGGTCTGGTCGCATATGCAATCACCGGGGTTGCACAACTTGCTGAAAATTAAGAAAAAAAGAAATTTTGAAAAATTAGGAAAATCTTCTACAATTATTATCGCTGAACTAAAAGAATAGTACTTAAAATTTGGGGAAAAAAATAGTACTTTATATTGATATGAAATACAAAATGAATTTACAAAATTACAAATTCACACTTTCTATCAGCAATTCTAATGCATGGTTACAACCCAAAAGTCAAAAGTTTAAACATTCCTTTACTGCCTTATGTGGTACATCTCCACCACTAGGGCTGTCAAAGGATTGGATCAGGGTATGCCCAAATTCGATATGAGTAATAGTTAGATCGAATAAGATCATACTTTATTGGATTATAGACTTACCAATTTGATTAGTTTCGGATTGAACAAATTTGGATCATAAACAGGTTTTTTGACAAACCTATTTTATAGTTATAGGGAAGAAGACAAAAGCAAAGTGAAATTTATTTTAAAATTCTATATAGTTATTATAATTTTTTTTAAATATCAAAAACAAATGATTTATTTCTAACAATATTTTTACTACTCTCAAGGACCCAACATATATGTGTGTGAATTTGGGTCACTAAGTGAATTAAATATATATTTATATGCGCACAAATGAAATTTGATCGGACTCATTGGATCAAGTCGACCTATATCCAAATTTGGTCCAATTAATAGTCAGATTGGATTGGACCATACCTTTTTGAATTATCAGATTGAAAACCCCTCATTTATCATGTACCAAATAAAGTCTCTTACTTGGTATTATCTAATCCCTTTTTCGGATAGAAATTTCTTGATAGATTCCTATTGCATTCTTGTATCGATCCAGCTGAGTAGAAATCTGGTCTACTAGCTTGTCTGGTAGCATCCACCCCGATCATTCAAGAAACCAACCATATGTAAACTACTGGCATATTTAAATGAAGCTTGTACATACATCCAGTCAGGGGTGGAGCCAGGATTCTATTGAGGGGGGGGAGGAAATTTGACAAAAATTCGGTTTTCAGTTTGACAAAATTAATGCTATTTTTGGAAAAAAGAAGACAAATGACACCCCTAGTGAGTGAGGATACAAAGTGAAAAAATATTATTGAGAGGGGGCAACAAAAAAACTTAGGGGAGAGGGGGTGGGGGACAAAATTTGACAAGGGACAATTTGTAACATGCTACAAAAAGCATTATCAACATTAAAAATTTTAATTGAGGGGGGGCCAGTTGCCCCCTCTCAGCCCTATGTAGCTCCGCCCGTGCATCCAGTTATTAACATATGGTAATTTTTCCATTTCTGCAATATTACAATGTGACTTTTTGTTCATTGTAATGGAAGCTTTCTGTCCTAATATATTTGTGCCTTTGTACCCATTACTTGAATTCCCATTTTCTTTCTTTCCTTTTCTCTTTCTCTTTCTTTGTATTTTTTTTCTTTTATTTTTCTCTTTTTTGCATTGTGTTTTCTTCTTCATGAAACCCATGGTCAGATGAATTTTGTTGACAAGTAGAGAGCCATCAGAACTTCCTTTCTCTTTTCGTTTATTATAAGAAATACGGTGTATTGGTTACCATTTAATAGTTGAATCTTGTTTAAATTTTGAGGTTGATGTTACATTTATTTTTCAGTGGCAAGGATAATATACTTCCTAGTGGTGATGATGCTCAACAACTATCGACTAAATTACAAAAATGCAAAATTTGTTACTTTAAGGACAATGGCCATGCCCTTTTAATGGTGAGTGAGGAGCTGTTTTGTTTTTAAGATGTTCTTTTTTCCTGTTTGCCATTTCGCTAAATATTGGTTTTCAGATTTCGATGGAGTTTCGATCACATTAAGTCTGTCTATTATCATCTTAATCTTATCTGTAGCTCTTAATTAGTCTTTTCAGTGACATATTAAGTTTAATGAGATTCTGTTACCATCCAAGAACTCTGTTCTCAGCCACCGTAACCATTTTCTGAGAGAGACCGGTAAGGAGACTGTTAGTATCTTTTGCTTGGCTGCAATAGGCTAGGTTAATAAGATCATCGTGCCATTGGTAGTGCATGTGTTTATCCATGAATCAACCATGCCACAAGCTCGTACGTATTTTAAATGACAGGGCCACTACTAGGTCCTCGAAGCAGGAATTGATACAAATACATGAGTGCTCAATTGGCTATTCTATAAGACTGAAAATGAAAATGGTGTCTGCCTGGATGGATTGTTGGACATTTAGGAATATCTGTTGCAATATTTTGGGAATTGACAGCTGTGCACGATTCTTTTAATCCCTCCTTTTATACTTTTAAATATTTAACCCTTATTTGAACATGTGGCAGCTGCAGCACCTTGTCTAACAGGTATCAAGTAAATATTTCATGTATGAGGAAGCATGGTTTTAGGTTTTGGCTGATGCACGTATCAGTATTGCCTGGAATTAATACGAAATCCTAGTCTGAGTTGGGATTCACAGAGTTCCGTAGATATTTTATTTGATTTCAGTGGTTTTGAATAGGTATCGATCAATACTGGTACATATTGGCCAGTTAATCAAAATAGTTTTTTAGACATATACCATGCATGATAAATTTCAGTTTCTTTTTAATCAGAATAGGTTCATGTTTATTAGACATATGACTGAGGTGATAAATGTCACTTTATTTATCAAAATAGATTGTTTGTTAGACATGGACCTGCATGATCGATGTGTATTTGGACATAGTGAAGGGAAAAGTTTCTTCCTACACTAAATCTCTAGCAATTTCTCTTTCAATTTCTGATTTAGATATGTGCAACTTCCTGAAGTTGGCTTGAGTTTGATTTTAAGGTGTGGCTCTCTTTAGATTTAGTTACATTAGAAGCAAATTTCTGTATGACTTTCTCCAATCACAATACATGTACCTTGGATTTCTTTGTGCCTCGTGCAATTTTTGATCATGTGTTTCTTTTTTAAAACTAGCAATCATTCATTGATTGAAAATCTCGGCCTGGTCATTTCTGTTTGAAATTATGCCTCTTATAAAGCCCTTGCACCAAAATGAATACTGTTATTTTCCATGAAAAATGACATCTAATAGCATTGAATCATGTAAAGTACAGTGGAACCTGATCGACTGAAATGCTTATTGCGATGATGCAGGAAAATGGTGTAAATCTGTTGACTGTTATAAAAGGCAAAACTATGTACCGTCATTCAAGGCAACATGATTATGTTTCAGATTTTCTTCCACCTTCTATGACAGAATTCAATCAGGAATTTGGTCAAGGGAATGGGTTAGTGTTCCATTTCAGAAGAATAGCTTGTAAATGATCCTTCAACTGCACATCTTTGTTTTATGAACACAAATACGAATACATGATTTGCAGGTTCTTTAATTTAGCTACTAGTCCAGTAATGTTTTCAACATTGGAGGATGGCAATATTGTGAGGGGTCTTGCGGGGGTTCCAGATGAAGGTCCTGTTCTTCTAGTTGGCAATCACATGTTACTAGGATTTGAACTTGCTCCGCTTGTTGAAGAATTTTTGAGGGAGAAGAAAGTTATGGTTCGTGGTGTTGCCCATAACGAATTGTTTCTGAAGAAAAATGATAGGTCGCTAGAAGGATTTTCTTATTCTGATAAGTTGAGAGTGTTTGGTGCTTTACCTGTCTCCGCAAGAAACTTGTTTAAGTTGTTGTCGACAAAATCATACGTTCTTCTTTATCCTGGTGGTGCACGTGAGGCTCTCCATCATAAGGTGCCTGAAATTCTTCCATTGTAGTATTAATAAGTTGTTTTCTCTATGAAGAACCATTGCTGTCCTCTTGTTATCTTTGTTCACCAGCATCTTTTAATGAAGCCTTTATATAATTCTTTAAATTCCTGGACTAGGGAATAAATACTGACAAGGTTAAGAGCTCAAGTATCATGGATAAAGGGCCTTTCTGTTTCTGTTTTTCTTCATTGACATCAACAGAATGCCTTATCCTGACTAGTTGGGTCTGCTTCTGGCGATTGTCAAAAGTAAAACTTTGAAGTCTGAATTAAAAATCAAATTATAAAGGGAACAACTATGAGCGCTTGGATGGTGAAGATGTGCAAGTCAGTTGATAGTTTCCATATTCTTTCAAATGTACCGTTTTTGGGGTTTTACCTGTATTGATGCCTGATGCATGTTTTGCTCTTTTTTTATTTATTTATTTTTCTTTCTTCTTTATACCTTTTGCTTACTTATCGGATCCTTGGTAGCATTTTCTATGGGATTTTATTTGAGTCACCGATCTTATATTTCTAGTCATGTATTAACATAACTGCATTTTGATCGAATCCTCTAAGAGGTTGAAATGAATGAGAACTTGGTTTGACTAGAGGGCTTCTGATTGTTGTGTCTCTTAAATTGATTTCTTTGAAAAACAGACTAGTACAGGGCACTAGCTTCCTTCTACTGCATAAATTAGATAATATATATTTTATGTTGGAGCAGTTATAAATCTATAATAGAAGCATGTAATACTTTCTTTTGTCTTTTTGTTGATTATAGAGCTGGCAATTTCTAACCTGACCCGCCAACCCGCCCGCATTTTAGTGGGTTTGGGTTCAAGTTTCCAACCCGCGGGTTGGGGTTAAGGACTTATAACCCGTGAATAAATGGGTCGATTTCGGGTTAGCCCGCCTGACCCGTTGGGTTATCACTGTAATCAAAAAGTTTACACCTTAGTTATTGTATAGGAAATTTAAGTAACCCTATATAAGGATAATGATAAATTAGGGTTATGTAATGTTTCATTCGCCCTTTCTCTCTTCATGCCTCTCACATTCTCATACGACAAACAGAAGAAGCCTGAAGATTGAAGAGTAAAGGAGGGTTTCATTCCCTTACTATTTTCCCTCTTCCTTCTCTCTCATTTTCATACGACAATACGTTGAAGCACGACTGCAAAAGTGTGATTTTGCACCGGATAGTTGAGGTCATTGAGGATTCTCCACGCAAAAAACCAGATCTGAAAACAAATATTTCACATGGGAAATACCCCGATTTTTTCCGTTTTCATACAACACAATTATGACCTATTTTTTTTCTGCTATTTGTGTGCTTAAAGACAACACAATTAGAGGAGGATTTTAGACCAAAAAAAAAATAGACGGGTTAGAGCGGATTGGGTGCGGGTTGAGTAATTTCATCCCGACCCGACCCAGCCCGATTGCCAGCTCTAGTTGATTATGTCTTAGTAACATAGTAATGCCATTTAGAAATAGGAAATA
>JAUPMG010000011.1:9781739-9793059 GCA_031762675.1 Pachysandra terminalis
ACAGTTAACTTCAATGGGGAGATATTTGAATGTCCCACCTTCTGCACTACCCTGAGACAAGCCGAGCATTCTGCAGCTGAAGTCGCACTGAATGAACTTGCTAAAAGAGGCCCTTCTAGAGCACTGGCTGCTAGAGTTTTGGTATGTAGCTAAACACAAGTCGTTTCTCTTTTCCTTCTATTAGATTACATATTTAAGTTATAATTGCTACGTGGTTGTCGTTGCTTTCTTATCTGTAGTCTGCTTATTTTTAGTGAGTGGAGATCAGCTTGGTTGAGGACTGAATTTTGTTCTTTAGTGTTTCGTGGAATATGGGATACTACCTTTAGCCATTGATCCATATGAAATAATCTACAGTCCAAAAGGTATTGATGCTAGTGGACTGCTGCCAATTAAGTTAGATGTTAGAACATCTTAATATTGTGCTTCACACTTTAATTAAGCTGTGTATTGTCCTTTAATTTTGCCTTTTCTTTGTTTGGGATGGAGTGGAGGAAGGGAGGAGATTCTCAAACGAGGAAAAGGTGTTGTAAAAATATATAGGTATGTCTACAGGGTAGGTAAGACAAGATGAATGTGATACATAAATAATTATTCATAATGAATGGGCACATGCACAAATTCTTAATCAAATCATATCTGAATCAATACTTATTATATACAATCAAGAAAATGTATAGTATATAATATAACTTTATGAAACAATAATAAATAGGAGAATAAAAACTTATCGATTTGTGGACCGAGGTGTGTAGTCACTGTCCTTAATACTGATATTGCCCCTTATTGGATTATATCCTTAGTGTCTGGGTTGGGGGTGACCGGTGTCCAAGATTCAATGGTCCTTGACCTCCCGGTAGGTTGCACTGTCTACCGGACTCGAGGAGAACTGACGGTGTATCAGTTGACAATGAAGGAAGAAATGGCTATTGAAAACTCAGAGGAACATTGTAGCACACACCCACAAAAAAAAATAACAAAAATAAAAAGAAGCATATAGATGGAGATTAATCAAAATGCACTATCGTTTTTGAGGAACCATAATATCAACACATTGTTTTGGACCTGTCTTCTCAATATCTCTGAAGTACTGCACTCACATTGGGTTGAAGAGAGGGTCAAGAGAAAATGAAATCATAAGGTGATTTCACAAGATTAGAAAGGATCTAATAATCTTCTCACAAGTTTCTGTACCAATTTTTTTCTCCTCTCTTCCTTATCGATCCAGTCTAATTCAGTTCATCGGTGCTCCTAGTACTTGTACCTGCTCCTAGTACTTGTACATTTGTCTTACATCTAGAGATCGGTGGTGAATCCACTTTATGAACTGCCTGATTTTCTTGATTTTCAATAATTTACATAGATGTTATATTCTTTGGGTTATAGCCTTATAGGCATTATGCAGAGGAATATAGCAAGTCATTTTTGCTCTTCTTTTGGTGCTTGTTTTACCACACAGGATGAAAGCGGAGTTTTCAAGAATTTGCTTCAAGAGACGGCTCACAGAGCCGGGTTGAACCTTCCATCATATACTACAGTTCGATTTGGACCAGGCCATGTTCCTGCTTTCTCAGGCAAGGTTGAACTTGCCGGAATGAGCTTTACCGGGGAACCAGCTAGGACCAAGAAGCAAGCTCAGAAGAATGCATCAATGGCTGCTTGGACTGCCTTGAAACAAAGTACGCATCTTTGTCTCTCTCTCCCTCTCTCTTAGATGACTTTTGCTCAGTTCTAATTCTTCTCACGGTGCTTAATGCAGTGTCGCAGTCTTCTTCCTCATCCTCGCCGCCTCCTTCGTCAACATCTGAAGGTAACAATGAACTAGAACATGTCACTGTTGCTCGTGTTCTTGCTAGATTCCGACCAGCAGAGCCAAAAAAATCTCCGAGAATGAATCGGCAACGTGGCCGGCGGAGACCAGCGAAACGCTCAAGGGACCCGAAGCCACTTGGTGGTGGTGTGTCATTGCACCCCGAGCAGTACCAAGACTGGGCTTATCCTCATTTCTCTTCTGGTGTGGCTATGTACCAAGTGAAGCAGCAACAAGAAGCATCCGAGCAACAAAACTACTGTTTGACACTTCCGGCGACACCAAGACCTCTAACTGGTTCTCAAAATTTTCCATTTATTCAGTCCATATTCCAGCCAGATCAGGGTCGATACTTTCCGGCAAGAGACCAAGTGCCTATCCCTATGGTATCAAGAATTACTATGTCTGATTCAGGCCCATCACTCCATCTGTCGAACCCTTTGAGGCCGCCGGTTCAAGTCATGGTCGCGCCCCAAGTAACCATTCAAGAGATACAGGAGATACGTGATCATGAGCGACTGAATGCACTGCAGGAGGAGAAACAAAGGAGTGGTGACTCAAAAGTTAATACTGGACCATCTGTTCAACTGGGAGGAAGCCAACCTGAACGATTTGAAGGTGCTTCCCTGAGCTACATGGGTAATGGGTACAGGCCAAGAGCTGCTAACCCTGGACATACTGAGTTCAGGCTACATAACCCACTTGGTTCTGAGCCTTCTTGGTCTGGTTACAGACCCTTCTATCCTTCCAGCCTGAGCTCTCTAGGAGTTGCCGGAGTTTTCGGACCATCTTATCCTGCACCACCTAATATGCTTGCAACTTCTCAGCTACTATCTGCATTGGCTTCTGAACCCGACAATTCAAACATTTGGGAAACTCTTCCATACAAGCCTGCAGCGACAAACATTTGTGGAAGGCTTAGTTCCATGGCGCCTGCAGTCCAGATCAGAACTGTTGTTCCTGTGTGTGCACCAACTGCAACGGCAACAGCACCGATTCAGACGCCGGAGTTTTACCCGGAGGGACTCTTCCTTGGTGGGGATGAGGGAAGTGATGGTGGTGCAATGGATGTCAATGCTGCAAGTCTCGGGCTCGGTAAGCTTCGCATATAAGTGGAAAGTACAGTTTTTGGATCCTGGTAGATGATTTGCATCTTTTTTTTTTCTCCTCTAGATTCAGTTAGTTGAGAGGAGATTATAGTCTTGGATGCTTCATATTGGTGAATTTTGATGGGATACAAAATAAACAAAATTAATTAAATTATTATTAGTGTAATTGTTCTTGAATCTCTCTTGAAAAATTGTGAATTTCACTTTCTTCCTCGTCAAGGGGGGAGTTTGTAAGACTTTCGATCTCATAATATATGTCTAAGAGCTCTGATCAAGCCTACTACTCTTGTAGATTGAATGGGTTTGATTCTTTTGGACCCAAATCTTCCCACCACATAACCAGGAGGTGCACCATCTCACCTGTTCTGACCTTGAGTCAGGCTAGCTAGCCTAGCCTAGCTGTCTCCACTTGTTCTAGGCCACACAACCTGGACAAATCCAACCTCCAAAGCCCACAAAGTTCGTGGGCCATCTCTTGGATCTGTCTTGACCCATTATGAAAACTTGTCTAAGCAGAGATATTTGGTACTGTTGGGCCCACAAAGTATATTCTTAGCTCTCTTTTTTCTCTTCGAAAAAAAGAGAGAGAAAGATAAGATTTCTCTGAAGATTCAATGATGTGCACGTTAGCAGTTAGCTCCACCGTTATAATAAGCATCTGGCGTATCATAACAAAAAGCTGTTAATGTCTTTTTAGGCAAAAGGTTTTCCAGTCTGCTTCATAAGGTATCGTGTAAAGAGATGATGTGATCTATCAGATTCGTTCATTTGATAGAAGATCCTGTACATAAGTCATTCATAGTTTTAAAGTCGGTATCGGATCGGGGATTGTCTCGGTCCAATATCGAGTTGGATCGTCCAATCCAAAATATGGCCTATTTTATTTTGTAAAAAAAAAATTAAACTTTTTGAGAGGTACCGGATGATCTATATTGGATCGTCCGATCTGACTCGTTCGAAACCGAATCAAATTGTCTGGATCGGATGATCTGACTTGGGTTCATACAGAATCGAAGAATTTTTAATAAATCAGCGATCGGCTTGAGATTGTGACTCGTCCCAAACCAACCCTGAGTTTCGGATCGGCCGATCCTTTACACCATAAAGCCATTCGGATAATATATGGCCTAAGAAAATCCCGTCAATACACATGTGCATTAGAATTTATTGTATTTAACAATATCTATCATTTTTCTATAAAAAATAAATAAACGTTAGATACAATGATGCCTTTTATCACGTGTCAAATTATCTGCCAAATCATCTTCCACTAATGATTTCTCTGTCACACCAGGGTTTTGTCTCTGGTGCGACCCATCAATTTATCTGGTCAGTCGGTCTCTTTTTTGTTTTTAACGCGGGAATCTTCTCAATTTACGTCAATTATATCCCTTCGATAATTTCTTCTTCTTTCTCTGATATCTGAACGAAATTGTAGAATTCAGGTGTAGCTAAATCTGCAAATATGCAGCAATGGGGTTGGACCAAAAAGTCGCTTCCCGACGATATTGTCCTTAACATCGCTTCTTTCCTTCAGGTTTCTCTGCTTATACTCTTTTTTGTTTGTTTTCATTGTTAGGGTTTATGTTGTTCTTCATTTGAACTTATTTAGGGATAAAATTTTGTTAATTTGAAGGTCTCGGATCTGTGTTCGTTGGGTAGTTGTTCGACGTATTTGCGAAAATTATGCAATTCAGATTGCATTTGGGTGTCTTTAAATAAAGACAGATGGCCTTCTTTGGATTTCTCTGAAAATTCTCTCGTTTCAAGGATTGAAAACCCTAGATCCGAAGAAGATACAGAAAATTTCTCCTCTTTGAAGGTTTGAACTTCAATTTTTTCCATTTTTATAGTCCTATATATTCTAATTGGACGAAAGAGGTCTAATTGGCAATCAAATTATCAAAAAATTTGGGAATATTAGGGATGGAGGGGATTCTACATGAAGAGGCATTTTGAGCTGGCTGATAGAGTTATCAGGGTAGTTGAGTTTGTGGAAGATTGCTCTCCATCTGAATCGCTTGAGATTGGAGATTATTTGAAAGCAATTGAGGCTTTAATTCTAATGAAGCTAGAATTCAAGGATGTTCAGATGTTTCTACTCCAATCAAAGCTGAATGTGCTTCTTAACATGGTTGGATTACACTACTGCGCACATTCACTTCAAGTGCCGGTAATTTTTAAATCATCTATTGTTTATGTTCCTCTTTCAATTTTTTGAATAGCAAAATTTGTGCTCATTTTGTAGAATTGTCTTGTGAATCATAATATTTAGGTTTGCCTCACAATTTATTTATTTAAAATAGGATCTGCGATCTCTGCTAAACTATTGCGAATAACAGGGATTTACTCTTAATTTAGAACCGATTAGAGCAAATGTAGTCTGTCATGCTGATAAGGATAAGAATGTATTGGTGGGAAAACCAGAGAACAGATCCATAGAAGCAATATGCTTTGTGCTTAAAAAGTTTCTAAATTGGTTGTTGCTTGGGATTGTGATGTAGAATTTTGGGCTTGTAAGTTGAACAGGTGCTGGGGGGATTAGGGATGAGCATATCTTCACGTCTGCTAAGTCAGTCTTTGCTTCTGGGATAGGGAGAGAGATCATAAAACCAGGGAACAGATCCATAGAAGCAATATTCTTTGTGCTCAAAAAGTTTCTAAATTGGTTGTTGCTTCGGATTGTGATGTAGATTTTAGGGCTTGTAAGTTGAACAGGTGCTTGGGGGGATTAGAGATGAGAATATCTTCATGTCTGATGAGGCAGTCTTTATGTCTGGAGAGGGAGAGAGATGTTGGTAGACAAACTTGGTAAGGTGATTAAAGAAGTTCTCAACTATGGAGTAATGGGTAGAGTTGGAAAAGCTGCATACACGCGCGTCTATAAATGTAATTTAGATTTGTCTGAAACAAATATGAGTTGGTTGTCGGCAGCGTTTAAAATTTTATAGGCTTGAGAGAGAACTGATTGTAGAAAAGGACACGCTCATGCTAGATTTGGGTTCACAATTGCAGTTATGCAGTATGGTTTTTTAATTGATGATTATTATTTGTGTTTAATATTAATACATAAGATAAGATATAGGAATATGGATGTTTAATCCCATATACAAACCAAGCCGAGCCTACCCAAGCTTGGCTCAAGCTCATTAAGATAATGAGCTTTTTTTGGCTCAGGCTCATCTCCCGAGCCTAATTATAGAGCTCAAGTTCGGCTCATTGACAGCATTACTCAGAAATATCTAACAAGTCATACATATGGCATATTGATCTAAGAACATACTGTCTTGACACTTATTGCCTCTGGCTTCAGTCACAAAAGTGAATCAGAAAGGTGAGATTATTCCTGATGCTTCAAATTCAACTGCAGAACCCCTCATGTAACCCATATTCTACACTTGGACAAAGCCCAAACAAATGTTAAGTCTTAAGAGTCCAGTTTTGGAGCACTTGGTGCATTGGTATTGATGTAATAATGCAAGTGTTTTCGAATTTAGTTGAGAGCTAGTGTTGACTTGCTTTATGAAAACAGTTTGTGTGTGTTTTTTGTCCCAATTCTCATGGCTTAGCGAAATATTTGATGACAAGGATTTTGCCTCGATCGAAATTGATCTTTGCAAGTCTTTATGGACCATGATCCTCATCGTTTCCCTTGGTTTATAAACTTAGTTCATCTTTGTGTTGCTTGATCACCTTTCATAGACATTGCATTTAGAGATCACATGGATGGGCAGCTCTCAGATTTTGTTGCTACTGAAAATTTGAATGACGCTTGCATTTGCATCTTGTGTTTTAACATTGTTTTGCAGTCCGGGTATGTCGCGGAAGCCCTTAGGAGTTGCCGGGTTTCAGATCGGCAAGTGAGCGTGAGATGGTGGAAGAGAGGGAGGGGGTTTTTTGGATTCCGCATGCAGGACGGGCCTCATTCACGAAGGATATCGTTAGGGGATCTTGTGATGGCCAAAGAAGGAGATGTTCTCAGGGTCCTTCAACGAGGCGCCATTCATGGAGTGTTACGTATTCAGATCTCTGCCTCTGGTACTAATAATCCTACTTGCCCAATGTAGGCATATGGTTATGGTGTTTCTCTGACTGGCCATGTCAAAACATGTAGATTTTAGGCTCAGATGGTGGATGAATCCCATCTACGCTATACGCTATAATGGATTTTTATGTATTTGTTTCTGTATGTAAGCACCAAACTGAATCTTTTTTTTATAATACGTGTGTGTGTGTGTGATGTGTGTGATGTATGTATATAAGCACCTTCATATCTATAGGTAAATGGATTTTTTAATTTGTATATGGATCTTTTTTCTTTTTTGGGTCTGATTATAAGGTAAACCGCCCACTTTAAACCCGACTTCTTCTGGCACTTTGTGATGACCCGGTCTATAAATCAGACGGTTAAAAGTACCCTGTTAAATGGGGCCAAGTGTATTGGGTATGTCGGGCACTGGATACCCATTGATAGATTCAGCAATTGGATAATTTTAAAGGTTAGAATAATTAACCCGAACCTGTCCAATTATCCCATGTTCTTCTACCAAAATCCATTCACAACTGGATGAGGTTGTATGGTCCGGGTCGGGTCATTCATATTAAACTCTCTGATTTGAAGGGAAAAAAAGTAGTATAATCATTGAAACAAACATTTAATAACATTTTATATTTAATATTTTTACATAATTATAAATATGATTGTACATGTGGCAAGTTCTAATTGGATTATTTTCATCAAATATTAATTTTCGGATTCAACCTCTACCTGATTGCTAATCGGTTCTATAAAGTTGGAACCAGACCCAATTAATCCGAAACAGGTATATTTGATATATCGGGTATCGGATTCCCATGAGTCATGACCCAAATAATAATCTGAAAGATGTCGGGTTTCGGTTCCCATTGACACTCCGAAATCCGAAAGTTTGACTTGCCCATTGTTTTAAAACCCTAAATTTTTTAATACGTTCTCTATAGATCGATTGAGCACAGTACTGCATAGAAGAAGTATGAGCTCAAACTTCCTCGTGAATTCTCCATTTCATAATCTCTCGTTTCGATCTCAAACCTTTTTTACCGATTCCTAAACCCTAACTGTCTGAAAGTTAATAATATTTTGTCTTCTTTTGATGCATAATATATCATCGGAGATTAAGCTAATAAGCTCTCAAAGTTCAGTCCTTAGACCTTTGATCAGAAACTCTTAAACCCTAAACTTTGAGCAATTCAATTCCCTTGACCTTTAAACCCTCAGCACCGAAACCCTAGATTCATATAACCCTATACCCTATGATTCAATCTGTTGGGAACTGTTTTTAAATTTTGTGTTTCATTGCTTTTCATGAATGACAATAGGTTATAGCTGTTATTTTGATTGCTGTGTAGGTGTTCTGAAGGTTCAGAAATTCTTGTTTTGTTTGAAACTCCGGCGGGCTTTGCCTTGTTTAAAGTATTGGATGAAGGGAAGCTCTCTAAGGTTGAGGTAATATACGTCTGGATTCCTTGTCTTTGTTTTTTTAGCTTTTTGATTGTATAAATTACAAGCTTTTCTCATTTCTCTTAAACTGTGGTGTAGGACCTGTGGAAGGAATTTTCAACCTCAGAATCAGCTAGACAGGTCAATTCCAAAACCTTTTGTTTAACTTATTAACAATTGAAAATTTCTCATTTGTTTTTCTCAATCAAATGACTAAAATCAGTAATGTCATTAGTGGGGAAAACACCATTTGTTTCTGGATGTTTTGATGTTAACCAGTCAATATTTTACTTCTTGAATATATTACTCCTAGGGTTAGTCTCTTTTGGGTGTTCATCAACAAGAAATAAAATAAATTAAATAATTGTATTCTGGATTTAGAGGAAATTCATGTTGGTCCCGACTTTATAGAGGTTGAGGGCACTGGGTGTTGTAAATTGTGTGGCCTAGCAACTCAAAATCGATTCATGACTATTCATTTGGTTGGCTGCTTCTTCACTAATTGCCGAAGCAGCAAACGGATTAGACACAACCACTTCATCTTGTCCATGTGTATGCCTAGGGATGTACAAACGTGCTGGGCCGTGCGTGCCGACCTGGCCCGGCACAATTCGCATCGTGTGCCAGCACGGCACGGCCCAGGCCACGAGCACGAATCATTTTTTTAACAATTTATAGGCAAAGCACGAAGCCTGGTCCGGCACAGCATGGCATGGCCCGGCACGATAATAATTGTACCCTGTGCTGTCTGGCTTGGGGCCTGAAATTAGGCACGGCATGACACGACCCGATAGATAATTGGGCTGTGCCTGGCACGAAACACGGCCGGCACGAAAAAATTTGTGCAGGGCTGGCCCGCGCGGTCCGCTTGTACATCCCTTATGTATGCCTGATCAAGTACTTGCAATGAGGAAGCTGTCAGTAGCCACTCCTCATCTGCATCCTTGTCTAACTTCTATTTCCATTATAAGTTAATTTCGTTTTTTTTTTTTGGTGCTCTATGCTTGCTTAAAATTTTCTTTCAACATTGAAGGAAATGGTTTCCCCCCCCCCCTTTATTGACATCAGGTGGTGAAGCTGAAAGCTTTTACCAAGTTTGAGAACACGTCTGAAGCTTTGTCAGCAGCAACCTTGTTGATTGATAGTAAGCCCAGCAAGGGTCTCCGCAAATTCTTGCGTGCTCACTGTGATGGTGAAACATTAGCTGTTGCTGACTCAAAACTTGGAAATGCAATAAAAGAAAAACTGGTACTTGATTTAGTTTCTTAAAACATGGTGATTCTAGTCTCCTTTGCCATTCTATTTCCTTGAATCACTGTTTCTCTTGCAGCAAATAGAATGCATTCACTACAGTTCTGTAATGGAGCTGATGAGAGGAGTGAGAAGTCAGTTGACTCAACTGATATCTGGGTTAGCAGTTGAAGATCTGGCTCCAATGAGTTTGGGCTTATCTCATAGCTTGTCAAGATACAAGCTTAAATTTAGCCCTGATAAGGTCAGTTCTCTACATTTTAAGGCATTGTGCCTGAAATTCTTAATTATATTAACCCGTGTTTTACCTAATGATCTTACAAAACATGCTTCGGATTCTCAAAGAATTAAAAGCACGGGTTCCTCATAACATGACCTTTTCTGTTTTTGAGTGTGTGTGCGTGCATGCGTATCATGACTCTATTTGTTTGTGTGTGTGTGTGTTTGTCACGACTCTATAAACATTTTCTCATGTATTGTCATTCATATTGATAATTTTATTCCGACCATTAAGCGGTCTTGCAAATTGGAATACTAGGAATATTAGATATTGGTTTGGATCACAGGAAACTCTTCTAATGTTACATTTTATTTATTGCTGCTTAAAAGCCCTGTTGTTTTCTTTTTTTGATGAATGCTTGATGGTCCTGTTGTGTGGGTTCTTGCTGTAACTCTTGCTAGGTTGACACGATGATCATTCAGGCCATTGGCTTGTTAGATGATCTTGACAAAGAGCTCAACACATATGCAATGAGGGTTTGAGAATGATATGGCTGGCATTTTCCGGAGCTTGCAAAGATTGTACAGGACAACATCCTCTATGCCAAGGTGGTGAAACTGATGGGGAACCGTGCAAATGCTGCAAAACTTGATTTTTCCGAGGTAGAGGGTTGGATTCCTTTGTCATAGTATGAAAAGTAGTATAGGACAAAAAGGAACAGTTGCACGGTTGCACTATACACATTGCCCATTTACATGAGAGTTGGGGCTCACTATACAACCAGTACTACTTTCCTAATTCTTTTTTTTTTTTTTTTGGTGAGGTGGAACCCCCAACCCGACTTGGACTTGGTGGGGACAGGGTAAACCCTGTATACATGACCCCTCCCACAAGGACCATATATCAGGTAAGCCCGGGGACTCGAACCTGGGAGGCTGGGACCTCCAGTTCCTGAGCTGGAGAGCCTGCCCGTTGAGCTTACCTGTGTGGGTTTAACTAATTCTTAGAATTAAGAATCCACATGTTTGTATGATACTTTCGGATGGTCAGAAAAACATAGGATTTTTTTTTAATTGATTATCCGTTGATTCTATTCAAGCATGCACAAACCCTTTTTCTCATCGATCACACTAGGGGTTCTATCATCCATCATCTGTCCAAATTTCAGGAGTGGGAGAACGGGTTCTTCACATCTGGAAGGGAATTCTCTTCTGAGAAGAATCCGATGATGCCTTTATTGCATTTTATTTGTATTTGGCCAGATATTGCCAGAAGAGGTTGAGAGAGAACTGAAGGAGGCAGCAGTAATATCCATGGGAACTGAATGATCTGATGAATATAGAAGACCTCTGTTATCAAGTGTTAGCTCTTGCTGAGTACAGAGCTCAACTATATGACTATTTGAAAAGCAGAATGAACACTATTGCCCCAAATCTGACTGTTCTTGTTGG